>CM065707.1:18729426-18775107 GCA_017654935.2 Phymorhynchus buccinoides
CCCCCCTCTTTCTGAGAACTTTTCCTGTCTTTGCCTCGCGTCATTTTCAGATAGAAAAGTAATCACTTTCTTACCTTCGTCCGATGAGTACAAGTAAAGTTGTTAGTAAACTAAAAGACTAAATAAAAAATAGATGTGCACGGGTCAAAGTGAAACTGAAAGTGCCGCTCATGCAAAATGGCTGGTGAGTTCACAAAGTCGAACACGGCCTCCTTTCCAGTGCAACCTAGCGCCGAGAAAATTACTTTTCTCGGTGTACGCTCATCAAATATGATGCAAGGATTAAAATTCTACAAGGAGATAAAATTTTGAGCTAAAACTGTCACTATAAAATCGAAATTTCCTCAATAAAAGTCGGAGCTTGGAACACGAACGTCTTCACCACAGCGCATGCGCACTCATATCCGCTTCTTCAGAGTGGCTTCTTTGTAGTGAAAAACGAGCATGTTTACGTAAAAAGCCGACGCCTTTGGTCTCTTTCGAATGTAAAATTTCATTTGCAAGTTATATTCCGACTAAAATAAGGTCATAGATAGCTGTGTGCTTTTCTTTATTCTTCTATATTAGGCCCAGAAAATCACCGACACCTTCTCGATTCAAATTTGCTTCCAGTGCTGTGATTTTGTTGTCTGCTTGAAGTGGGTCAGTGTGGAGACGTTTCTCATTGGCTGACTGCCTACGACTGTCGGCCAGAAATGCTGCAGTTGCCAGTTGCATACGACGGTCGTCGGTAAATTCCCACGACTGGAATTTTCACGCGACGTTGTCTTCATACAGTCCAGCCTATGTCGTAGAGAGCTCACGACTATTTCCGTCCAACTCTGGTCGCAGTGTGTGAGCCGACCATAACGTTAACACTATGCTGTCGATGTTGTGTTGTTGTTGTTGTTGTGTGTTGTGTGTGTGGCTTGGAGCATGCACGTGTGCGTGTGTGCTTGTGTGTGTGTTTTGGATTTGTGTGTTGTGTGTGCACGCATGTGCATGTGTGTGTATACATGTGTGTGCATGTGTTTGTGGTATGTCTGCGTGCGTACGTTGTGTGTGAGTGTATTTATATGTGTATCCTCTAACGTTTGTGTATGTGTGTTGGTCAGTCCGTGCAACTCAGTTGCTATGGTTTTCTGAATGAAAGATGAAATATCAAGTTACTTCCCGTTTTATAGTAAACCAGGTTTATTTAACAAATTTCGGCTTACACGTAAGGTAAAGCACTGGTTCCCGGCCAAAGGTCTAGCTGTTTTATTACGAAATAGACCTCGGATAGTAGCAACTCGGTTTCATATATAATTATAAAACTGCTATATTAAAGTTCACTTTGGTTCCCCACAGGACTGGCTCCTGCGTCTACACAATTTAAACACATAAAGTTCTCCTCTGCGTGACACTTGTGTGTAAATACCTCATCAATGTATGCCGTCACTAGTCTCAATACTCCCTCTATCCCGACCTTCATCAACAACTGGGTTATAATTAAAATTTTAAAAAACTCCTCATTTGTGGTTACAATAAAAAAAATTGTCCTCTTCCTGACATTTGTAAATACGTCATCAATGTATACGTCACAGTCTCACTACTCCCTCTACCCACCTTCATCAACGAAATTGAAAGGCACTCAAAAACATGTTTCTTTCCCCTCATTACTTAGAAGTGGAAAAAAATGAATCCGAAAAAATATATACAGCCGAATCCGCTCGCTTATAAGAAAACTCGGTTATAGGCAAGCAAATGTTTTCTCCCATCCGCAATGGAAACTTGGATATAAGAAAATTATGTCATACAAGAGAGTTGGTTTGCAGTTCATTTTCTTATAAGCGAGTTCTATTTACTTATAAGCGAATTACCATTGACAACATTTGTTGTGTTTTCCTTCATATAGCTGGTACAAAATCTTGTTTTGACCAGGTTTGACTCCCATACAAATGTCCCCAAATTCAAAACGAAACATCATTTTAGAGAGCAGCCTCAATTTCAAGTTGGGGGAATTTGCATGTGGGTCACAGCTACCCAGAAAAAAGCAAGGGATTTAATCGTGTTGGGTCAGTGTGTCTTTAAAAGTGAGTTGGACCTGAACTGAAAGGATGTTCCGAGAAAATTAAAGTCGTTCCAAAAAGGGAAAGTTTACCTCAAACCAGTTGTGTCACAGACATTCTAAACAGTACAGGCACTTGATTACAAGACTAATTGAGTTGTTTTTGTTCCTTTATTCCATACTTTCCTTCAGTATTCTGTGCAAAATAAATGTTGAGCAGAAGAAAAAAATATGAGTACTTTTGTGTTGGTGGTAGAGAGACTGTCCATCCTTACATTTTCAGCAGCAATGGCAGAGAGGAAAAGGCAATTCATTTCTTTAAGAAGATAAATACAAATAACTGAATATGTGGACGAAAATCCACATAAACAAAAGCAAACGATTGATGAAAAGCTGCATGGGTGGACAGTAAATGGTAATAATTCAGTACAAGAAAGGTGAAGGGGTACGCATTTGATAACAGTAAAAAGACACAAAAAAAGGCTTCTTAGTTAAGTTGTTGTGGGCACCTTTAAATCTTCTTCTTAGTAGACTGTTTTGATTTTATGATGCAAGACATGCATCAAATTAGAAAAAGGATTTTCTCTTCGTTTTGTTTTTCTGTCTTTCTTTTCGGTTTTTTTTTTCTTTTTTTTTTTCTCTTTTCCCCCATTCAATTTGTTTATAAGGGAAAAAACTTCAAAATGTTTACTTATATCTGAGTTTCGGATATAAAAAAACTTGGATATGGTAATAAGCAAGACATCATCTCCCTTCGATTTTCTTATAACCGAGTTTTGCTGTATTTTGATTTTATGATGTAAAACATGAGTCATAGGTCGCAAGTTTCCTTATTGTCCATTGGCATTGTACAAACGCAAATACAATATTGTCTTCCACTGTGTAAAGTAAGTTATACATCCAAATTAGAATATTGATTAAAAACAAGAAACAGGAATTTACATTTAAACAAATATGTTACTCTCACACCTCACCCAATCATTCATCTGCTCTCCGCTATCTTGCTCGCTCATCATGCAACTCACACCACGTCTGCCTTCATTTTTGTTTTTAATTTTCTGTTCTGTTCTTTCTTTTTTTCCTCCCTTTGTTTTTCCTTTTTTCCTTTTTTTCATGCACCAAATTATGTAAAAGCATTTTTTTCTTTGTTTTATGTTTCTGTTTGTCTTTTATTTTATTTTTTTCTCTTTTTCTCTTTTATTTTTTCCCTTTTCCCCATTCAACTCAGTTATAAGAAAAAAAAATCAAAAGGTTTTCTTTTATCCAAGTTTTGGATATAAGAAAACACGGATATAAGAAAACAAAAAAATTATCTCCCTTCGATTTTCTTATAACCGGGTTTTGCTGTAGCATCATGAAAATGTGATATTTTATTGCAGGCATGATAATCTATTATCAGGCATAATGTCTGTAGGCATAATGTCCAGTAGGCAAAATGTCCGGTGAGCATGGTGACCATAGGCATAATGTCCGTAGGCAAAGTTTCCGTAGGCGAAATGTCCACAGGCAAACTGTTTGGTCACGGTGCGTATGTGTGTGTGTGTGCACGCACGCACGTGCGTGTGCATGCATGAATAGATTCAAAGGCGATTCTGGAAGTTAGAGGTTGTACACTATATGCTTTTACAGCTAGTTTTGTGTTGTGCACAAGGAATATACCATGTATAAACCCAATCACCTTTCTGGACCTCAAACCATATGAGGAAGGGGTAGGATGGGTTTATATTTAGTATTTTACGTTAGCTTTGACTTTGAAAAACGTCATCGGATAAGATAAAAAATACCATCAAAACTTTACTATATCCGAACATCGTTTATAAGAAAAACCTGTTATAGTAAAGGAAAAACCTTGCTCCCCTGCACTTTACTATAAGCGGGGTGTACTGTAATGAGTAGGTGTCGATAAACGTGTGTGTCGTGTGCGCGCGCGCGCGCGCGCGTGTGTGTGTGTGTGTGTGTGTGTGTGTGTGTGTTGCTTTGTATATGCGTTGTTGCTGGTTTGTGTCATTCTTAAACACTATTTTTGTTGTCTACTTGTTGATGAATATTTGATTGTAAAGCGCTTTGGGCTCATTTGAGGTAAAGCGCTATATAAATGTACTATTATTATTATTATTATTATTATTATCATTATTATTATTATTATTAATTATCATTATTATTATTATTTACTATTATTATTATTATTAGGGGAAGACGGGGTAAAAAGCCCATGGGCGGGTAAGAAGCCCATGCCAATTATCTCATGAAATGAAGCAAATTTCAGTCACATTTTGCCCATGAGACGAGTGTTAATGTTTAGCATTCGTCTCATGGGTAAATTTGACTGAAATTTTCTTTATTTCATGAAATAATTGGCATGGGCTTCTTACCCGCCCATGGGCTTTTTACCCCGTCTTCCCCTATTATTGTTGTTGTTGTTGTTGTTTCTCAGGGAAATACTGCAACACGTTCGTGGTGGTGCAGGCGGGGATTCACACGTGCGACATGGCCAACTCCTCTCTGAATTTCCTCATTTACTACTCCATGGGTTCGAGGTTCAGATCCACGCTACAGGAGCTCTTTGGGAAAGAGAAGTGTTGTGACAAAAAAATATGCTTAGTAGTTAGGAAAGCGGGGGTCCCACTGCCAAAGACGCAAAGTCATAACATTGTTGATTTTCAACTTGGTTCGTGACTCAGGAAGCTACTACAGTCAAAGACTCAGTCGCAGAATTGAGCGTGTGAAGCAGCTGTAACGACTGAAACGTAGACTTCAAACAGAAAAAAAAGAAAAGAAGAGAAAAAAAAGGGTTTTTAAAAACAATTAGCCAAAAGGTAGGCATAATACAATGATGTTAATGGCGGGAGGGCAGTTTATAAAGGGAAGTAACCCTATTGGTATAACATACGACAGTCTTGCATCATTTTATTAAACACATGACTAGAATTTCCAGTCATAAATGAATGAACGAATCTTTGATCTAATGCATTTTCACATCAATAGCGAGTTTAGACAATATGCAACAACAACAAAATATTTGCTTTAAATACATGCATAAAATTTAAAAAAACGAAAACACCCCAAATACATCGACATTAACTTCCGACGAGGTACCGAATCGCCGTACCCGAACACGCCGTCTCCCAACTCGCCGTTTCCCAACAAAAGCAACAGCAATTCAAATCAAAGGAACATTGCGTATATACGTAGGGAATCTAATATTTCTTGAGACAATGAGAGAGAGAAAGAGAGAGAGAGAGAGAGAGAGAGAGAGAGAGAGAGAGAGAGAGAGAGAGAGAGAGAGAGAGAGAGAGAGAGAGAGAGAGAGAGAGAGAGAGAGAGAGACGCACTTCCACATAGACGCACTTCCAATAAACGTTTTCGCCACGAGAGTAGTCTTTTCTGTACTTGAATCCATTTAACAACAGAGAAACCCCTCTACGTTGAGCATTAACAAACTCCATGGCTTCAACTGACAATCGCCTAACTTCGAATGCTAGCCCCACACAGAACTATTAAAAAACTGAATAAAGATCAACACTAGCACAAACCATGCAATGAAAAGAAAATTCATCAGCGAGCATAATTTAAGCACAACTCACAAACTGGATGCTCTAGTACAGCACAAAGTTAAAACAAAAGCAAGAACACAATTCATGGCATCAATTCAGTAAACAGTGAATAAGGCGAAATAGCACTGAAAAAAACGCGATTTGACACTGCTATGCGGTTTGGACTAAAGACGGCGAGTACGGCGAGTAGACACCTATACGGCGAGTAGAGAAACGGCGAATCGGGACCCTCCCAAACTTCCAATAGGCGTTGACAGAATTAATATATAACACAATTTACAAAAAAACAGACAAGTTCACTTCGTTTGCCAACGTTTCCGCTTACGCCTTCTACTTGGGAATCACTCTGATCAAAATACAAATTTAAAAAAAGGGAAAAAACAAAACACAGCTCACCGAGCAAACAAATGGAAAACTAAAAAAGATGTGAACACAGCTATTGCTACCATCATATTCACAAACACACCAATAACCGTGTGAATGCACATTCTCATGCAAATCTACTCACAGAACTGTGGACTCTCTCCATATATATACAGAAATTAAAATTAAAAACAAGGAGTCCAAAGTGCTTTTTTATGTATGTTTATTTCTCCCAAATTTTCGCGGACTTTGTCAGGAAATATGGTAGACCTAGGTATAACGTCATGAATATGACGTATGTACGGTGATGATGTACTGGTGACTTTTAGTAACCTTGACCTTGACTTTGACATGTCATGTTAAATAGGGCGAAGTGTTTCAAATAAACTAAGACATTATATTCAATGTGACAACATAACTGAGTACTGTAAAGTACCTTGTATAACCCCAACTTAACCTAGAGTCCAAACCTATGTTGTCTAATTTGCTCGCCAACCTAACCTTGAGTCCAAAACCGGTGTTTAGTGCCACTACTGTTACTACTACTATTAATAGGAGTCAATATTTACGTACAGGTCATCTGATTTGCTCGCCAACTTAACCTAGAGTCCAAACCTATGTTGATTTATTACTACTAATATTAGAAGTCAACATTTACGTAGAAATGTCCTGTTACTATGTTATGCCATCTGATTTGCTCGCCAACTTATAAGTTCAAACCTATGTTTAATAAAACTTTACTACCATTAAAGAGGAGTCCCCTTCCCAGTCTAGAGTGTTCGTGTTATTAGGCCTTGTGTCAATTGATTTGCTCGCCAACGATACAGGTTTGACAGAAGGAAACGATTTCCATCCTTTTTACCTTTAGGAAAAGTTAAGTCAAGTCAAATCAAGTCTATCCAAGTCAAATTCAAGTCAAGTCTAGTCAAGTGAAATTCAAGTCATGTGAAATTAAGTCAAGTATCAGAGCATGGGAAAAAATAATTAACAGGTGCAACAACTTGAGATATTTAAAACAGCGCTTACAACTACCAAAAGAATTAAGACATCACAAATTATCGTGAAAATATATCACAAATTAAAAACAAAGTTGGCATTCTAAATAAATCATACATTAGGCTATAAGTAAGCGCAAAGTAATTTCAAAAGAACCTTTCGGTAAAACAGGGAACTTCTTGTTGCTTGTAAGGAAAGTGCACCCCAATACAGAAATATTTTCAACTGGTTGCCTTTAGCGCTAAAGGAAGTTTTTAAATGTTTAGAAGTCATGATATGGAATTATGTTGAACTTGTTGCTGAGGAAAGTGCAATAATTGTTTTTTGATTAGTTGTTAAAACACATTGATTTGGTTTCTTTGAGAATTAAAAGATAAAACTTCAACTTAGAAGGAGTGTTGTGTGTTTTTCACAAAGTCATATCGTAATTTCTCATTAAACTGCCTGTTTCGATATACTATACTTACCTGTCCGTTCGTCTGTCTGTCTATGCCTGCCTGTCTGTCTACCTGCCTGCCTCTCTCTCTCTCTCTCTGTCTCTCGTCTCTGTAAAGTAATCGTTACATCATTTTTTTTAGTGTTTTTAGTGTGGCAGAACAAATTCGCGTAAACGCTGAATCGATACTGACTTATCAAGACATACAGTTCTATTCATTTCACCCAAACGATGTCGGTGTATGCGTCTGTGTGGTACGTGCGTCTGTGTATGTGCGTGTATGCGCGCGCACGGGGGGGGTATTTGTGTGTGTGCGCGTGTGTGTATAATGTGTGTGTGTGTGCATGTTTGTGCGCGTGCGTGTGTACTTATGGAAATGGATTTTATTCGGTTTAGACGTTGACAAGCAAGTCGGATTGGTATAATTATCCCCCATCTACATACAGACCCACATTTCATCGGTTTCAACCAATTGGAAATAACGATTCACTTTCCAATAGACGTCATTTAAGGTAATTACGAACTGTTCCCTTTAGGCTTGTGCAACTTAATTAGGATGAAAGAAAAGATCGATTGCCACTTTTTGTATGTATGTATGTATGTATGTGTGTATGCGTGCGTGCGTGTGTGCGCGTGCGTGTGCGTGCGTGCGTGTGCGTGCGTGCGTGTGTGTGTGTGTGTGTGTGTGTGTGTAGGTAGGGATGTAGGGATGTATGTATGCATGCATGTATGAGTATTATTATTTTTTTTATTTTTTTTGCCTTTTCTTTTGCTCAATTATCATGTATAAATGATGTATTATTGTACGTACACAATCTGTCATTCACCAAATATTTTTCATGAAATATTTCAGGAGCACGCTATAAGCGCTAGCTTGTTGATGCTCTCTTTTGCTCTCTGTTATATGTGTTGTTTGGAAATATTCAAGATTTGTTGAAGCCATACCAGATAGTAGATAAAAGGCAAGCCTTTGTATGGGGATTGTAAATACAATGAATAATATATTGTATGCATTCTTTAATTAAACCTATATATGCATAAGCATGTTTTTGCATGAATGTAATTAGAAATGTTTTTGCGAACTAATGAGAATTAACGAACTATGAGAAAATATATTTCCGAATTTTAAAGTAAATACCGTGTGTTCTGCAGAGGAGACACACGGCGCTTTGCACGTGCTGTGTCTTGCACGAAATAAACACGTATGTCAACTGTAATCAGACCATTACTTTCTCTCTCAATCTTTTATTTCCTTTTTTTTCCAACTTTTTCTTTTACTTTAACTTTTCTTTTGTTTCTTAAAAAATCTTCACTTTCTTTTCTTTTTCTTTTAAAAAAGAAATATACGACTCAACATGAGAGTGCGTGTTTTGGCAACGCACGGTGCATACTGCTGCTCCTCCGTTACCTGTCAGGACTCTTTCTTCCAAACGGCCATTCATCATTGGTTGACATTAGCATGAAGTCAGGGCCAATAGTGGAACGAGAGTGAGAGCTGCGTGATAACTGAATCCCCACAGTAATGGAACGTATTTCACACAGGAGGAATCCTCCGAAGTCGGAGTGTGGCTGCCCACGTGGCGGGGTAATCAAAAAAACGGTCACACACGTAATGTTCTCATCCCTAGCTGGTGCATTTGTACCATAGTGTTCAAGTGCTTCGGCTGTTGGGGTGATCCCTGGAGTCTTTAAGCCAGGGTACGACAACAAACAACAACAACAACAACAACAACAACACACAGGAGGTATTTGCACTGATTCTTAGCGCTGTCGCCTTGGGGGTTGTGTTGACGGTTGGGGACCCCCCGTCAGTGGACGCCAGGTGTCCTCCCGATGGCAAAGAGAGTGGAGATGCATCATGGGCAAGGCGTATCCAGCGTGAAACAAATTTCAGTCCAGCCCAGGAATTAGAACAGCAGCTGCCTCCTCTGCTATCTATATAGGTCATTGTCAGACGAGGGACGAACACAAATGGTTAATAGGGATTGTTCGGAAATAATTAAGGGGTTTAATTTCATGGTGTGTGGGAGTAATCTTCCCTAATTCGATCGGTCAAACAGAGGAAGCTACTCTACCATCAGGTAGATCCCCAGCTCTCGCCTCGCGTGCTTGAGTAGACTTACATCACTTAGAACACCGTGCGTCATTCTAAATTTGATGTTATTTATATTTTTACGTCACATTTTGCAAGTTCTATAGGTTTGGGGATACTGGCCGCCCCTCATTTTTCTAAAACAAAATATGTTTGCAAGTCGCTGACTCGCCTCCTGCGGTTTCAAGCTTCGACGCCATGCCGCCATTGTTGCTATGGTTTTGACCGAGTAAGTTGAGGCAATTAACTCTAATTTTCACGAAGTGCTCTCCCCTAGTTTTTTTTTTCTCTCCGAAAATCGTCTGTTGACAAGATGACTATGCCGTATAAACGCACTTCTGGTTGTGCATCGATTGCAGTGGTGCTCCGTTTAGTCGGTCTGACAACACGGGGCCTCACCCCAAGTTCTCCAAGACAATCCACGAATTGTCATTGATGATCTAATCAAGTATCTTGAACAATATTTTAGTGTCCGAAAGAAAGACTACACTCACAGACAGAATAAATCAATCAATGGCTTGGAGTCAAAACGGACTATTCTTAGATAGTCCATTGACATATTATTGAACTTATTACGAAAACTAAATACTTGTAGGTGAAGACGGGGTAAAAAGCCTCATGGGCGGGTAAGAAGCCCATGCCAATTATCTCATGAAATGAAGCAAATTTCAGTCAAATTTGCCCATGAGACGAATGCTAAACATTAACACTCGTCTCATGGGCAAAATGTGACTGAAATTAGCTTCATTTCATGAGATAATTGGCATGGGCTTCTTACCCGCCCATGGGCTTTTTACCCCGTCTTCCGCTATTAAAAAAAGACTGCTGAAATATAAAAATCAAAAACCCCTTTATATATTCTGCAGTCATTGTTTGATACAAGTTATTAGTTTTTGTTATAAATCTAATAATACGTCAATGGACTATCTAAAGATAGTCCGTTTTGACTCCAAGCCATCTCAGTGAGTGACTGTGAGTATGTCTTATGTGGCTCGCCGTTTGGAGAAACGAACAATACAGGCATCGTTGTTGTATTGGGACATGGGGGTGAGCATTCTGCGAAGTTTCATTGAAGTTGGTTTAATAGTTTATGGCTCAAGTGAGTGCAACACATCTTCGTGCACATAGGCTACGCACGCGCGAGCGTACGCACACAGGCCGGGTTTGCTAGAACACCTGGATATAAACCCCTTTATATATTTCTGCAGTCATTGTTTGATACAAGTTATTAGTTTTTGTTATAAATCTAATAATACGTCAATGGACTATCTAAAGATAGTCCGTTTTGACTCCAAGCCATCTCAGTGAGTGACTGGGAGAATGTCTTGTGTGGCTTGCCGTTTGGAGAAACGGGCAATACAGGCATCGTTGTTGTATTGGGACATGGGGGTGAGCATTCTGCGAAGCTTCATTGAAGTTGGTTTAATAGTTTATGGCTCAAGTGAGTGCAACACATCTTCGTGTACACAGGCTACGCGCGCGCGAGCGTATGCACGCAGCCCGGGTTTGCTATAACACCTGGAGTTTTTTCTTTAAAAACCAGTTTTGCATGGAATTCGAACAAATGCATTATAGCAGCATGTGCAAGCGCACGCTAGGTCCTTCAGCTAACGTTCCTTTATCAACTCGACTCAACTCAATTTTACTGAAATTTGTTACTGCCCGTATCATAGGAAGACTGGGGGAGGGGATTATGATGACACATGGCATTCAAATCAAAAACTAGAAAATAACATCCATTCTTGTGAATTTAAAGAGTAAACAGAAATAAATAGAGTAAATAGAGTAAATAAATAAATATATAAATGAAAGGAAGAAATAAAGAAAGAAAAATAAATAAAGTTTAAAAAACCCAAATAGAAATAGACAAATAAACCGATTAGATAATTATTGAGTCGATGAAACAGACGGTTCCACAATCAGTCAACCAGTAGGCTACTAATCTATTAATAAATATACCAAACTATTAAACTATTAAACAACCAAGCATCCATTAATTGATTAAATAAATGAATAATCAGAGCAAGTAAACAGTCAAACATCATTCAGCCATTGATAATCAATTCATAAATGCACCAAACTAATGAATAATCAATGAGCCACCAATAGTCAACAAATCCACCAGATAAACGATCAACATCCTCCGAAGAGTGTGGCTGCCCAAGTGGTGGGGTCATCAAAAACGGTCACACACGTAATGTTCTCATCCATAGCTGTTGCATTTGTACCATAGTGTTCAAGTGCTTCGGCTGTTGGAATGATCCCTGGAGTCTTTAAGCCAGGGTACGACAACAAGCAGCACAGCGAGCAACGAGCAACAGAGTGATCAACAATTATGTCAACCAAATGGTCAAAAACCAACAAACGTTCCTTTATCCGAGTGTGGCATTATCAATATAGACCTAGGCTAAAATTAGGCTGAACAGCCAATCCTTTGGGAGTTTAGTCTAAGTTACATACTACTACCCGTGTTGACTGTGTGAGAAGCACTCATGATTACATGGCATAGTCTTCTCTACAATTGTGTCTTAACAACCGGTGTTACAAAAAATAGTCCCCTCCATGGAATAGTCACTACACGGTCATTAGTCTCCCGAAGAAAGGCGACCAGGTTCAGCTTTCTATAGTGGGGGTTTTCTCTCTCGTCGAAATGTGTGCCGTAAACTGACCCGGGTCTACTTTCTCCAGAGAATAATGACCATTGTGTCACTTTTCCATGGGGTCAATATTTTTTGTAACACTGGTCCCAGTTCAAGAAATTGCTTTTCTTCTCTTCTTCTTTCTTTTCTTCTTGTTGTTTTGATTGTTGGGATTTCTTCTTCTTTTTCTTCTTCTTCTTCTTCTTCTTCTTCTTCTTCTTCGTCGTCGTCGTCGTCGTCGTCGTCGTGTTTTCGTTCTTTTTCTGTTTGAGTGGTCACGAATTTCAGTGATGTCATCCTGTCGTGTGTGTGGTACTCCTCATCACACACTTCAGTGACGTGATTTTGTGTGTGGTCGGTTATAACAAATTGCATGTGTCACTTTCATTGAAATAAGGTTCTCACACTTCAAATGATCATCATCAACAATAACTTTTCGTGTGGAACACCAAACTTGCCGCAAAGAGTTTAAAAGGTAAGCCCGTGCAATGTCTTTCAAAATGCTATTTGAAAGTAGGATCAGTTAGGCCTACGTACTTGTTTTAAGGATACAAAAAAAAGTAACATAGGGAAAAAAGGCAACATTAAAAGCACACAATGGTTGATCCTCCACAATAGTAGGCTTTGATTGTAAAACAGTAGGCAAACTGCTAACACCTTGCTATGTTTTTTAATTAGCCATCAAATCTCTACAGAAGACAGAAGACACATACAGGCCAACTATCCCTACTTCGTGGATTTCCCAAAGTGCGTCTCTTCCACCCCACCACCCCTCTCTCTCTCTCTAAAACAACAACAAACAAACAACGAATGTGTGAAATCAGCTAAGCTAGGTTGAAATCCAGATGTTTAAAATGGCGAAGTTTCAAGAAATTCACACCACAATAAGTTTCACAAGCCTTACAGAAGACACAAACAGACCAACTATCCCTACGTCGTGGATTTCCCAAAGTGCGTGGTCTTTAAAAAACAAAAACGATTCTACCACCATTTTGCCACCGGAAACCATTTTTCTCTCCTGCAACAACCCCGAAAATCTGATCAACGAAGCCACAGCGGAACAAGTGGAGACCGTGTTTCACCTAGTTATCTTCCCTTTGCTGGGACTCTTCGGTTTGGTGACTAACGTCATCAACTGCGCAACGTTTGCGCGCCAAGGCTTGAAGGACCGAATCAACTTATGTCTGTTTAGTTTAGCTGTCGCAGACACCAGTTATCTGTTGCTGATTTTCTCTGCGAAGAGTTACACTTTTCTGGGTTTGTTCGACGGAGAATTGGGGGACTACTGGAGCGTGAGGTATCTGGGGACTGTTCTGGGTCCCATGTTTAGCGCCATGACCGTCTCCCATCTCCTGACCATGATCATCTCCCTGGAGAGATGCCTCTGTGTCATGGCGCCCTTCAAGGCCAAGAAGCTTTTCAAGACCAGGTAAATGTAGAGAGGTTTCTCAAGACCAGGTAAATGTACAGAGATTTATCAAGACCAGGTAAATGTAGAGATATATTTCTCAAGACCAGGTAAATGTAGAGAGATTTCTCAAGACCAGGTAAATGTAGAGACATTTCTCAAGACCAGGTAAATGTAGAGAGGTTTCTCAAGACCAGGTAAATGTAGAGAGGTTTCTCAAGACCAGGTAAATGTACAGAGTCAAGACCAGGTAAATGTACAGAGATTTCTCAAGACCAGGTAAATGTACAGAGATTTCTCAAGACCAGGTAAATGTAAATGAGAGAGATTTCTCAAGACCAGGTAAATGTCAAGAACAGGTAAATGTAGAGATGTAAATGTTGCAAGACCAGGTAAATGTACAGAGATGTATCAAGACCAGGTAATGTACATATATGTCAAGACCAGGTAAATGAGAGATTTATCAAGACCAGGTAAATGTACAGAGATGTATCAAGACCAGGTAAATGTACAGATATTTCTCAAGACCAGGTAAATGTAGAGAGGTTTCTCAAGACCAGGTAAATGTAGAGAGGTTTCTCAAGACCAGGTAAATGTAGAGAGGTTTCTCAAGACCAGGTAAATGTAGAGAGATTTCTCAAGACCAGGTAAATGTAGAGAGGTTTCTCAAGACCAGGTAAATGTTGAGATTTATCAAGACCAGGTAAATGTACAGAGATGTATCAAGACCAGGTAAATGTATTTGTCAAGACCAGGTAAATTTCTCAAGACCAGGTAAATGTAGAGAGGTTTCTCAAGACCAGGTAAATGTAGAGAGGTTTCTCAAGACCAGGTAAATGTAGAGAGGTTTCTCAAGACCAGGTAAATGTAGAGAGGTTTCTCAAGACCAGGTAAATGTTGAGAGGTTTCTCAAGACCAGGTAAATGTACAGAGATGTATCAAGACCAGGTAAATGTACAGAGATTTATCAAGACCAGGTAAATGTACAGATATTTCTCAAGACCAGGTAAATGTAGAGAGGTTTCTCAAGACCAGGTAAATGTAGAGAGGTTTCTCAAGACCAGGTAAATGTAGAGAGGTTTCTCAAGATCAGGTAAATGTAGAGAGGTTTCTCAAGACCAGGTAAATGTACAGAGATGTATCAAGACCAGGTAAATGTACAGAGATTTCTCAAGACCAGGTAAATGTACAGGTAAATGTTGAGATTTCTCAAGACCAGGTAAATGTAGAGAGGTTTCTCAAGACCAGGTAAATGTAGAGAGGTTTCTCAAGACCAGGTAAATGTATGAGAGGTTTCTCAAGATCAGGTAAATGTAGAGAGGTTTCTCAAGATCAGGTAAATGTAGAGAGATTTCTCAAGACCAGGTAAATGTAGAGAGGTTTCTCAAGATCAGGTAAATGTAGAGAGGTTTCTCAAGATCAGGTAAATGTAGAGAGGTTTCTCAAGACCAGGTAAATGTAGAGAGGTTTCTCAAGACCAGGTAAATGTTGAGATATTTTTCAAGACCAGGCAAATGTACAGATATTTTTCAAGACCAGGTAAATGTACAGATATTTTTGAAGACCACGTAAATGCCGTACAGAGATTTGGCAAGACCAGGTAAACATAGAGACATTTCTCAAGACCAGGTAAATGTTGAGATATTTTTCAAGACCAGGTAAATGTTGATATTTTTGAAGACCAGGTAAATGTACAGAGATTGTTCAAGACCAGGTAAATGTAGAGAGGTTTCTCAAGACCAGGTAAATGTAGAGAGGTTTCTCAAGACCAGGTAAATGTAGAGAGGTTTCTCAAGACCAGGTAAATGTAGAGAGGTTTCTCAAGACCAGGTAAATGTAGAGAGGTTTCTCAAGACCAGGTAAATGTAGAGAGGTTTCTCAAGACCAGGTAAATGTAGAGAGGTTTCTCAAGACCAGGTAAATGTAGAGAGGTTTCTCAAGACCAGGTAAATTGAGAGTTTTCTCAAGAGGTAAATGTAGAGATTTCTCAAGACCAGGTAAATATAGAGAGATTTCTCAAGACCAGGTAAATGTACAGAGATTTCTCAAGACCAGGTAAATCTCAAGACCAGGTACATTTCTCAAGATCAGGTAAACAGGTAGAGACATTTCTCAAGACCAGGTAAATGTAGAGAGGTTTCTCAAGACCAGGTAAATGTTGATATATTTTTCAAGACCAGGTAAATGCACAGATATTTCCCAAGACCAGGTAAATGTAGAGAGGTTTCTCAAGACCAGGTAAATGTTGAGATATTTCTCAAGACCAGGTAAATGTACAGACATATCTCAAGACCAGGTAACTATAGACTAATAATAATATTAAGCACATTGTTGCTCCTAATGGAGATACTCTGATGACAGAGAAGCGTGAAACAGGCTGTGTTTATTTCTGTCAACAGATGATCTCCTAGGCATAGTACTGGCGAAGTTGTTGATGTGACTGATCAGTTTTGAAGTGTGGTTTGGCAAGTCAAGTCAAGTCAAAAAGTTTATTTCAAAGCCCCTAGGGGGCACATGAAAAATGTTACACATCACAATGTAACCAATACAATAACACAATTCGCTTAAAATCAATAAAGACAGAAACACAACGACATAGCATGGCATGCAAAGGCATATAAACTGTCACACACAACCTAACATCCGCACACATAGCACCAGTTTACTAAACACCAAAAAAAGTTGAGCTTAACCTATGAAATGGGCTATAACTCGAGAAGTAGCGGAAACATGTATGTTTAGGTTTTAGAAAGCTTTCAAAATGATTTTTATGAAACAAGCTAAGCGGTTGAGAATTCAATGGCTTCTTTTCTTAAATAAAGAGTGGAACTTTATAGCATTTGGTCTTTGATTGATACTGTAAGGAAAAGATTTGGGACGAATGCCAGGTGGTACAGATGGTCTTTCCCCTCTCTTTGCATATATGTTTGAAATGGTCTGCCTACACTAAAATTTCAAAGCGTCTCTCTCTCTCTCTCTCTCTCTCTCTCTCTCTCTCTCTCTCTCTCTCTCTCTCTCTCTCTCTCTCTCTCTCTCTCTCTCTCTCTCTCTCTCTCTCTCTCTCTCTCTCATAATCACTTAATATTACTGGAGAGTTCCAAGCTATATCATATTTTTACTTTGATGGCTTTTGTACAGAATCAATTTTCTCTTAATCGCAAATTATATATGGCCTTTATCGATTTTGAGAAGGCATTTGATTCCATTAATAGAAGCATTATGTGGCCTATGTTAGCTATAGCTGGTATTCATCGAAAACTCTTAAAATGTATTATGAGCATGTGTGATTGTGTGAAAGCTAGGGTTAGATGTGGGGGAAAATTAACAGATTATATTCAATGTACTGCTGGGGTAAAGCAAGGTGATGTTTGCAGCTCGATTCTTTTTTCATTATTCATTAATGAGTTAACATCTGAGGTTGTTAGTAAGGGACGACATGGTGCACAATTAATAGGGGATATTTAGATTTTTTTAATTCTTCTTTTGGCTGATGTTTTGATGGCTGAAATTCTTTTAGGACTGCAAGTACAATTCAATAGCTTATGTAATGCAGCTAACTCACTTCAGTTGAAAGTAAATATGTCTAAAAGCAATATCATTGTGCTTAGGAAAGGGGGGTATTTAGGAGCTAGGGAAAAGTAGACTTATGGAGGAATAGCTATGCCTGTTGTCAATGTCTGTAAGTATTTAGGGATACATTTTTCAACAAAACTTAGTTTTAATGTAACATGTAGAGATTTGGCAAGTAGAGCTAAACGAGCATTGTTTTGTATCATGCAGAAATTATCAAAGCTTGAAAATAAATCCCTTGCATTATGTTTTAAGTTGTTTGACTCACAAGTTCAACCTGTAGCTCTGTATGGGGACGAAATATGGGAAGTTTATAACTCTGCAGTTCAGTGTGAAGAAGTATACTTATTTGCGTTGAAAAAGTTTTTAGGTGTAACTATGCAAACCCAAATGACCTACTCTATGGTGAAACTAACCGATACCCTATAACTGTTAATTATGCTTGTAAATGTTTTTCTTATTGGTTCAAAATTCTTAGAATGGAAGATTCAAGACTTCCAAAGAAGGCATATAATATGTTGTATATTTTAGATATGAGAGGCAAAATGAATTGGGTGTCTAAAATGAAATGTAAACTCTATGAACTATGATTTGGTTATGTTTGGCATAATCAAGGGGTAGAATATATCAACAGTTTTATGTGTGTATCTTTCTTAATCCCAGAACTTACTGAAATTTCATTAACTACGTTAGATGTCCAACACGTAATCATAAAACTAAACAAAAACAAAGCAGTAGGACCTGATCATATTCATAACATATTACTGATAGCATCACTCCCTATTATTTTAAATCCTCTAACTGTTATTTTCAATAAAAGTATCAAAGAAGCCAAGTTTCCAAAAGTTTGGAAAACTGCATATGTCAATCCTCTGCATAAAAAATCGTCAAAAACGTTATGCGACAACTATCAGCCTATTTCTTTACTCAGTTGTGTAGGTAAAGTGATGGAAATATGTAGTCATAAAAAGAGTGTACAATTTCCTTTTGAGTAACAACATTATCTCACCTTCACAGTCTGGGTTTATAGCAGGTGATTCGACAGTCAACCAGCTGTTGTGTATTTATAATGACTTATGTTGCTCATTTAATCACAGAATAACAACACAACCTGTGTACTTTGATATTTCCAAGGCTTTCGATCGTGCATGGCACATAGGTCTTATTTGTAAACTGGAGGGAAATGGTATTCGGGGAACTTTGCTGGCATGGTTTACTGATTATCTTTCTGATCGCATTCAGTCAGTCAGTTATAAAGGGTGAACATTCAGACTATTTAAGAACACCAGCCGGGGTTCCCTCAGTCCTTGGGCCTCTTTTCTTCCTCATTTATATTAATGATATAACCAAAGATATGAAATCTAATGTAAAACTCTTTGCTGATGACACTGGCATGTCATTTTCACTTAATGATACTGTTGTTCGCTCTGAAATAATAAATTATGATCTACAAAAGATTATTCGCTGGGCAGAAAACTGGAAAGTAAAATTTAGTGAAGGAAACACTGACTGAGCTCCTTAATTTTATGCGAGGCAACAATCCTTTTCCGCCTCTTACATTTGGTGACACTGATCTACAAAGCAAAGAAAATCACAAGCATCTAGGTCTTATACTTCAACATAATTGTAAGTGGGATAAACACATTCGTAATAAAGTCAATTTCTTGCATGAAGAGTTACCAGTACACACTTAACAGGAAAGCCTTGGACATAATGTATAAGTCTTTTATTTTTTGTACTTTTGATTATGCAGATGTAGTCTGGGATAACTGTTCGGAATTTTTATCTAATACTCTAGCAAATTTGCATCTAGAAGCTATCAGAATTATAGTTGGTGCAGTTCGCTGTACCAGCCACCAGGAATTATATGTAGAGTCTGGATTTTGTTCTCTAAAGGAAAGGAGAAGAAGAAACAAAATTATATATTATTTTAAAATGATAAATGGTATGTGCCCTGATTATCTTTCTAATCTCTTACCTCCCCTTGTCTCTGACACAAACCCATATCACAGAAGAAGTCCCCAACAACGTCCCAAGATGCAATACAGTAATATATCGAAAATCCTTAAACCCTTCCACCACTTTTACATGGAATTCCCTTCCCGATAATAAAAAAAAAAACTGTAGCTCATTGTGTGCTCTAAAACGTCATCTGTATATTGCTGACTGTGTTGTACCTCCCTACTTTTATTCTGGGAGTCGAAAAGAACAGATAATTCATTGTTGCCTTCGTCTTAATATGAGTTATTTTTTAAAAAAACGATTTATTTAATCGCCATTTGATTGATGATCCTATGTGGACTTGTGGTACAGGCTCCGAGACAGTTGAACACTGAATGAATAAAAAATGGTGTTTTACGTCCTCTCGGTCTGGAACAGACACATATGGGACATTGGTATATATAAAGATGGTGGGAACGACACTGGAGGCAATGCCCGGAGGCAGTGCAACACCAGTAAAGTCCCAAATTTTTAACAATACAGATAAGTGTAGCAGTAACCATGCCTCGGTTAAACCTCATCAGCTGTGGTACTGCCACGGTAAACATACAGCTGAACACTATCTATTGTCATGTCCTTTATTCAATGAGGTCGGTTCAAATACTATACATGATCTTCCATTGGATTATATTCAAATTCAAATTCTTCTGAATGGCAAAGCAGATCTGCCTATCCATTCAAACTTTTTATTATTTGACACTTTCCACAAATTTATTGCCGAAAGTGGTAGGTTTTCAGATTGGCATCATTATTTGTAATGTTCATATATTGTTCCATTTTTAAATATTGTATTCCAAAGTGTAAGCATGTAGATTGTTTAATGCTGTGGAGTTATAATCTCCCTGTCTCTCTTCAAATTCTGTTTCACTTCATTTTTTTAAAATTATTATTTACTTATATTTTTTTTTGTTGTTTTTTATATGTATGTACATTTTTTTCCATGCAGCCGTCAAGTTAGATGTGCAATGGGTATCTTAATGAGCACACGATAAACTTTAAAATTGTTGCTGCTCAAACGGTATGTGTTGTATTTGTTGTTACTTGACATTGAATACAAAGTTGTTTAATTCAATGTTAATGTTGTCAACCAATGAACAAGTCGTTAAAATGTTTGCAGCATATGTGTATAAAGCCTTTAAAATCAGGTCTACCTTATGCAGTTAGAGGTTGATGATTCCCACATGTTATGCTTATGTTTTGCTTTGTGTGTACTTAATATTTATTATGTCTGATTATGCCTGACTTTGTTCTATTGTATCACCCCCTCATGAGGGGCTATGGCTTTGATTGATTAAATATCTCGTCTCTCTCTCTCTCTCTCTCTCTCTCATCTGTCTCTCTCTCTCTCTCGTCTCCCTCTCTCTCTCTCTCTCCTCTCTTCTCTCTATCGTCTCTCTCTCTCTCTCTCTCTCTCTGTCTCTTGGGCCATGGTCAGGCGCATGCTAATTCTCATCGTCGTCATGGTAACATACGTGCTGGGGATCTACAGTCTGCTGAACATGAAATACGTCACTGCATACGTCACGGACCCCGTGACCAACACGTCACGCTGGATCTCACGGCTGAGCGATTTCTACCTGGATCACCGCCTGGTGCTCGAAATTTTGTACAACCACCTGCTAGTCCTAGCCATGCCTTGCCTATCGGTCTTAGTGGTGGTGGTATCCACCTCTCTCACTGTGTCCCAGCTGTATTCTAAGATGGCCTGGCGACGAGAGACTGTGGCCAGCAGGAAGGAGTCTTATGCGGGTGAGAAACTAGAGCCTTTTTATTTTTAAAATTAACCCCTAGACTGCCACCAACGTATTACATACTGAAGTGATGACATCACGGATGATGTCATCAAACGATGAGGAATAACTCTGACATGCTGGCTTTTGCTCTAACACAATAAAGAGATTTATATCCCCTGACCATTGTTGCCAGAGTGGCTCTATCAGTTGTCGTTTTTTATGGCCTGATTTGTACAATGATTTGTTCTTTAAGTTTTCTCTGGCAATCAAGGGGTTACTAGGTTTAGAACATTTTTCGTTGTCGTTGTCGTATGTCACCATGCTGCTGCCGCTGCTGCTGCTACTGCTGCTGATGATGATAATGATGATCTTCTTCCTCCTCTTCTCCGGCTCCGTCTTCTTCTTCACCTCCTCCTTCTCCTCCTCCTCGTTTTTTTCCTTCTGCTCCTCCTTCTCTCCCATTCTTTTTCTCCTCCTCTTCCCTTGTGATGAGGTGAGTCACACGTCCGCTAGCCGCTTTCTTCTCCTTTTGCTCCTCTCTACACCCACCCACCCCCCCCCCCCCTCGCCCCCTCCCGCGACTACTTACTTCGGTGGCCCAGCAAAGCGACATCTAATTACAATCCGGTGACTTCACGAGGAGTCGCTGATTCCTATCGTCATCTCTTTCATCCCGCGCATTCCCTTGCCCGAGAGGCACGCGCTCTTGAACACCAGTGTCTCAGGCTAGGATAGCAATGTTAGGTATGTGATGATGATGTAATAATCAGTAGCGTGATTCTATAAGCGTCGTCTCGTGACTTGTCGACTGGGCTAATAACCAGTCATAGGCCCTTATGCGATTTAAAATCAAAGGGGAGTATGGGTAGTGGGAGAGGCCAAAAAAAAACCCGCCTAACTACTCTCTTTACTCACAAGACTAGCTGCAAAACCTGGGCTGTAAGCAACCATCGAATAATCATTACTCTCTTCTCTGCCAGTCATATTAGCCTGCCGCCGTCGTGAGTACTATTGAATGGGGCAGTTGGGTCAAATACTTGATTGAGATTTGTGTTTTTGTTTGGTTCTATTTTTTATCTAGATCCTATGTTCAATGATGAATAAGAATTAGATAACTAGATGTGTCAGTGAAAAGAATTGGTAAACATGCTGTTCTAATTATGTGTACTTATTATGTTTGTGTGTGATTTTTTTACTTTAACTCTTTTGGTACAAGAACTGGATTCTATGCCTACTAGTACTTTTATTTATCTATGTGTATGTTTGAGACCATGCACTTGGTTGCAAACTTGCAACTTTTCATAACACTCCTTTCAAAGTGTTGGACTGAGAGTCATATTTGTTGGTTTGATCATAGATTTTGATCTAGCCAGTTACTGAATCATACCAGTTGATTCCAGTACACCTTTTATGTTTTACTGATTTCAGTTTGACAACTGAAATTCATATTATTTTTCATATTGCTATTGTAGAAGGGCGGCCTTCTAGCCTGTTGGGATCCAGTAATTCCCTGCTGGCTGAAGCCCCATATCTCTAATCCATAGAGATATACATCCATGTTCTCCTGTGATTATCAGCAGTGCATCGTGGCAGGTCAGGACGCATTATCCGCTGACTCCACAAGCTGCAAGATGGGGTCCGGCCGCAAAGTCGCCACCTACTACCCTGAATCCGCGAGGTTAGACTCAACGCCTGTGTCCTTGGGCTCCCCGCGAGCCCAAATCAGGGAAGCGACTGAGAGTCTAACTCTAGCAACAGCGCGTAGAGCAAGCCTAGTCACTCGGCGCATGGCCGACTCAGCTGCTGCCCGACTGAGGAACCTTACACGCAGATACGTCCTCCGGACAGTGGAAAAGAACACTCATTTACCCCATGGTAACTGGATAAAAGTATTGACCCTTCCTGCTTGGGGCGAACCTTATAGAAAGACAAAAGTCTTGTAAATCCTTTCGGATTCCATTGTTTTTTTTATTCATATTTTGTTTTGGCGCATTGAGCTGCTTTATTATTATTGTTGCATAATCTTATGCAGATTTTGTGAGTAAATAAAATACAAGTGTACAAATAATTCTGAACCCTTTGGTCAGACTGATGAGAGTGGAAGTTTTGTAATTTTCATGTAAAAACCTACTTCTATCTCTGTCATTTAGAGCAAATCTACCATCTGTATTTCATTCAATCATACGAGCCAGAACCCGGGCAAAAAATATAATTCTATTAGATAAAAACGGGCCGGGAAAGCTGCTAATTTCCCATACCCTAGAGAAGTGGGCTAATGGAAAATTTTCTAATTGAAAATTTAAACACACCAAAAGTCGTTCCCTAGAGACTTCGCCTTTAGCTCATTACCTCGTCGCCTTCCTCATTCTTCTTCTTTCTCTTGCCTCCTCCTCCCCCATCCCCCCTCTCCTGCCTTGCTCATTGACTTCTTCTTCTCCTATTTTGCTTGAAAATCCTGCTCGCCCTCCTTCTCTCTCTTTCTTCTTCCTTCCTCTTCTTCTTCTTCTGCCTTCTTATTCTTCTTCTTCTTCTTCAAATTCTTATTCTTCTTCTTCTTCTTCGTCTCCACATCCCCTTTTACTCCTCCTTTTCTCTTCCTTCCTTCTCTTCCTTCATCATCATCTAATCATCACCATCATCATTTTCTATCATCCTCATCTATCATCATCATCATTTCTCTCTCTTCTTCTTCTTCTATCTTCTTTCTTCTTCTTCTTCTTTCTTCTTCTTCTTCCTCTTCTCTATCCCCTCCTAGTTTTCTCCTTCTTCTTAGTCCTCTTCCTTTTAAAAATAATAAATCTTCTACTTCCAAAATAAAATGACACGGAATAATTCCGTCCTTCAGAACATTTTGTGTTCATGGATTGAATTTGATATCACCACACTCACTGAGAGTTACTGTGTATGGCATGATACCTTCTTTTTTTTAAAACAGGGATGAAGAGAGAGATGGCAGTGACGCGGATGCTGGTGTGTGTGTGTGTGGTGTTCGTTATTTTCATGACACCCTCTGTCGCCCAGCATATAGTCAAAACGCTCACACCAGGCTACCTACCCTCGGGTAAGATTTATAGGAGAACCATTGCTATTAATACCACTACTTATGCCATGACTACCGTGGTCCTTATTAGTTATTACTGGTTTTGAAGTTCAGGTTATTCGATGCTAGCTATACATATACGTGCATTTATGCCTGATTGTGCATTTTCGCTTCAGTTTGTTTGTTTGCTTGTTTTGAGTCACTCCATATCTTCTTTGGGTTATTACTCTTCTCTCGTTCTGGCGTGTTGTGCGTGTGCATGTGTGTGTGTGTGTGTGTTGTGTGGTGTTGTGTGTGTGTGTGTGTGTGTGTGCGTGTGTGCGTGTTCGTGTGCGTGTGCAGTGTGTGTGTGTGGCTAGTGGCGCGCGAGCGTGTGCGTGCGTTTTTGGTTCTTTTGCCGTATTTCATTATAAAATCTGTTATGAGAAAAAGGTTAAAAACAAATTTAAATGTAGAAGAAGGTACCGTTTCGTGCTTTCCTGTTTCTCCTTTCCAAAGTGAATTTGCAGTGTCGTTTAGTTATGAAACGATAGCAGTGACGTTTCATCCTTTCTGTGCCATTTCATCCTGTCTGTGCCATTTCATCATGTCTCTGTGTGCCATTTCATCCGGTCTGTCTGTGCTATTTCATTTTGTTTCTTTTTGCCTTTTCATCCTGTATCTCCGTGCCATTTGATATTGTCTCTGTCACATTTCATATTGTCTTTCTGTTCCATTTCATCCTGTATCTCCGTGCCATTTCATCCTGTATATCTGTGCCATTTAATCCTGTTTCTCTGTGCCATTTCATGTTGTCTCTCTGTGCCATTTCATCATGTCTCTCTGTGCCTTTTCATCCTGTCATCTCTGTGCCATTTCATATTGTCTCTCTGTGCCATTTCATAGTTGTCTCTGTGCCATTTCATATTGTCTCTCTGTGCCATTTCATCCTGTCTTGTGCCATTCCATCCTGTCTCTGTGTGCAATTTCATATTGTCTCTCTGTGCTTTTCTACTTGTCTCTCTGTGCCATTTCATACTGTCTATGTGTGCCATTTCATATTGTCTATCTGTGCCATTTCATACTGTCTATCTGATGGCTGTCTGTGCCATTTCATCCTGTCTATCTGTGCCATTTCATATTGTCTAGTGTGTGCCGTTTCATACTGTCTCTCTGTGCCATTTTATACTGTCTCTCTGTGCCATTTCATCCTGTCTGGCTCTGTGCCAGTTTTGTACTGTCTCTGTGTGCCATTTCATCCTGTCTCTCTGTGCTATTTCATCCTGTCTCTCTGTGCCATTTCATCCTGTCTCTGTGTGCCATTTCATCCTGTCTCTCTGTGCCATTTCATATTGTCTATCTGTGGGCGAGCACATTTCTCGGCTTGTCTGTCAGTGCCAATTCATACTGTCTCTCTGTACCATATCTGTCTCTCTGCCCTTTCATACTGTCTATGTGTGCGTGCATTTCATACTTGTCTCTCTGTGCCATTTCATATTGTCTGGCTCTGTAGGCCATTTAATCATGTCTCTCTGTGTCATTTCATACTGTCTATCTGTGCCATTTCATATTGTCTCTCTGTGCCATTTTATACTGTCTCTCTGTGCCATTTAATATTGTCTCTCTGTGCCATTTCATACTGTCTATCTGTGCACATTTCATATTGTCGTATCTGTGCCGTTATTGTACTGTCTCTCTGTGCCATTTTCATATACTGTCTCTCTGTGCCATTTCATACCGCTATCTCTGGGCCTATTTCATACTGTCTCTCTTTTCGTTTTGGATCCTGTCTCTCTGTGCCATTTCATCCTGTCTCTCTGTGCCATTTCATCCTGTCTCTCTGTGCCTTTTTATACTGTCGCTCTGTGCCATTTCATCCTGTCTCTCTGTGCCATTTCATGCTGTCTCTCTGTGCCATTTCACCCTGTCTCTCTGTGCCATTTCATCCTGTCTCTCTGTGCCATTTCATCCTGTCTCTCTGTGCCATTTCATGCTGTCTATCTGTGCCATTTCATGCTGTCTCTCTGTGCCATTTCATACTGTCTCTGTGTGCCATTTCATCCTGTCTCTCTGTGCCATTTCATGCTGTCTATCTGTGCCATTTCATGCTGTCTCTCTGTGCCATTTCATACTGTCTCTGTGTGCCATTTCATCCTGTCTCTCTGTGCCATTTCATCCCGTCTCTCTGTGTGCCATTTCATACTGTCTCTCTGTGCCATTTCATTCTGTCTCTCTGTGCCATTTCATCCCGTCTCTCTGTGCCATGTCCATACTGTCTCTCTGTACCGTGTTGTTCTGTCTTTCAGGATCTAAATTGTAAACGGTGTTGACATTCAAATAAATTCCCCATTTAAGTCGTTTGCCCCACAGTATATTTTCCCATTTTCGGTTATCTTTTTATTTTATTTGATAAAGTAATAAAAAAAATTATGACAATCAAGAAAAGTATTTATTTTCTTGTTTTCGTTATTCAACTAAAAAGATCAAAAATTCGCTCAAACGTAGCTATATATACGTACATCGTCAAATCTACAAAACGTCAACAACATTTTATTTTATTTTTTCTTCTTCTTCTTCTTTCTTTTTCTTCTTCTTCTTTTCTTCTTCTTCTTCTTTTTTTTTCTTCCTTCTCTTCTTCTTTTGTTTTTCTTCATTCTTCTTCTTCTTTCTTCTTCTTCTTCTTCTTTCTTCTTCATTTGACCTGAACTTATTGTGTAGTACAGTGAAACCTTCTTTTTAAGTCCTTGCAAATTCAAACCCAAAGGGTCTTTAATGGAGAGGGGGTGTCTTAATAAGGAGATGGACCCACGCAAGAAGTCCGAATATAAAGGAGAGATAAATTGGTAACAGTTCTTTTAGACTTGTAAAGCCTAAACGTATTCTCGTATTGCGCTTATTTTTAAACATTGTTGAGAATTAAAGATTGAATGTAAATAGACCTCAATCGATTTTTGAAAAACTTTATGATGTTCTTTTAAAAGTGGTCCTGAAAATTTTAATCATCCTAGCTCAGGGAGCAATAGCCAAAACTTTAAAATCCAACATTTTAAAACAAAAGTGTAAATATTTATAACGCCAGAGTAGTCTTGTGCGAGCCATGGCACCTACAGAAAAACTTGACCTTTATTCAAGATAAAACCATAGTGTCAAAATAAAAATAAATTATAAAAGAAAAACATCTATATTTTCAGAAAATCTCTTTTTCTTTTCCCCTTTCCCCATTTCCCCCCCAAAATCTAAAAGTCGCAGTAATGTCCGCATGGCTTTCGAGAGGACGTAAAACTTACTTTGCAGTAACAATGTTTTGGGTCATATCTTAGAGAGAGTCTTAAAAGGGAAGGTCTAATGGGGAGGGTCCACTGTATCCTGCTGTAGAGGCCTTGTTTTCAAAACAGGCTTACGTCTTTTAACCCTTTTAATCCTAACACTGGGATGCTGTCTGGTGTTGTTGTGTTTGTTGTTGTTGTTGTTTGTTGTTGTTGTTGTCGTTGTCTTGTTGTTGTTGTTGTGTGTGTGTGTGTGTGTGTATGTGTTTGAGCATGCATGTGTGCGTACATGCGTGCGTGTGTGCTTTTGGTTTTGTGTGTGTGTGTGGTGCACGCATGTGTATGTGTGTGTGTGTGTGTTTGTGTGTGTTGTGTGTGTGTGTGTGTGTGTGTGTGTGTGTGTGTGTGTGTGTGTGTGTGTGTGTGTGTGTGTGTCTGTATGCATGTGTGTGTGTGTGTCTGTATGCATGTGTGTGTGTCTGTCTGCGTGCGTAATGTTATGTGTGAGTGTATGTATATGTGTATCCTCTAACGTTTTGTGTGTGTGTGTTGGTGTATGTGGTCAGTCCGTGCAACTCAGTTGCTATGGCTTAACTGAATGAAAGATAAATAATGAGTAGGTGCTGATAAACGTGTGTGTGTGTGTGGGGGGGGGGGGTATGTGTTGCGTGTGTGTGTGTGTGCGTGTGCGTTTGCGTGTGTGTGCGTGTGCGTGTGCGTCCGTGCGCGTAGCGTGTGTGTGTGTTGTGTGTGTGTGTGTGTGTGTGTGTGTGGTGTGTGTTTGAAGATGAGAGAGAGAGAGAGAGGAGAGAGAGAGAGAGAGAGTTGCTCTGTATATGCGTTGTTGCTGGTTTATGTCATTCTTATAGGTGGACCCTGACGGATGAGGTTTTTTTTTGCAAGAAACACGTCGAGATCATCAGAAAAACATTCCTTTTTAAAGGATCGGAACCCTCACTTTACTCTGGTTTCCTATAAATCAAACCGTCAAAATGGCGATTCCTCCTTGGCGGAGATGCCGGAGAGATTAGCCATTTTGGATGGGGTGGGTGGAGGTCACCCATTGTGGTTGAAGCGTTTTCTTTTTTTTTGTAGTGCAGTAAAAAAAAAAAAAAAGGATCTATTTCCTTTGTTGTGAGCGAAACTCCTTTAGATAAACCTGTATAAAATTAAAAAAAATTTGATTTCTACGAAACCAGGGCAAAGTGAGTGTTGCGATCTCTGTAAATGGTGTGTTTTTCTGGTGATCTCGACGTGTTTCTTACAAAAACTCATCCGTCAGGGTGCCCCTTTAAGCACTATGTTTTGTTGTCTACTTGTTGATAAATATTCGATTGTAGAAGCGCTTTTGGCTTATTTGAAGTAAAGCGCTTATGTAAACGTACTATTGTTATTATTATTATTATTATTGTTATTATTATTATTATTATTATTATTAGGGGAAGACGGGGTAAAAAAATGGGCCCATGCCAATTATCTCATGAAATGAAGCAAATTTCAGTCACATTTTGCCCATGAGACGAGTGTTAGGGTTAATGTTTAGCATTCGTCTCATGGGTAAATTTGACTGAACTGAATGTTCTCTCTCCAACCTCTTCAAACGTGTTCAAAATTCTGTCGCCCACCTTTGTATTCAGAGTACCAAAACGGCACCATGCATCAGATCTTTTAATGAAACTACACTGGCTCAAAATCGAATACCGAATCAAATACAAATCTGCCTGCCTCTGCTACAAAATCATTACAAAAGACGCACAAGCCTATCTTTGCAGCCTTTTCCAGATCTACGTTCCTTCCCGTAGCCTTTGTTCTTCCTCTGATGACCGTATTTTTTTCAAATTCCCTCTTACCATTGGAAACAACACGGCTCCAGAGCATTTTGTTTTTTCAGCTGCTACACTCTGGAACTCACTCGCTTTCAGCCTCCGTCATGTCAAATGCTTTGTAACGTTTAAGTCTGGGTTTTTGGGTTTTTTATGGCTATGAAAACACACTACTTCAAACTGCATCGGCAGAGTATATCTAAAACTTAAGAAATATTGCCAGCCAATCTATTTGTCCATTTTCTTGTTTGTGTGTTTGTCATGTGTTGTGTGCGTGTGTGTGTATGTGGGTGTGTGTGTGTGTGCGCGCGCAGCGCGCGCGTGCGTGGGTTGTTGTGCTTGTGTGTGTGTGTTAATCTCTGCGTGCGTTTGTGGCACGTGTGTGTAACTCCACGTGTGTGTGGTGTAGGTGTGTCGTTCGCGATATGTTTGTGTTGTGTGCGTGCGTGTGGATGCGTTCATGTAGGCCCCTATATGAGTATGTATGCATGGTGTGTGAGTGTGTGATGTGCTTGTGTGTGTATTTGTGTGTGTGTGTATGTGTGTGTGTGGTGTGTGTGTGTGTGTGACTGTCTGTATGTGTGCTGTGTTTGTGTTGTGTTAGTGGGTTGTTTTGTGTGGTGTGTGTGTGTGTGTCTCTGTGTGTCTGTGTGTTTGTGTATGTGTATGTTGTTGTGAATACTATAGCTGTTTTTCATGCTTGTGAATTGTGTGACAATGCATATGTGCATTTTTACTCGGCCAAACGAAGTCTGACCGGTAAGTGTTTTGTCTGCTCATGTTATTGTACATTGGTTTCATGTTTTGATTCCATTTCAAATCTGTGTACAGCGCCATGTAGCCTACATAGTAGGATGGGCGCTGATATAGATTTTTCCATCATTTTGGTAAATTTTATTTAAATAATTGGCATGAGCTTCTTAGGCCGGGCGCCGAGTGGGCTTTTTTCCCCGTCTCGCCCCCTAGTAGCTAGTAGTAAGTAGCTGTATTAATATTTGTGTAGAGCATTAGTAAGTATGTTAGTAGTAGTAGTAGTAATAGATAGTAGTAGGATTGTAGTAATAGCTGTAGTATGTATAAGATAGCTGTTAGTAGTAGTAGTAAGTGGTAGTAGTCGTAGTAGTAGAGGTAAGTAGTAGTAGTATTTTTGTAAGTGGTAGTACCGGGCAAATTTGACTGACATTTCCTTTATTTCATGAGATTATTGGGCATGGGCTTTTTACCAGCCCATGGACTGTTTACCCCGTCTTACCCTAATTATTGTTGTCTGTCTGTTGTTGTTTCCCAGGGAAATACTGCAACACGTTCGTGGTGGTGCAGGCGGGGATTCACACGTGCGACGTGGCCAACTCCTCTCTGAATTTCCTCATTTACTACTCCATGGGTTCGAGGTTCAGATCCACGCTACAGGAGCTCTTCGGGAAAGAGAAGTGTTGTGACAAAACATTATGCTTAGTAGTTAGGAAAGCGGGGGTCCCACTGCCAAAGACGCAAAGTCATAACATGGTTGATCTTCAACTTGGTTCGCGACTCAGGAAGCTACTACAGTCAAAGTCTCTGTCGCAGAATTGAGCGTGTGAAGCAGCTGTATCGACTGAAACGATGACTTCAAACAAACAAAAAAGAAAAGAAGAGAAAAACAATGTTTGTTTTTAAAAACAATTAGCCAAAAGGTAGGCATAATACAATGATGTTCATTGCGGGAGGGCAGTTTATAAAGGGACGTAACCCTATTGGTATAACATACGACAGTCTTGCATCATTTTTATTAAACCCACGACTAGAATTTCCAGTCATGAATGAATGAATGAATGTTTGATTTAATGTATTTTCACATCAATAGCGATTTTAGACAATATGCAACGACAACAAAGTATTTGCTTTAAATACATGCATAAAATTTAAAAAAACGAAAACACCCCAAATACATTCGACATTAACTTGCCGGCGAGGCACCGAATCGCCGTCTCCCAACTCGCCGTTTCTCCACTCGCTGTTTTCTAGCTCGCCGTATAAGTTTTTTTTCAATTTTACAATCTGTTGCATTTCACCGCTTAGACCAGGGATAAGAAGCATAATCACGATCGATATTATTATTGCAGAACATTTTATTTCAGTTTAAAACGGACTCACTCTAAAATATCTCCAAAACTCTCTCTCCCTCTCCCTTTCGCGCTCTCTATCTCTCTCTTGCAAAAAGTGTCTTAAAATGTCTCTCTATCTCGTATCTGACTCAATCTCTTCAACCCATGGCAATGGCCATTGAACAAGCATCCAGAAATTCGCAGGAGCCATCACGTGTGTTTGGCCAGTAGTTCATATCATATGCACATCTAAGTATATCATATCATATGTGCGGCATATAGGGTTTTAAATAGTGATGTTAAATAGGGCGAAGTGTTTCAAATAAACTAAGACATTATATTCAATGTGGCAACATAACAGAGTACTGTAAAGTACCTTGTATAACTCCAACTTAACCTAGAGTCCAAACCTATGTTGTCTAATTTGCTCGCTCAACATGCTAACCTTGAGTCCAAAACTGGTGTTTACTGCCACTACTGTTACTACTACTATTAATAGGAGTCAATATTTACGTATAGGTCATCTGATTTGCTCGCCAACTTAACCTAGAGTCCAAACCTATGTAGATTTATTACTAATAATATTAGAAGTCAACATTTACGTAGAAATGTCCTGTTACTATGTTATGCCATCTGATTTGCTCGCCAAGTTATAAGTTCAAACCTATGTTTAATAAAACTTTACTACCATTAAAGAGTAGTCCCCCGCCCAGTCTAGAGTTTTCGTGTTATTAGGCCTTGTGTCAATTGATTTGCTCGCCAATGATACAGGTTTGAAATAAGGAAACGATGTTCAACTATTTGCATTCGAGAAAAGTTAAGTCAAGTCAAGTCAAGTCTAGCCAAGTCACTTTCAAGTCAAGTCTAGTCAAGTGAAATTCAAGTCATGTGAAATTAAGTCAAGTCTCAGAGCATGGGAAAAAATAATTAACAGGTGCAACAACTTGAGATATTTAAAACAGCACTTACAACTACCAAAAGATTAAAAACATCACAAATTATCGTGAAAATATATCTCAAAATTAAAAAAAGAATGTTGGCATTCTAAATAAATCATACATTAGGCTATAAGTAAGCGCAAACTAATTTCAAAAGAACCTTTCGGTAAAACAGGGAACTTCTTGTTGCCTGTAACACGTGTAAGGAAACTCCACCCCAATACAGAAAGATTTTCAACTGGTTGCCTTTAGCGCTAAAGGAAGATTTTAAATGTTTAGAAGTCATGATATAGAATTATGTTGAACTTGTTGCTGAGGAAAGTGCAATAATAAAAAAAATTTACTTGTTAAAACACATTGATTTGGTTTCTTTGAGAATTAAAAGATAAAACTTCAACTTAGAAGGACTGTTGTGTGTTTTTCACAAAGTCATCTAGTAATTTCTCATTAGACTGCCTGTTTCGATATACTGTACTTACCTGTCCGTCCGTCTGTCTGTCTATGCCTGCATGTCTGTCTACCTGCCTGTCTGACTGTCTATCTGTCTGTCTCTCTGTCCTGTCCTGTCTCCTCTCTCTCTCTGTCCTCTCTAGTTGATATTGGGGCTATGGCCTAATTCATATAAACATTCACCAGTGTCCAGTCCTCCTCTCTCTGTCTCTCTCTCTCTCTCTCTCTCTCCTCTCTCTCTCTCTCCTCTCTCTCTCCTCTCTCATTGATGTCATATTTTTTTGATTGTTGTTGTTTTATTTTTTTTATCCTAAATTTTCTTCGCTTGATGCATGGTGTGAGTGAGACTGAGAGGGCATGGCGCAAAGTAGCTATTGTAGCTGATCCTTTTTACCCTCAGAAAAAACGTAGTATTCTCCCCGGTCTCTCTCTCTCTCTCTCTCTCCTCTCTCTCTCTCTCTCTCTCTCTCTCTCTCTCTCTCTCCTTCTCGTCTCTGTAAAGTTAATTGTACATCATCTGTTTTTGTTTTTAGTGTGTGTCAGGAACAAATTCGCGTAAAACGCTAAAATCGAACGACTCCATTTCCTTATCCAGACATACAGTTCAATTCATTTCACCCAAACGATGTCGGTACATGCGTCGTGCCCCGGGCGACTGTGTATGCGCGGTATGCGCGCGCGCGCGCGGGCTTTGTGTGTGTGTGCGTGTGTGCATAAATGTGGTGTGTGTGTATATGTGTGGTTGCGTTGCGTGTGTGTGCGCGCGTGAGCGCGCGCCTGTGGGCGTCTGTACTTTGGAAATGGATTTTATTCGGTTGAGGACGTTGACAAGCAAGCGGAAGGTAATTATCTCCAATCTTACATACAGACCCACATTTCATCGGTTTCCAACAAATTGGAAATAACGATTCACTTGTCAATAGACGTCATTTAAGGTAATTACCCGAACTGTTCACTTAGGCTTGTGCAACGTAATTAGGATGGAAAGAAAAGATCGATGCCGCTTTTTGTATGTATGTTATGTATGTGGTAGGTAGGTAGGTAGGTAGGTTAGGGAGGGATATATATATGTATGCATGATGTATGTAGCATGCATGGGTGTATGTATGGATGGATGTAGGTTTGAGAGAGAGAGAGATGAGAGAGAGGAGAGAGAGAGAGAGACGATGAGAGAGACGAGAGAGAGAAGGCGAGAGATGGGAGGAGGCCACCCAGGGGACAACATATTTCTTGAAAATAAAAAATGACACTTCTTGAGAGTTTAAGTAAAGCTATATAATTATGTTCTGTTACTTTTAGCCAGAACGCTTTGATGCATTGCAAAATGTCACCCACATTTATTAAAAACAGATTGGACTGTGTATTAATCGTGGTAGATTAGTCAGTCTATCAACGCCACGAGGCAGATTGAGTTATAAGGTCGTCTCAAAGCATTTAAGGTGTTTCAAAAAACAAGTCTTCCCCGGACCCGTGAGGCTCTTTCCGTTAGAATAGTTCCCCGCCATCTCGAAATTCTGTGCAACAAATTCCCCGACTCTGTTAGTCGTTTTCATTTGCTGTTTCTTTATTTTGCTGTCATGACCTATTGATCCTTCCCCTAATGGCCCAGTCACCAGTCCTTGCTTTCCATAGATTACCCTTTTCAATCATTTTCTCCCTTGAATACTTCTGAAATCGGATTGCGTTGGCTGAAGACAGCGTGGGAGACTATAGTTTACCCAATGTGTTCTTGCGGTAGGGAACACAGAAGAAGAAAGAAGAAGAAGGAAGAAGAAGAATAAGAGAAGAAGAAGAAGAAGAAAGAGAAGAGAAGAAGAAAGAAAAGAAGAAGAAGAAGAAGAGAAAGAGAAGAAAGAAGAGGAGAAGAAGGAAAAAGAAGAAGAAGAAGAAGAAGAGGAAGAAGAAGAAGGAAGAGAAGAAGAGAGCAAGAGAAGAAAGAAAGGAAAAAGAAAAAAAAGAAGGGAAGGGAAGAACGAAGAGGAAAGGGAGAAAAGAAGAAGACAAAAAAGAAAAAAAAAGAAAAAGTGAAGAAAGAGGAAGAGAAGAAAGGAAGAAGAGAAGAAAAAAGAGAAGAAAGAAAGCAAGAATATGCAGAAGAAGAAAAGAGAAGAGGGGAAGAGAAGAAGAAGAGAAAAAAGAGAAGAAAAGAAGAAAGAAGAAGAAAGAAAGGGAAGAAGAAAGAAAGAAGAATAAAGAAGAGAAAAGAAGAAAAGGAGGAAAGAAGAAGAAGGAAGACAAGAAAGAGAGAGAAAAAGAAAAGAAAAAAAAAAAAGGAGAGACAAAGAAGAAAAAGAAAAGAAAGAAGAAGAAGAAGAGACAGAAGAGAAGAAAGGAAGGAAAGAAAGGAAAAGAAGAAAAAGAGCAGAGAAAGAAAAGAAAGAAAGGAAAGAAAACAAGGAAAAGGAAAGAAGAAGGAAGAGAAAAAAGAGAAGAAGGGAACTGGCGACGCAAAAGAAAGAAGAAAGAAAAGAAGGAGAAGAATAGGAATAGAAGAAGGGAAAAGAAGAGAAAGAGACGGGGAAGAGAAAGAGAAAGAGAGGGAATGAGGGGAAAGAGGAAAAGAAAGGGGAAGAAGAAGAAAAAGGAAAAGGGAAGGGAAGGAAGGAACGAAGGAGAAGAAGAAAACGAAAGAAGAAGAAGAAAGAAGAAGAAGAGTGGAAGAAGAAGGTAAGAAGAAGAAGAAGAGAAGAAGAGGAAGAAGAAGAAGTAAGAAGAAGAAGCGAAGGGAGGAGAAGAGAGGAGGTGGAGGAGGTGGAGAGGTGGTGAGGGAGGAGATGGAGGAGGAGGAGGAAAACAAAAGCAAGCAATACAAACCAACAACAACAAAAAGAAACGGAGAAGGAGAATGTAAGCCATGCATGAAAACAAAAACAATAAAGAAAAGGAAAAGTCAAATAAATATAAATAAATACAATAACAAAGCTGTCGATTGATTCAAATAAAATAGGATATTCCTAAACACGAGAATACGTATAAACCGTTGACATTTTTTTCCGCTTCTAGAATTTTTATTTTTTATTATAACGACGAATTTCATAACTTAAAACAAAACACAAAAGGAATGAATATAAAAATTGATTCTTTAAAAGATCTGGAAAATGAATCAAAGACTCGGTGTGTTATTTGCTACCCGATGATATCCCATTTACATTTGAGAAAAATTAAGTCACTTAAAATCGGTTCATAATTTGTTTTAGTAGTTTTGTAGTTCACAGAGTGACAAAGAAAAGAAAAAAAGCATACCCTCTTGGCGGAGATACATCATAGAGAGTGCATGAGTGTGTGTGTGTCGTGTTTGCGTGTGCGTGCGTGCGTGCGTGGCGTGTGTGGTGTGTGTGTGTGTGTGTGTGCTGTGCGTGCGTGCGTGCGTGCTGGCGCGTGTGTGTGTGTGTTTGTAGTGCGTGCGTGCGTGCGTGCGCGCGTGCGTTGAGACTTAATGGCTACCATTTAGTCTTCTCTCTAGTGTTTGTATGATTGATGCTTGTTTTCATATTGATTACTGTTTATTCTTGTCTTGTATTTAAACGGTATTGTTATTCATTTTTATCTTAGTGCTGAGGCCTTCGTCAGGGCCTTTGAGATCCTAAAAGGGGGGATAGTTGAATCGCTTTATAAATGTCCATATGTTATTACTATTACGAGTATAACCATCCGGACAAGGTGCGTGTTTGGGCAACGCACGGCGCATATATTTTTGCTCCTCCGTTAGCTGTCCGGGGCAACATTTCTTCCAAACTGACTCGCATCCTGCGGTTTCAAGAAGCTTCGACGCCATTGCTGCCATGGTTTCTGATGGTTTGGGACCGAGTAAGTCGAGGTATTTAACTCGAATTTTTACGAAGTGCTCTCCCTTAGTGCGTTTCTTTCTCCAAAAATCGTCTATTAACAAGATGATTATGCCGTATAAACGCACTTCTGGTTGTGCATCGATTGCAGTGGTGCTCCGTTTAGGTGATCTGACAACACGGGGCCTCAACCTCAAGTTCTCCAAGACAATCCACGAATTGTCATTGATGATCTAATCAAGTGGCTTGAACAATATTTTAGTGTCTGAAAGAAAGACTAGGATAAAACAAAAAACCCCCCCTCACAGACAGAATTAGGTAATAAATTCGATGGCTTAGATTCAAAAACTGACTATTTTTTGATTAGTCCATTGCCATATTATTGAAACTTATTACTAAAACTTAAACCTTGTAGGGGAAGACGGGGTTAAAAGCCTATAGGCGGGTAAGAAGCCCATGCCAATTATCTCATGAAATGATAGCACAATTTCAGTCAAATTTGCCCACTAGACGAATGCTAGACATTAACACTCATCTCATGGGAAAAATGGTGACTGACATTGGCTTCATTTCATGAGATTAATGACATAGGCTTTTTACCCGCCCATGGGCCTTTTTACCCCGTCTTCACACTTGTATAAAAAAGACTGCTAAAATATAAAGATCAAAAACCCATTTAATATATTGTCTGCAGTAATTGTTTGATACAATTTAGTACTTTTTGTAATAAGTCCAATAATATGCAAGTTGACTATCTAAGGATAGGCCGTTTTGACTCCAAGCCATCGCCTCAGTGATGTGAATGGGAGTATGTCTTGTAGTGGGCTTGCCGTTTGGAGAAACGGACCAATTGCAGGCATCGTCTGAGTTGTAATTGCGGACATGGGGCGGAGCATTCTGCGAAGCTTCATTGAAGTTGGTTTAATAGTTTATGGCTCAAGTGAAGTGCCAAAACACATCTTCGTTGACACATCACGCGCGGGGGGGGGGCGCGAGCGTACGCACAACAGGCCGGGTTTTGCTAGAACACCTGGATTTTTTTTGGCTTTAACCCTTTCAACCGCCAAAGTCGCATTTTAGCACAACAGTGATTTATCACCTATGTCACTAAAAGTGCATCAAAATTGGGGTCTATTACCCAAAGACCCAATTGTCTTAGTTTTGGGAAGTTAGGGTATACTTTATTTTATATATGTGACAGGAGAATCCACAATACTGCAGAGGGATGTATGTTCTCTACCCAGGTAAATTTAAAGGAACATTTTGGGATACCGGTGTTACGAAAAATAGTCCCCTCCATGGAATAGTGAGCACACGGTCAATAGTCTCCCGAAGAAAGGCGACCAGGTGCAGCTTTCTATAGTGTGGTGTTTTCTCTCTCGTAGAAATGTGTGCTGTACCCTGACCCGGGTCTACTTTCTCCAGAGAATAATGACCATTGTGTCACTTTTCCATGGGGTCAATATTTTTTGTAACACTGGTCCCAGTTCAAGAAATTGCTTTTTCCTCTTCTTCTTTCTTTTCTTCTTGTTGTTTTGATTGTTGGGTTTTCGTCGTGTTCTTCTTCTTCTTCTTCTTCTTCTTCTTCTTCTTTTTCTTCTTCTTCTTCTCTTCTTCTTCTTCTTCTTCTTGCTTCATTCCTTTCTTCGCCGTCGTCGGTCGTCGTCGGTCGTCTGTTTTCGTTCTTCTTTCTGTTTGAAGTGGTCACGAATTTCAGTGAAGTCAGGCCTGTCGTGTGTGTGGTACTCCTCATCACACACTTCAGTGACGTCATTTTGTGTGTGGTCGGTTATAACAAATTGCATGTGTCACTTTCATTGAAATAAGGTTCTCACACTTCAAATGATCATCAACAATAACTTTTCGTGTGGAACACCAATCTTGCTGCAAATAGTTTAAAAGGTAAGCCCGTGCAATGTCTTTGAAAATGCTATTTGAATGTAGGATCAGTTAGGCCTACGTACTTGTTTTAAGGATATGGAAAAAGTAACATAGGAAAAAAACCAATATTAAAAGCACACAATGCTTGATCCTCCACAATAGTAGGCTTTGATTGTGAAACAGTAGGCAAACACTGCTAACACCTTGCTATGTTTTTTTAATTAGCCATAAAATCTCTACAGAAGACAGAAGAAACAAACAGACCAACTATCCCTACTTCGTGGATTTCCCAAAGTGCGTCTCTTCCCACTCCCAACCCCCCCTCTCTCTCTCTCTCTCTATCCCATCTTCTCTCTCTCGCTCCGTCTTCCCTCTCTCTCTCTCTCTCCTGGCCTCTCTCTCTCATCTCTCTAAAAACAACAACAAACAAACAAACAACGCATGTTGTGTAATCAGATAAGCTAGGTTGAACTCCAGGATGTTTAAAATGGCGACGTTTCAAGAAATTCACACCACAATAAGTTTCACAAGCCTTACAGAAGACACAAACAGACCAATTATCCCTACTTCGTGGATTTCCCAAAGTGCGTGGTCTCTAAAAACCAAAAACGATTCTACTACCATTTTGCCACCGGAAACCATTTTTCTCTCCTGCAACAACCCCGAAAATCTGATCAACGAAGCCACAGCGGAACAAGTGGAGACCGTGTTTCACCTATTTATCCTCCCTTTGCTGGAACTCTTTGGTGTGGTGACTAACGTCATCAACTGCGCAACGTTTGCGCGCCAAGGCTTGAAGGACCGAATCAACTTATGTCTGTTTAGTTTAGCTGTCGCAGACACCAGTTATCTGATGCTGATTTTCTCTGCGAAGAGTTACACTTTTCTGGGTTTGTTCGACGGAGAATTGGGGGACTACTGGAGCGTGAGGTATCTGGGGACTGTTCTGGGTCCCATGTTTAGCGTCATGACCGTCTCCAATCTCCTGACCATGATCATCTCCCTGGAGAGATGCCTCCTTGTGTCATGGCGCCCCTTCAAGGCCAAGAAGTTTCTCAAGACCAGGTAAATGTTGAGATATTTTTCAAGACCAGGTAAATGTTGATATTTTTCAAGATCAGGTAAATGTTGATATATTTTTCAAGAACAGGTAAATGTAGAGAGGTTTCTCAAAACTAGGTAAATGGAGAGAGGTTTCTCAAGACCGGGTAAATGTAGAGAGGTTTCTCAAGACCAGGTAAATGTTGAGAGGTTTCACAAGACCAGGTAAATTTAGAGATATTTCTCAAGACCAGGTAAACATAGAAACATTTCTCAAGACCAGGTAAATATTGATATATTTCTCAAGACCAGGTAAATATACAGAGATTTCTCAAAACTAGGTAAATGGACAGAGGTTTCTCAAGACCGGGTAAATGTAGAGAGGTTTGTCAAGACCAGGTAAACTGTAGAGAGATTTCTCAAGACCAGGTAAATGTAGAGAGTTTTCTCAAGACCAGGTAAATGTAGAGAGTTTTCTCAAGACCAGGTAAATGTACAGAGTTTTCTCAAGACCAGGTCAATGTTGAGAGTTTTCTCAAGACCAGGTAAATGTTGAGAGTTTTCTCAAGACCAGGTAAATGTTGAGAGTTTTCTCAAGACCAGGTAAATGTTGAGAGTTTTCTCAAGACCAGGTAAATGTTGACATATTTCTCAAGACCAGGTCAATGTAGAGAGGTTTCTCAAGACCAGGTAAATGTTGACAGTTTTCTCAAGACCAGGTAAATGTAGAGAGATTTCTCAAGACCAGGTAAATGTTGATATATTTTTCAAGACCAGGTAAATGTACAGAAATTTTTCAAAACTAGGTAAATGTTGATATTTTTCAAGACCAGGTAAATGTTGATATATTTCTCAAGACCGGGTAAATGTAGAGAGACTTTCTCAAGACCTGGTAAATGTAGAGAGCTTTCTGAAGATCAGGTAAATGTAGAGAGATTTCTCAAGACCAGGTAAATATACAGAGATTTCTCAAGACCAGGTAAATGTACAAACATTTCTCAAGACCAGGTAAATGCAGAGAGGTTTCACAAGACCAGGTAAATGTAGAGAGGTTTCTCAAGACCAGGTAAATGTAGAGATATTTTTCAAGACCAGGTAAATATACAGAAATTTTTCAAAACTAGGTAAATGGAGAGAGGTTTCTCAAGACCGGGTAAATGTAGAGAGGTTTCTCAAGACCATGTAAATGTTGACATATTTCTGAAGACCAGGTAAATGTTGACATATTTCTCAAGACCAGGTATATGTAGAGAGGTTTCTCAAGACCATGTAAATGTGCATATATTTCTGAAGACCAGGTAAACATAGAGACATTTCTCAAGACCAGGTAAATGTAGAGAGGTTTCTCAAGACCAGGTAAATGTTGATATATTTTTGTAGACCAGGTAAATGCACAGATATTTCCCAAGACCAGGTAAATGTAGAGAGAGGTTTCTCAAGACCATGGAAATGTTGAGACATTTCTCAAGACCAGGTAAATGTACAGACATGTCTCAAGACCAGGTAACTATAGACTAATAATAATATTAAGCACATTGTTGCTCCTAATGGAGATACTCTGATGACAGAGAAGCGTGAAACAGGCTGTGTTTATTTCTGTCAACAGATGATCTCCTAGGCATAGTACTGGCGAAGTTGTTGATGTGACTGATCAGTTTTGAAGTGGGTTTGGCAAGTCAAGTCAAAAAAGTTTATTTTCAAAAAACCCAGGGGGCACATGAAAAAGGTTACACATCACAATGTAAAAAAAACCAATACAATAACACACATCGCTTAAAATCAATAAAGACAGAAAACAAAACGGCATCGCATGGCATGCAAAGGCATATAAACTGTCCACACACAATCTAACATGCACCAGTTTACTAAACACCTAAAAAGTGACCCTAACCTATGAAATAGGCTATAACTCGAGAAGTAAGCGGAAACAGTATGTTAGGTTTTAGAAAGTTTTCAAAACGATTTTTATGAAAAAGCTAAGCGTTGAAAAATTCGAACTGCTTTTTTCTTAAAATAAAGAGTGGAACTTATAGCATTTGTCTTTGATGTAGGAAACGGATACTGTCAAATTATTACCTCTTGACAGATATCTTTTCCTTACATCATGAAAGATTTGGGACGAATGACAGGTGGTACAGATGTCCTTTTTTCCTATCTTTGTATATATTGAATTGGTTTGCACGACCACTAAATTCCAAAGCGTCTCTCTCTCTCTGTCTCTCTCTCTCTCTCTCTCTTCTCTTCCTCTTCTCTCTCTCTCCCTCTCTCTCTCCTCTCTCTTCTCCATAATCACCTAAAATTACTGGAGGTTCCAAGCTGGATTTAAGCGTAATTACTCAACGATATATCATATTTTTACTTTGATGCTTTGTACAGAAAAACAATGTTCTCTTAAATCGCAAATTATATATGGCGTATCGATTTGAGAAGGCTTTGATTTCGATTAATAGAAGCATTATCGTGGCCTATGTTAGCAATAGCGGTATTCATGGAACACTCTGAAAAAAGTATTATGAGCATGTGTGATTGTGTGAAAAGCTAGGGGTAGCTGTGGGGCGGAAAATTAACAGATTCTATGCAATGTACTGGCTGGGGTAAGCAAGGGATGTTTGCAGCTCGATTCTTTTTTCATTATCATAAATGAGTGATTAACATCTGAGGTTGTAGAAGGGGACGACATGGTGCCACAATTTATAGGGGATAGTTGAAAAAAAAATACTTCTTCTTTGGCTGATGTTGTTTGATGTTGAAATGTTTAGGGCTGCAAGTACAAATTAAACAGCTTATGCAATGCCGCTAAATCATTCAGTTGAAATAAATATGTTCTAAAAGCAATATCATTGTGCTTAGAAAAGGGGGTATTTAAGGGCTAGGAAAAAGTGGTACATATGGAGGAGTAGCTATGCCTGTTGTTAATGTCGTAAGTATTTAGGGATGCATTTTCAACAAAAACTAGTTTTAATGTTTACATGTAGAGATTGGCAAAGAGAGGCTAAACGAGCATTGCTAGGCATCATGCAGAAATTATCAAAGCTGAAAATAAATCCCTTGCTTATGTTTTAAGTTTGTTTGTTTCACAAGTTCAATCTGTAGACTCTGTATGGGGGCTGAAAATATGGGGGGTTTATAACCCTGCATTTAGTGTGAAAAAGTATACTTATTTGCGTTGAAAAAGTTTTAGGTGTAAACTATGCAAACCCGGAATGACCTACTTATGGTGAAAACCTAAAAAAAAAAAAAAAAAAAAAAAAAAAAAAAAAAAAAAAAAAAAAAAAAATAAAAAAAAAAAAAAAAAAAAAAAAAAAAAAAAAAAAAAAAAAAAAAAAAAAAAAAAACAAAAAAAAAAAAAAAAAAAAAAAAAAAAAACAAAAAAACAAAAAAAAAAAAAACTGGTACCCTATAACTGTTAATCTGCTTGAGTGTTTTTCTTATTGCTTCAAAAATTTAGAATGGAAAGTATTCAAGACTTCCAAAAGAAGGCATATAATATGTTGTACATTCTAGATATGAGAGGCAAAATGAATTGGGTGTCTAAAGTGAAATGTAAACTCTATGAACTAGGATTTGGTTATGTTGGCTTAATCAAGGGGGTAAGAAGATATCAACAGTTTTATGTGTGTATCTTTCTTATCCCAGAACTTACTGAAAATTTATTAAACTACGTTAGATGTCCAATCATGTAATCCTAAAAACTCCGGCAAAAACAAAGCCATAGGACTTGATCATATTCACAACAGGATTATTGATAGCATCACTACCTTTATTTTAAAGTCATCTAACTTTATTTCAATATAAAAGTATCAAATTGAAGCCAAAGTTTCCTACAAGTTTGGAAAACGGCATATGTCAATCCTCTGAATAAAAAATCGTCAAAAAAGTTATGCGACAATATTGGCCTATTTCGTTAATCACTTGTTGATAGGTAAAGTGATGGAAAGATGCATTTATAAAAAAGTGTACAATTTCCTTTTGAGTAACAAACATATACACCTTCACAGTCCGGTTTTATAGCAGGTGATTCGACAGTCAACCAGCTGTTGTGTATTTATAAGACTTATGTTGCTCATTTAATCACAGAATAACAACACAACCTGTGTACTTTGATATTTCCAAGGCTTTCGATCGTGCACGGCACAGAGGTCTTATTCGAACTGGAGGGAAATGGTATTCGGGGACATTTGCTGGCAATTGTTTATGATTATCTTTCTGATAGCATTCAGTCAGTCAGTTATAAACGGTGAACAATAGACTATTTAAAGACACCAGCAGGGGTTCCCTCAGTCCTGGGCCTCTTTCTTCCTCATTTATATTAATGATATAACCACAAGATATGATACTGTTGGTTCGCACTGAAATAAATACATTCTAATCTACAAAAAAATTATTCGTGGGCAGAAACTAGAAAGTAAATTAGTGAGAAAATACTGACTAGCTCCTTAATTTTTTAGGCGAGGCAACAATACTCTTCCGCTTTTTACATTAGGGACACGATCTACCAAAGCAAGGAAAACACAGCATATAGGGCTGGATAAACACATTAATAGCATTCGTAATAAAGTTACTATGCTACTTTCTGATGAAGAGTCCCAGTACAACACTTAACAGGAAAGCATTGGAAATAAGTATAGGTCCTTCTTTTAGTTATACTTTTATTTTTGATTATGCAGATGTAGTCTGGGTAACGGTTCGGAAATGTATCCAATTCTCTAGCAAATTTGCATCTAGGAAGCTATCAGAATTATAGTAGGTGCAGTTCGCCGGTACCAGACACCAGGACTTATATGTAGAGTCGGATTTTGTTCTCTAAAGGAAAGAGAAAGAAGAAATAAAATTATATATATTATAAAAATGATACATGGTATAGTGCCCTGATTTCTTTCTAATCTCTTACCTCCCCTTGGTCTCTGACAAAAACCATATAACAGAAGAAGTCCCCATGAAAACGTCCCAAGATGCAATACAGAAATATATCGAAAATCCTTAATCCCTCACCACTTTTACCATGGAATTCCCTCCTGATAATATAAAAACAACAAACAATGTAGTTCATTGTGTGCTTCTAAAACGTCATCTGTCTATTGATGACTGTGTTGTACATCCCTACTTTTATTCTGGGAGTTGAAAAGAAACAAGATAATTCATTGTTGTCTTCGTCTTAATACGAGTTATTTAAAAAACCATTTATTTTAGTCGCCATTTGATGATGATCCTAGTGGATTGTGGTCCAGGCTCCGAGACAGCTTGAACAATGAATGAATGAAAAAATGGTGTTTTACGTCCTCTCGGTCTGGAACAGACACATATGGGACATTTGTACATATAAAGATTGTTGGGAACGACACTGGAGGCAATGCCCGGGAAGGCAGTCAAACACGTAAAGTCCGAATTTTTAAAATACAGATAAGATGTAGCAGTAACCACGCCTCGGTTAAAACCTCATCGGCTATGGTACCGCCACGGTATACATACAGCTGAACACTATCTATTGTCATGCCTTTAATTCCATGAGGTCGTTCAAATCTACTATACATGATCTTCCATTGGATTATATTCAAATTCAAAAATCTTCTGAACGGCAAAAGCAGATCTGCCATCCATTACTAACGTTTTATTATTTGACACTTTCCACAAATTTATTTCGAAAGTGTAGGTTTCAATTAGGCACCTTATTTTTCAATGTCATATATTGTTCCATTTTTGGCCTCACGTCGTTTTTTAAAACAAAGGGTCTATAGTATCGTACATGTTCGGTTGTGTGTCTGTTGTGTGTGGGTGTGTGTGTGTGTGTGTGTGTGTGTGTGTGTGTGGGTGTGTGTGTTGCGTCCGTGGCCCGACCTTTAACCTTAACTAAACCTAACGTTGTCATTTTCTCTAAACATATAATTGCGTTGAGGGTTTAAAGTTAGCAGGAATACTTGATTTGAAGGAGCCTCAGCACGACGATCAAAAGCAGTCAGATACATTGAAAAGAACAAAATTAAAGATAATCATTTGGCAGAGAGTACTGTTGTGCAACCTTTAACCTTGACTCAGTCACACTCTTCAAGACTCACTCTCCACTGAAAACTTTAACGTTGTCATTTTCTCTAAAAAAACATAAGATGTTAGAGGATAAAGTGTAGCAGGATACCGATTTTTGACGTGAGCCTTCAAGTCATCGGCGATCAAAGCAGTCAAGATACATCGGTAAGAACCAAAAGAAGAAAACATTTGTTGCAGAGATTACTGTAACTGTTGTGTTGCTACCGAGTAGGAGATACATACTGACAGAAGACTCTCCATTAGATATACAAAAACGTCTTTAAAAAGAAACCACAGACTGAGGTGTGTACAAATAGGTTAAATTTTAACGTCGCAACTTAATTTCTGTAACAAATGGATGCACCGAGCGTGTGCGTTGACGGCCTGGTTGTTTCGCTAGATTTGCGACTTTGAGTAAACGGTTGTTCGTTGTTCATTCGCAACATCATCTCTGCGCATAACTCTAGCACCGCATTCCGGCAACAAAGGCCTAGGCCTAGAGAATAAGAGATCATGCCTTACCTTCATAAATCAAGGACGCCGTACTTAACA
>CM065707.1:18775607-18780607 GCA_017654935.2 Phymorhynchus buccinoides
ATTTTGTACCAGCTATATGAAGGAAAACACAACAAATGTTGTCAATGGTAATTCGCTTATAAGTAAATAGAACTCGCTTATAAGAAAATAAACTGCAAACCAACTCTCTTGTATGACATAATTTTCTTATAATCAAGTTTCCATTGCGGATGGGAGACAACATTTGCTTGCTTATAACCGAGTTTTCTTATAAGCGAGCGGATTCGGCTGTATATATTTTTTCGGATTCATTTTTTTCCACTTCTAAGTAATGAGGGGAAAGAAACATGTTTTTGAGTGCCTTTCAATTTCGTTGATGAAGGTGGGTAGAGGGAGTAGTGAGACTGTGACGTATACATTGATGACGTATTTACAAAGGTCAGGAAGAGGACAATTTTTTTAATTGCAACCACAAATGACTTTACTATAGGTTTTTTTAAATTTTAATTATAACCCAGTTGTTGATGAAGGTGGGTAGAGGGGGTAGTGAGACTGTGACGTAAACATTGATGACGTATTTACAAAGGTCAGGAAGAGGACTTTTTTTTAAATTGTAACCGAGGAGCCAGTCCTGTGGGGAACCAAAAGTGACTTTACTATAGCAGTTTTTTTATATTATAAACGAGTTGCTACTATCTGAGGTCTATTTAGTAATAAAACAGTAGACCTTTGGCCGGGAACCAGTGCTTTCCTTTACTGTAACCGAAATTTGTTATAACCGAGTTTACTATAAACGGGGAGTACTGTATTCATCTTTCATTCAGTAAACCATAGCAACTGAGTTGCACGGACTGACCACATACACACACGTTAGAGGATACACATATAAATACACTCACACACAACGTACGCACGCAGACATACACACACACATGCATACACATATACACACACATACACATGCGTGCACACACAACACACAAAACCAAAACACACACGCACGCATGTACGCACACGTGCATGCTCAAGCACATACACAACACACACACAACAACAACACAACATCGACAGCATAGTGTTAACGTTATGGTCGGCTCACACACTGCGACCAGAGTTGGACGGAAATGGTCGTGAGCTCTCTACGACTGAGGTTGGACTGTGTGAGGACCACGTCGCGAGAAAATTCCAGTCGTGGGAATTTGCCTACGACGGTCGTTTGCAATTGACAACTGCACCATTTCTGTCCGACCGTCGGAGCCAATCAGAAACGTCTCCACACTGACCCACTTCAAGCAGACGACAAAATCACAGCAATGGAAGCAAATTTGAATCGAGAAGGTGTCGGTGATTTTCTGGGCCTATTATAGAACAACAAAGAAACGCACACAGCTATCTATGACGTTATTTTAATCGGAATAGAACTTGCAATGGAATTTTACATTCGAAAGAGACCAAAGACGTCGGCTTTTTACGTAAACATGCTCGTTTTTAATACAAAGAAGCCACTCTGAAGAAGCCGATATGAGTGCGCATGCGCTGTGGTGAAGACGTTCGTGTTCCAAGCTCCGACTTTTATTGAGGAAATTTCGATTTTATAGTGACAGTTTTAGCTCAAAATGTTATCTCCTTGTAGAATTTTAATCCTTGCATCATATTTGATGAGCGTACACCGAGAAAAGTACTGTTCTCCGCGCTAGGTTGCACTGGAAAGGAGGCCGTGTTCGACTTGGTGAACTCACCAGCCATTTTGCATGAGCAGCACTTTCACTTTGACCCGTACACCGAGAAAAGTACTGTTCTCTGCGCTAGGTTGCACTGGAAAGGAGGCCGTGTTCGACTTTGTGAACTCACCAGCCATTTTGCATGAGCAGCACTTTCAGTTTGACCCGTACACCGAGAAAAGTACTGTTCTCTGCGCTAGGTTGCACTGGAAAGGAGGCCGTGTTCGACTTGGTGAACTCACCAGCCATTTTGCATGAGCGGCACTTTCAGTTTCACTTTGACCCGTGCACATCTAGTTTTTATTTAGTCTTTTAGTTTACTAACAACTTTACTTGTACTCATCGGACGAAGGTAAGAAAGTGATTACTTTTCTATCTGAAAATGACGCGAGGCAAAGACAGGAAAAGTTCTCAGAAAGAGGGGGGAGCTAGCCAGAGTATAGAAAAAATGAAAAAGTTCCAGTGTCAGCTATGCGAAAGTGCAGTTGCAGACGGGGACGAAGGGGTTCAGTGCCAGCACTGTGACAACTGGTATCACAAGAATTGTGAAAAAATCAGTGACAAGGAGTACGCAGTTCTTGGCCAGGGGAGGGTAAATATCCAGTGGGTCTGTACATCATGCTGTAAGGCAGAAAAAGGAAAGACAGACAAACTAGAGACAAAGATTGACCAGCTGACTGCTCTCATCCGTACAATGACTGACAGACTCCTACAAATAGAGCTAGGCCAACACAGTTCAGGGGAGGCTCTTGACAAAAAGATAGAGAAGGCAGTGGAAGACAAACTAGCCGAGGCTCTGGATGAAAGAAGGGAGAGAGAAAAAAGAAAAGAAAACCTGATTATAGTGAACGTGCCAGAGAGCACTAAACCCACAGCGGATGAAAAGAAAAAAGATGACATAGACACGGTTAAAAACCTGTTCACCAGGGTCTGCCCGGATCTAGTTGATCTGGAAGTATCTGAGCCTGTGAGGCTCGGCAGACCAGGGGGCAACAGACCTCGAATGTTGAGAGTGAAAGTCAGCTCAGAGGAAGCAAAAACAAGGATTGCTAGGAACGCATACCAACTAAACAAGGGAGTGGCTGAAGCAAAAGACAGTCTTTATCAACCCAGACTACACTCCTCTGGAGAGAGAAAAACAAAAGACACTCAGAGATGAACTGAAAAAACGAAGGGCAGAAGAGGGTACCGATCTTGTGATCAGAAACGGGATGATAGTGGCAAGACCCGGAAGGGGAGACTCAGGGGAGGGGCACAAAGAGTGACTGGATAGAGAAAGCAAAACAGATGTACATAGTTTTAATGGTGTGAGTCTTAAGGGTTGTTTTAGAGGGAGTTTTAAAGATGGAATAAACAAGGATGGAGTAGGATTTAAGGTTCTGTATACTAATGCTGATGGTTTGACAAATGAGAAAAATGAATTGCTTTTTCAGATTGATGAACTAGAACCAAACATTATTGCTATTACAGAGACCATTCCTAAAAACGTTAAAGACTTTGTACCTTCAGAATACAGCCTGGAAAATTTTAACATGTTTCACAACGAAAATCCTAGCCGGGGAGTAGCCTTATATTTTGATAAAACATTACATGCGCAAGAATGCACTACACTAAATAAGTGCACATTCCAAGAGTCGGTCTGGTGCCAGTTCCAAACTAAGGATAAAGAAAAAATTCTTGTTGGTTGCATTTATAAAAGTCCCAACACCAATGAGGAAAATCTTCAAAAACTCTACGAACTTATAGGAAACGCCGAAATTCAGAAATATGATAAAGTTTTAATCATGGGTGATTTTAACTTTCCAAATATAGATTGGGAAGGGCATTGGACCAATGATAAAGATAATGATTTTATGGAAATTTTAAGGGATGCCTTGTTATTTCAAACAGTAACAGAGCCCACAAGGACAAGGGAAGGACAAAAAGAGAATGTTCTTGATCTGATTTTAGTTAACGACACTCAAATAGTATCAGACATTACACACTCTTGCCCCCTAGGCAAGAGTGACCACCAAGTGCTAACCTTCTCCCTGTATGCTAGTGTTCACAACACAGATCCCTCCAAACAAACAACAGCATATAATTTGAAAAAAGGGAATTATACACAAATGAGACAGGATCTTGCTGATCAGAGTTGGGATCACTTGCATGACTTGAGTGTCGAGGAATGTTGGCAGGACATTAAAGGGAAAATACACCTCTCAATGGATAAAAACATAACAAAGAGTAGAGGTATTAATAATATGAAGAAAAAACATAGACCTTACTGGATGTCACTAACATTAAGAGGAAAGGTGAAAAAGAAAGAAAGATTATATAGAAAATATTTAGAGAATGGGAAATTAAAAGCTGGTAAACGTTACAGGGACTATATAGAAGTAAGAAATCATTGCTGTAAAAAACTGAGGAGTGAAACAAAGGAACATGAAAAAGAAATAGCCAAAAACTGTAAGCTAAATCCGAAGATGTTTTGGAAATATATAAACTCTAAACTCAAACTGTGTTCTGGGGTTAGCTCTCTGAAGGATAAGCAAGATAATATTGTCACCGATGATCAGCGCAAAGCTAATGTTTTGAACGAGTTTTTTGCTAGCGTGTTTACAAAGGAAAATACAGACAACTTACCACAAACTGCTAATGAGGCCCCTGCATATAGTGCAGACATTGTTATAACAGTAGAAGCTGTGAAGAATAAACTGAAAAACGTGGATGTGAACAAGGCTCAGGGGCCAGACAAGATCCCAGCCAGAGTGCTCAAAGAGCTACATCAGGAACTAGCAATTCCTCTAACAATTTTATATAATAAAAGTTTAGAATTTGGGGAACTCCCATCAGATTGGAAAACAGCTGAGGTCATTGCAATCTTCAAAAAGGGTACAAGAACTGACCCAGGTAACTATAGACCAGTGAGCCTGACGTGCATATTATGTAAGATTTTAGAACAGTTTGTACGGGACGCTGTTGTTAAACATATGGTAGATTTTAATCTGTTCACAGAATGTCAACATGGGTTCAGGACAGGGCGTTCTTGTATGACCCAGTTGTTAGATGTGATGGACGATTTTACCCAACTTTTAGAGGACAAAGAGGCATTTGATATCATTTACTTAGATTTTAGAAAGGCCTTTGATTCTGTGCCGCACGAAAGGCTACTTCTTAAACTGGAAGCTTACGGGATAACAGGAAACATATTAACGTGGGTTAAAAACTTTCTGAAGGGAAGATCTCAAAGAGTGCGGGTGGGAACAAAACAGTCTTCTAGCACTGATGTTTTAAGTGGTATTCCCCAGGGTAGCATCCTGGGCCCAGTACTTTTTACAGTTTTTATAAATGATCTCCCAGAAGACATACAAAGTGCAT
>CM065707.1:18785607-18793107 GCA_017654935.2 Phymorhynchus buccinoides
GATCAACATAGAAACCTAATATATATCACAAAACAAGGTAAACTTTATAATTTCGCCTGGACTAGAACAAGAAGAGAGGAACTTGAAGGTGTACAACTTGGCGTCATCATAATAATACGTATCCTCTGACAGCGTTACGTCATAAGCTAGGTCTGAAAGTATCCCAACAAGTTCTATTATTAAAAACGGGCCACAAACAGGCAAAATAATTTGTCTTCAAATAGTTCAACATCAGTCACAGGTGCCGTATTGATTTCCCCTAATCTACGTCACGCCAAATGGATTATGATTATCGCACAAATCCCATTTTTGGTGAGATTCAATGGCAGCTGGCAAATCTGCCCCAGGAGACCGATTTTTGCGAAATAAAAGTGTGTGCGCTCACTTTATCTTGATGAATGTGACATAAAAGGTAGGTTACATAGATACAGTTTGCATACTGTGTCTATGTCTAGTAGGAAATAATGCTGAAACGTTTTCCAGAACGTTTTTTGGTCCGAATGGAGATGACTATGGTCCTTTAAGCATTAAAAGGGTTAAAAGAGGTAAGCCTGATATGAAAACAAGGCCTCTACAGCAGAATACAGTTTTAAGGCCTTCCCTTTTAAGACTCTCTACAAGATATGACCCAAAACATTGTTACCGCAAAGTTAAAGTTTTACGTCCTCTTGGCAAAGCCATGCGGGACATTACTGCGACTTTTAGATTTTGGGGGGAAAAGAGGGAAGGGGAAAAGAAAAGGAGATTTTCTGAAAATATAGATGTTTTTCTTTCATAACTTATTTTTATTTTTATTCTATGATTTTTATCTTGAATAAAGGTCAAGTTTTTCTGTAGGTGCCATGGCTCGCACAAGACTACTCTGGGTTATAAATATTTACACTTTTGTTTTAAAATGTTGGATTTTAAACTTTTGGCTATTGCTCCCTGAGCTAAGAGATTAAAGTTTTCAGGACCACTTTTAAAAGTACATCATCAAGTTTTAAAAATCGATTAAGGTCTATTTACATTCAATCTTTATTCTCGACAATGTTTACAAATAAGCGCAATATGAGAATACGTTTAGGCTTTACAAGTCTAAATACATTGTTACCAATTTCTCTCTCCTTTATATCCGGCTCCTCTCCATTTAAAGACCCTTTGGGTTGAATTTGTAAGGACGTAAAAAGAAGGTTTCACTGTACTACGCAACAAGTTGGGTCAAATGAAGAAGAAGAAGAAGAAGAAGAAGAAGAAGAAGAAAAATAAAATAAAATTTTGTTGACGTTTTGTAGATTTGACGATGTACGTATATATAGCTACGTTTGAGCGAAATGCTTGATCTTTTTAGTTGAATGACGAAAACAAGAAAATAACTACTTTTCTTGTTTGTCATATTACTTTATCAAATAAAACAAGAGGCAAAGCCTGCAAGGCTCACGTCTGATTTTTATTACTATAGCAGGCATGGGAATTCCCATGACAATTCCCATGCCTGTATAGAGAGAATACTGTTATGTAGACACTTGTGCATCTGAAAACAGAATTAATTTTTATTTTACTGTGTAAATTAAATTATTTCTGTGCATTAAATTACCCCTACCCCTTTCTTTAAAATTTAATTATATGTATGTTTATATATGCGCATGTAACATAATGGAGCCCTATTTTTATTTTTGGCAAACAAGTAAAATTGAAAAGCATATTGACCAAGCTTACAGAAAAACATAGTGACCAATCCCCCCCTTATTTTCGTTTCGTTAATTCCCCCCCCCCCCCCCTCTGCCACAAAGCAAAAGCAAAGGTCAAGGTCACAGCCAGCAAGCTCATCCATGTTTATCTTCCCCAGTGTACAGTCTTTGCACAACAAAGGCCTAACAACAAAGGCCTAACAAAGGATTCGTACGTCGAAGGCAGTGAAATCGACGAACCCTGGATTTTCCGGGTGTTTTTTTTCAAGACTGAAATGAATGTGGGCTAAATGTTAAGTACGTCGTCTTGAGTATGAGGTAAGGCGTGTTCTCTTATTCTCTAGGCCTAGGCCTTGTTGCCGGAAGTGCGGTAGGCTAAGTATTGCATGCGCAGAGATGATGTGCGAATGAACACGAACAACCGTTACTCAAAGGCGCAAATAAAGCGAAACAACCGGGCCGTCAACGCACACACTCGGTACATCCATTTGTTACAGAAAATATAAGTTAACGACGTTAAAATGTACCTATTTGTACACACCTGAAGTCTTGTGTTTCTTTTTAAAGAGCGTTTTTGTATATCTAATGGAGAGTCTTCTTTCCAGTATCTCCTACTCGGTACAACACAACAGTAATCTCTGCAACAAATGATTTTCTTTCTTTTGTTCCTTACCGATGTATCTGACTGCTTTGATCGCCATGACTTGAAGGCTCACGTCAAAATCAAGTATCCTGCTAACTTTAACCCTCTAACATCTTATGTTTTTTGAGAAAACGACAACGTTAAAGTTTCAGTGGAGAGTGAGAGTCTTCTTTAGTTTGAAGAGTGTGACTGAGTCAAGGTTAAAGGTTGCACAACAGTAATCTCTGCAACAAATGATTATCTTTATTTTGTTCTTTATCAATGTATCTGACTGCTTTGATCGTCGTGACTTGAAGGCTCACGTCAAATTCAAGTATCCTGCTAACTTTAACCCTCTAACGCCTTATATGTTTAGAGAAAATGACAACGTTAAGGTTTGAGTCAAGGTTAAAGGTCGGGGCCACGTTCGCAACACACACACACACACACACACAGACACACAACCGAACATGTACGATACAATAGACTAACTTTGTTTTAAAAACGACGTGAGCCAAAAAATGAGAGAGAGAGAGAGAGAGAGAGAGAGAGAGAGAGAGAGAGAGAGAGAGAGAGAGAGAGAGAGAGAGAGAGACTGGACACTGGACACTGGAATGTTTAATGATTAGGCCATAGGCCCATATCACTAGAGAGACAGATAGAGAGACAGACAGACAGACAGATAGACAAACAGATACACAGTCAGACAGGCAGGTAGACAGACATGCAGGCATAGACAGACAGACGGACGGACAGGTAAGTACAGTATATCGAAACAGGCAGTCTAATGAGAAATTACGATATGACTTTGTGAAAAACACGCAACACTCCTAAGTTGAAGTTTTCTCTTTTAATTCTCAAAGAAACCAAATGAATGTGTTTTAACAACTAAAAAATTTTTTAATTGCACTTTCCTCAGCAACAAGTTCAACATAATTCCATATCATGACTTCTAAACATTTAAAAACTTCCTTTAGCGCTAAAGGCAACCAGTTGAAAATCTTTCAGTATTGGGGTGGAGTTTCCTTACAGGCAACAAGAAGTTCCCTGTTTTACCGAAAGGTTCTTTTGAAATTACTTTGCGCTTACTTATAGCCTAATGTATGATTTATTTAGAATGCCAACTTTGTTTTTAAACTTTGAGATATATTTTCACCATAATTTGTGATGTTTTTAATCTTTTGGTAGTTGTAAGCGCTGTTCTAAATATCTCAAGTTGTTGCACCTGTTAATTATTTTTTCCCAGAGACTTGACTTAATTTCACAGGACTTTCACTTGACACTTTCACTTGACTAGACTTGACTTGAAAGTGACTTGGCTAGACTTGACTTGACTTGACTTAACTTTTCTCGAAGGCAAATAGTTGAAAATCGTTTCCTTCTGTCAAACCTGTATCGTTGGCGAGCAAGTCAATTGACACAAGGCCGAATAACACGAAAACTCTAGACTCCTCTTTAATGGTAGTAAAGTTTTATTAAACATAGGTTTGAACTCAAAATTGGAGAGCAAATCAGATGACATAATAATTATAATAACAGGACATTTCTACGTAAATGTTGACTCCTAATAAATTATTAGTAGTAATAAATCAACATAGGTTTGGACTCTAGGTTAAGTTGGCGAGCAAATCAGATGACCTGTACGTCAATATTGACTCCTGTTAATAGTAGTAGTAACAGTAGTGGAAGTAAACACCGGTTTTGGACTCTAGGTTAGGTTGGCGAGCAAATTAGACGATAATAATAACAACAACAGGAAACCTGTAGAATTAAGCGGGGGACTTTTAAAGACCAACCACGTCACGTGTCGAAATCACGGTTTTCACGTGTTTCCCCTCTTATAGCTGGTAAGAAATCTTCATAGTAGAAGAGGGAATGTGACACGTGACTTGGCGGGTCTTTAACAGTGGTACAATAGTAGCAGGAGTAGTACTACTCGTGGTAGTAGTAGTAGTAGTGGGTTACTTGGGACGTGGACGTGGATCCGCAGTTCAGCCCCTGGCCCCCAGATCCTTGGTCGTTGAACTTGAGGGAAATCGTAAGCACATCCCCTCGGTCATCTGAACACACATACACACACACACACACACACACACACACACACACACACACACACACACACACACACACACACACACACACACACACACACACACACACATACACACACACACACACACACACACACACACACACACACACACACACACACACAGAGATACACACACACACAGATACACACAGATACACACACACACACACACACACACACACACACACACACACACACACACACACACATATATATACACACAAAGAATGGATGGTGCTGCACTGGCGGCAACACGCTCTCCAGCAGGTGGAAGCAGGCCTAATTTCACAGAGGCGAGCATATGTAGCTAGAAAATGATACAAATACAAATGTTAAATGAACACCCCACCCCCAGAGGCACGCACGCGGTCACGCACCAGCCGCGACACACACGTACACTCTCTTGCATGCACGCACGCAAGCACACACACGTACACTTACATGCATGCGCGCGCGCTCTCTCTTACACACTCACGCGTGCGCGCGTGCACGCATACACACACACACGCGCGCGCGCGCACGCACGCACACACACCCCGCGCATGAGCGCGGAGTGTTGGCAAACGCAATCGAAACACACACAAAACAATGGGGCTTTCCACCGCGCATGAGCGCGGAGTGTTGTATTTTAGTTATTACAAAAGTATTGGTAACTTGCAAATCATTAGAAACCCCGTTTCGCGTTGGCGCTGCTCTGATTGTAAAGATCAACCGCAACAAAAGAATGGGAGCTTTCCACCGGGAGTCCATGAAGCTACATAGGTTCCGGTTTAAAGGATAATGCCTTTTCAGGGGCCCAGGGGGCGAAGTATCCTGAACATGTTGTATTTTAGTTATTATTAAGGCAAAACATTGTCTTGCGTTTCACGCCTTGTTAGGGCTCACAGCAAATTGCTTGAAAATCAGTAGCGATTCGGTCGAAAAACGGCGGAGCTATAAGGTACACACACACACACACACACACACACACACACACACACACACACACACACACAGGGACACTTGCCAAATTACTATATGGGTTAAGGCAAAACATTGTCTGACGTTTCACCCTTGCTTGGGGCAACCGGAGGAACACCCCCACTCCCCTAGATCCGGCCCAGTAGGCCTATATTAAAATCAACTTTTGTGTCCTTAAGACTGTACCGTCCATTAGGTTCTCTGACCGATTGGACGCTAATCTCATCACCATCGGCCTTAAGACTAGAGGAACGGTGCCAGCAATTCACTGGGATTTTTCATTCACAGTATTGATCATAAAATATCTATATATTAACGGTTTTGTGTGTTGCATGTTTTTGTCACCTTACAAAGCATGCAAGAAACCACCAAGAATCGCACAAAATATCGCAAGGAAAGAAACGGTGGGGGGATAGAGGGGGGTTCTCAACGTGTTGGGAAGGATGTTTGCACCGACTTCAAATTATGTCCAACTTTTTTAGAAGCATGACGGGCCGTCCATTCTTTTCCTTAACTTTTGTTTTCATTTTTAATTCACGAGTATGTATTTTCTAGTTTGTACGGTGCTTGTATATATGTGACCACACTGTGCCTGCCCCCCAGTAACACAACACGGACTTCCGAGGGTGGCGCAGGGCTGCTCTCGCGTTGATAGGACGGGCGTGGCTGGTGCATATCTGGGTCCCATCTGCACCTTCGGGTGTTTCTATTTCATTCTTAGCGGGATAATAAAGAATTTTGTGTGTGGAGGTTTTTTTACTTTGACCTTGACTTTTGACCTGCCACTTACCAGCATTGCCGTTCCAGTTGACCTTCGTGGACAGCGGGGAGTAGATGATGTCTGGCCAGCGGGCGGTCTTCTCCCATGGGCAGTAGACCTCCCTCCAGTCCCTGACCATCAGCCAGCCCGCGTCACTGGGACAGCCCCCGTAGTTGTTGTTGATGAAGAACCAACGCTTCGTCTTCTTGTGGTCGTGACTGTAGCCAGGTATGTAGGGACACACACACACACACACACACACACACACACACACACACACACACACACACACACACACACACACACACACACACACACACACACACACACACACACACACACACACACATATACACATGAAGGTGAGATTAACGTCCAATTAGGCGTTGCCTCTTATGGACGATATTCCTGAAGACGGGGAGGTCTTCCCGGGGATGAAGACGATGCGATGACGATGAGACAGTAGTTCTGGACGTGGCAAGGCGTCGTAGGGGCTGGTGCTTTATCGTTTTGGACGGGTGTCCAAGTCTGGTCTTCCTTCTTGATGCTTAGGGTGGTATCAGCATCGTTGAGGCGGGGCAGACATGTAAAACAATTGTGAGACCGCCCGAAGGTTGTCGATATCAACTCCAGCTTTTCTTTTCAAAGGCTGCTGGCTGCCAACCTCTCCCCAAAGGCTGTCTTCAGGACCACCGGGCGACCTGCTCCGTACCCAGGGAGTTGATATCGTCGCACACGACAGCCAGGCCGAATCGTTCTGCTGTCGGTCGAGGTTCTGTTGTCTGCCACCCAGCAGAACTTCAAGTGTAGTCTGCCACCCGTGCACTTGGGAACCAGCGCGCACTGAGAGAGTCAGCATAGTCGACCCTGTCAGCGCGGACCCCCAGTTGGGAATGATACACATACAAAGCCTCGTCCGTTTTGTTTAGAGCAAGAACCGTGTGCTCCCCTTTGGAGGAATCCTCCGTGAATGTGTAGGCCTGCATTTTGTAAGTCATCAGGGCGTGTAATCATGAGTGTGTCTTATAGACAGTCAACACGGGGAGTAGTAGTAGTATGTAAATTAGACTGAACTGGCTCCCAAACCGATTGGCTGCTTAGCCTGATTAAAATTAAGATCAACGTTATAGCCCCGTGGATAACTAAGGCCATGTCAGGGCTGTCACCGTGTTAAATGTATATTCTACCTAATCTACATACTACACTAGCCCTGGGTTTTTTTAATCATAGACTTCCTCCAACCTGCCAGACTTAAAGCAAACAGCTAAATATTTTTTACAAGCAAAATATTTTATCACAAACATAAATTTTAAATTTTACTTGTGCGCCCTAAACATTAAAATCTCTAATTTATTTTCTAAAATTTTGTACTAAACTCTAAAAACATGCAAATTAT
>CM065707.1:18798107-18823107 GCA_017654935.2 Phymorhynchus buccinoides
AGAAACCGATGATAGGTCAGATGATGATGCTGTAGAAGAAACAGGAGAAATATTTGATCGCCCAATATCCAGAGATGAAGTTAAGTTAGCTATAAGAAAACTAAAAAATGGGAAAGCCTCTGGACCCGATGAGTTAATTGGGGAATTTTTCAAAAATTCTGGTGAATTTGTTATAGACTTTTTAGTTGCTCTTTTCAATTATTTCTTTGATTATGGTATATACCCAGAAGCATGGACAGAATCAATTATTTTGCCACTTTTTAAGAAGGGAGACGTTAATAACACTAACAATTACCGAGATATTTCGTTGTCTAACCTAAGTAGTAAATTGTATAGTTCAATAATAAATACCAGATTGCAAGAATGGGTAGATTCAAATAATATAACGGGAGAACATCAGGCTGGCTTCAAGAAAGATTATTGTACCATAGATCATATATTTACATTGCTTGCTGCTGTTCAAAAACAGTTTTCTAGTAATCAAAAACTTTATGTAGCCTTTGTAGATTTTGAAAAGGCTTTTGATAGTGTTTCCCGGAAATTATTGTGGCCTGTATTGTTGAAGAATAGAGTTAATGGTAAATTGCACAAGTGTATAAAAAGTATGTATAAAGATGTAAAAGCTAGGATAAGAAACGGTGCTAAATTAACAGATTTTGTGAAATGTACCAAGGGTGTAAAGCAAGGTGATGTGTGCAGCCCTGTTCTATTTTCATTATTCGTAAATGAACTTGCCTTAGAAATTATTGATAAAGGTAAACATGGTGTAACATTTGATTTAATTGAGCTTTTCATATTATTATTTGCCGATGATATTGTTTTGTTATCTATATCAGCAATAGGGTTACAGCGACAGTTAAATAGTTTATATGCAGCTGCAATGAGACTTCAGTTAAAAGTAAATATGGAAAAAACGAACATAATTGTTTTCCGTAAAGGTGGTTATTTATCCAGACACGAGCATTGGACTTATGGAAATCAAACTGTAAAAGTAGTGAATGCATATAAATATTTGGGTGTGCTAATTTCAACAAGACTTAGCTTTACATCTGCATGTGAAGATCTAGTTAATAGGGGGAAAAGGGCAGTCCTCGTTATACTCCATGTTTTGTACAAACTTGATTGTAGTTCCTTTAATGTGTTTAAGAAATTATTTGATTCACAAGTTCAATCAATTTTACAATATGGGGCTGAAATTTGGGCTTTTGAGAAAGGGAATAAAATAGAAAAATTACATTTGTTTGCTTTAAAGCGTTTTCTAAATGTTGATAGTCGCACTCCGAATGATTTAGTGTATGGTGAACTGGGTAGATACCCAATATACCTAAACTCTTATGCTAAATGTATTGCATATTGGCTAAAGTTGACTCGAATGGAAAGCAATAAATTACCTTTTAGAGCATATAAAATGTTATACAATCTAGATGTAAATGGAAAGCTAACTTGGGTAACAAATGTTCGTAAATGTTTAAATTCTTTCGGTTTTGGGTTTGTATGGGATAATCAAGGTGTTGAAAATGTTTCAGTCTTTATCAAATGTTTTAAACAACGTATCGTAGATTGTAAATGGCAAGATTGGCATGATCATATTCACACCAGTGATCGTTTCATTGAATATAGAACCTTTAAGACGACTAATTGTTTTGAACCATATCTTAACACTGACATAAGCAGGTACATAAAGAGTGCACTTACCAAAGTTAGATTTGGAGTCTCAGATATTGCCTCTCATAGATTTAGATATAGTAATAATAGTGCTAATAAAATTTTATGTAGATTATGCCATTGTGTTGAAGAGGATGTTGTTCATATTACACTTTGTTGTCAAATGCTACAGGATTTGAGGGTGAAATATATTCAGGCTAAATATTATAAGTATCCCTGTCATTTCAGATACGCTTTACTTAGTCTAATAGAAATTTAAATGCTTTAACTAATCTAGCTTTGTTTATGTACGAAGCCTTAAAGCGATTACGTACAGCGAGTAGCTAAAAATTTTGCAAGGATATGAATGCTTTAAAAAAAAATTAAAAAAAAGGGAAAAAGAAAAGAAAAATGTATGTATCTATGTGTAACCAAATATGTTATTGCATGATTTATGTTTCTATCATTGTGACACCCCCATCAGGAAGGGGCCTATGCCTATATCTGATTAAAACATTTCGTATTCGTATTCGTATTCGTATTCTCTCTCTCTCTCTCTCTCTCTCTCTCTCTCTCTCTCTCTCTCTCTCTCTCTCTCTCTCTAACTGGCATACGTCCCTCATCCCTTTACTCAAATAGTTATCCCACCAGCCGCCGTGGCATAGTGGTTAGCAAATCAACTTTATTTCAAAAACCCCTGGGGGCACAAGAAAATGCATACACGTACCATTCACACCTGCGGCATCAAACATTACAAACAATAGCCCAAAAGACACCATAACAGTACACATCAACATAGTATTACATAGGCTCCAAACAAAAACAACAACAAAAACCAACAAAAACACTTTATTTTTAATTTTTAACAGTACTCATCACCATATAGACAGGCACATTAGACCATCATGCACAGATACACCTTCATACACACACACACACACACACACACACACACACACACACACACACACACACACACACACACACACACACACACACACACATATATATATACATGCACAACACAGTTGCTGGAATTTCACATACGAATCCTTTTTTATAAACCACTAATTAACTTATCTCCATTAACAAATATTGACATATGAAACAATTAGAACATAAACTCAGACATGGTGACCAAGATGTGTGAATAATAGAAAGAAAAAAAATGAAAACAAAAAAATGTGAATGTGGTATGAGGTACGTGGTATCAACTAAGGTTCAGAACTCTTTTAAGATAACCTTTATGAAACAAACTAAACGACTGAGAGTTCTTTTATTTTTTGACTGAAATAAGGAATTAAACTTTATTACGTTTGGGTTTTTTAAACAATAATTTGGCAAATAACGTTTTCTAGCATCCTGAAACGTTTGACATTCAAAAACATAATGAAATTCATCTCCTAGAGCTTGGTGGTCGCACTTCGAACAAAACCTTTCACTATGTGGGATATTTTGGATTCTCCCCGTTTGAATGGGTAATCTATGATTTAATGTTCTAAATTTTACAAAAAACAATAATAAGTTTTCGGGTAACAATTTGAAGTAATCCTCACAAGAAAACATATCTTTATACAATTTATAGTTACTGAATATTTGTTTTTCTTCCAGCTGCGAGAACCACTGTTGGATAAATTGATCTTTTAGGGTGAGTAAAACTTTAGATTTAAACCAGTTTTGTGAAATATTGGAGTGTGGTTGCTGTAGCCACAAACCACTCAATCCAAGGTTATCTAATAAAGTTTTGACAGATAAAATGAAAGGTGACACATGTTTGTTTTCTTTATACAAATGTAACATAAAACGATACATGGTACATGATAATTTGGACTGGTTAGCATCATTGACAAGCTTAAACCAAAAATGCAACATTCTGCTCTTCGCTTGAATCTCTAAAGGGTACTGCCCCAATTCCCCATAAACCATACAGCTTGGTGTACTTTTATTTAATTTGAGAACAATTTTATAGTAACGAAGTTGTAGTTTTGAAGCTAAATCTGTCATGTTATGGCACCATACCTCACTTCCGTAAAGAAGAATGGGAGTAATCATTTTGTCGAATAACTCTATTTTTATATCTATAGGTAACATAATCTTTTTACACTTTTTTAAGAGGCAAAACATAGCTCGTGATGCTTTGTCATAGAGTTGTTTTTGGGCGACACTAAATTTATTGTTGTAGTTAAAATAGATGCCCAAATAGTTATAGCCAAATACCGTTTTGATACTTTTCCCCTCGTATTGGAATTGAGGAATATTTCGTATTTTACCTCTAGAAAACACAACAACTTCTGTTTTTTTAATATTAACTCGTAAATTCCATTTATTGCAATATTCATGCATTGCGTCTAATGCTTTTTGTAAGTCCTCTACTGATTCTGCACATAAAATTGTGTCATCAGCATATAATAATAGAAACATTTTTAGCATTATGTTCTGTTCTTCTTCACTCCAACCTAGCCCCCCAGCCTCCCTCTTTAAAGTATGTAGCCCGTTCATGTCCTCTGATATCAAGGACTGAAAATCGTTAAGATAAACAGCAAACAATATTGGCGAAAGATTTTCTCCTTGACGGACCCCTGCTGAGCACTGAAAAGACTTTGAACAGTTTCCTTCCACCCTGACTACTGATTTTGCTATGCTATACATGTCTTTAATAACGCTTAAGATCAAACCGTCCACTCCAGAGTTAATTAGTTTCTGCCACAAAAAAGCTCTATTTACATAATCAAAGGCTTTTTCATAGTCAACAAACGCACAGTATAACTTTTTTCTTTTTGATAAAAAGTAATCAATTATGCAATGTAGGGTGAAAATATGATCAGTGGTTGAATGTCCTGCACGGAAGCCTGCTTGTTCATGCCCTATTGTTGAATTGAGTTCGAAATAGTTGTTTAATCTATTATTAAGTAGACTAGTGAACAATTTGCCAAAGCAACTGAGCAATGTGATTCCTCTGTAGTTATTTGGGTCTTTATTACAACCTTTCTTTTTGTATATAGGTATTATTTCCCCAATGGCCCACACTTCTGGAATTTTGCCGCAAGTTAGAACCAAATTGAAAACTTTTGTATATAATACTAACATTTTACTGCTTGAAGCTTTTAGAAATTCATTCAGTATTTTATCATGTCCATGGGCTTTGCTAGCCTTCAACTTCTGGATAGCTTTCTGAACTTCCTCTTCAGTGAAAAGGCTGTTTAGAATGCTGCTGCTGTTAACATCTACATCGGGGCTAGCCTCAGTGACCGTTTCACCAGAGGCGGTATCAGCTTGGTTCATGTTTTTAAAATGTTCATAAAAAGCGTCACATGATATTTTTGACAGTAGTTCGCTGCTTTCAGACTTAGTTCCATTAATTATTTTCCAGTAGGCTTTTGGGTCTGCACTTTTAAGCAATCGAATATTATGTTCTATTTTTGTTCTAACAAGTCTAAATTGTTTATTCATTTCTTTTTTATATGCCTTACTTGCTTTTTTCTTACTGGCAAGATTTGGAGCAGATTTTGCCCTTTGATACCTGTTCTTAGTATTGAAGAATTGTTTGCGCTTGTTCTCACAAGCCTGATTATACCACTCTTGATTCTCGTGTTTTCTTTTATAACTTTTTATTTTCTTACTAATTTTAAACATATTATTATCATCTACACTTTTAAAAATTATGTCACTGATTTTCCCTACTACGTTGTTAACATTATCACGATTAGTAGATTCTGGAGAAGATAGTAAACGATTCAGAGCATTGCTTACCTCCTGTATTTTGTCATCTTCTAAACTAGCTATAAATTGCTCCTCCTTTTCCTTTTGCCATTTTGGATACTTTATATCTGGCCCATCGGTACAAGTGTTCCTATTAGAAGTGTGACTATTTGTGTAAACTACAGGATTTAATAACTCTATCGACATTACCAGGGGACAGTGAACGTCCGAAAATAGTTCACAAAATTCCAAAACTTCAAACTTATTGATTAGACAGTAAAGATTGGATGATGCAAGGACATAGTCAACAACACTCACATTCTTGCAAGTACATTTCCCTACATCTGCATCTCGACCCGTGCGACCATTAACAATTAACATGGTTATCGTTTTGCAAAAATCTAGCAATCTGTGACCAGTATTATTTGTCGTTCTGTCCTGCGATACTCTTTTGGGGGGTTGAATGTTGCTAGCATGACTGTCATCATGTATATCCAGTAGACCAATTCTATTATTTCCTTCGTAAGTGTAATCCTCAAGGTTACCTGTCCTTGCATTAAAATCCCCTAGAAGGCAAATGCCATCATGCTCAATGTGTAATAATGCTTCCTCAATAGCGTCGCAGACTACTGGCTGGGAGGTAACGGGCTCGAATCCCATCAGAGGCGAGGGCTTTTTCGGTCCTCCTGCCTACAGTGAGTGGATGTAGGCTCAATAGGTAGACTGTAACCACACAGTGAAGCTTCATCCACTTAACGGATGCGATTCTGAGAGTGTTGCTCTGATTTCAAGACCAACACTGCAGGCGTCTGTAGTTCTCGGGCCTGGTTAACGCCGGGATATCATTATGAACGGAAGCATAGAATACAGCAATCTCATGTAGTCTCAGACCGATACGGAACTCGGTAGCATCATCATCATCATCATTGTCATCCGTCTCATTTTTTGTTGGGAAAATTATGTGGCTTTGCATGCCCTGCTCTCATGGTGACCTCGAAAACCCTCGATATACTCTCTTATTAGTGAAACGAATAAGGGGAAGTAACTATTAATTAACACCCTTTAACCTCTCTCCTAGCCTCACGATTTCAATCTTTGTTTAGGGCGGGGACACATTAGAGGCGGAAGTTACGCACGAAAAAACATAAGTAAGAGAAAGAAGAGGGGAAAACATGCGGATTAGGGGAAATACGGACACGTGTGCTACTTCTTTTTCATTTCTTCTTTTTACTTATTTACAGTAAAGGTGAGAAAGGTGGCAGAGTGGTTAAGACGTTCGCCTGCCAAATGCAATGCGTGACTGCAACGTGAATGACACCGGTTCGAATCCCGGCCTCGCCCTTTCTTTCTAGTTCGACAGGAAAATCGAGCTGAACGTCGAGTCCTTCGGATGGGGACTTAAAGCTAGTCTGACCCGTGCGGTTTACGCACGTAAAAATCCCACGGCAGTTGAAAGTCGGCAAGAGCAGGGAGAAATCCCGCTGCCTGGTATGGCCAAATTGATAGCTAGGTTTTCCAAGTGTGCCCCCCCCCCCTCCTCACCCTGTGCCCCCCCCCCCCCCACCCCCCAAAAAAAAGGGTAGGCGCTGCAATTGCGGCGACGCGCTCTCCGGGGGAGAGCAGCCCCGAATTTCACAGAGATATGTCTCCGTTGACTGAAATATACCAAATACCAAAAGCATTGCGCATGGAATTTCCGCGTCTACCGTGTATGAATATTAATGTTTTACATCCTCTGGGCCAAAGGCCATATAGTGGGACATTGCTGTTACTTCAGTTACTGAACTACCGTGCATCCCCGTGGGGATACCGGGGGGGCTTTCGTAAAAAAAAAAGTTCCCCCACCTTCTGGAAGTTCTGTGCTTGTAACTTCCTCTAATCTGCCACTCTCTTTGACTCTGCCTTTTCCCTTTGCTTTCTGTCATTTACTATTTTTCTGACTTATTGGCCCATTCTCCTGCCTTTTTTCAAAAAATCTTCCAAATTTTTTTTTGTCTTTTGAGCTCCTCCGAAATCGGAATGTGTCGGCTGTACGCAAGCGGGGAGACCAGTGAAAACTGAAAACCGGACACATACGTACCTTATCTATTATGGCCATATGGCCTGGGAACGCAAAAAGAAGAAAGAAGAAGAAGAACTAGCGTGTACACGCACGGCCTCGCTGTCTTATTTAAGCCTACCTTGTCCACCTGCAGACTTCGCCACAGGTCCAACAGTTGGCTGCGGTAGTGTCGGTCGCAGTACTGCCGACCGTCCGTGGTCAGGCATCCTTTGGGCACGGCGCTGAACTTGGCGTCTTTGTCGTCGTCGTTGTGGCCGTTTCCCTTGTACCGGTTGTAGCCCGATTTCTGGATGCCTGCGGTGAGGCGGAAAGCCAGGTAGTAGCCCTCGTCGTCCTTTAGGAGCCTGTTGCACAGCGGGTTCCGCCCCGACCCCGACCCCCCCGCCACGTTCTGATTGTTGTTGGTACTGCCGGTCCCCGCGCACGTACACGTGCATCCGGGCCTCTGCTGCTGATTCGGCTGATACGGCTGATTCGGCTGATACGGCTGATTCTGGTGTTGCTGCTGCTTATACGGGTAAGCCCAAGTAGTAGGTGGTAGCACCATGGCCGCACCGAGGGCCAAGAGTAAGGCGATGGTGGCTAGCTTGCGCTCCATTTCTCTCTCTCTCTCTCTCTCTCTCTCTCTCTCTCTCTCTCTCTCTCTCTCTCTCTCTCTCTCTCTCTCTCTCTCTCTCTCTCTTGAAGAAGAAGAAGAAGAAGAAAGAAGAAGAAGAAGAAGAAAAGAGTAATTATTACCGAATCTTGATAATGTTGTCAAGTTTGGGTTCCTCCTACTCGGGGTCATAGAAAAGGAAAATAAAAATAACTGTCTATAAGAGGCTACGCCTGATTAGACGTTAAACCAACCATTGCGTGAGAAAAAGAAAAGACTCCGACTATGAACCAGAACTTGACAAGAACAATCCGGAGTCGGGAAGCATCTTTACACAACTTCATATTGTTGTTGTTGTCGTACCCTGGCTCAAAGACTCCAGGGATCACCCCCAACAGCCGAAGCACCTGAACATTATGGTACAAATGCACCAGCTAGGGGTGAGAACATTACGTGCGTGACCGTTTTTGATTATCCCGCCACGTGGACAGCCACACTCCGACTTCGGGGGATTTTAGACGTGACTGCTTGCTTGGGGATATAGAATGAGAGCAGTATGTTGTCTAATAAGCTTACTTGGACGAACCGCGTGCTAAAATATCAAGTGTTTGCCTGTTCTATATAATACTAGCGCAACGCCCCGTACTGGCAATGCACCATACTGGTAACACCTAGTAACGGTAACGGCAAGTACTGGTAACGCTGAGTACAGCAAATTTGAAGCGATTCGGTTAAGAAACGGCAGTGTTATAAGGCCCCGTTTCCCGTTGGCGCTGCTCTGAGAGTGACGCGTTCTCCCGATTGTCTTCCAATTTGCTGCTAGACGTTGCCCGGGCCATGGCAAGCCTGACAGCAAATTTGAATCAATTCGGTTAAGAAACGGAAACGGCGGAATTATGCGTGAAAAGGTGAAGCGGCGTATAGCGCGCGCGTTTCGCGCATTTGCCGAACCGCGCAAATGACACGGCCGCCTCGGTTGCCGTTGCCATCGCCGTGTTAGGGCTCACAGCAAATTTGAAGCGAATCGGACGAAAAACGGCGGAGTTATAAGGCAGGAGAAGGCAGGAGAATGGACCGGAAAGGCAGAACGATAGTAGATAACAGCATGCAAAGGGAAAAGGGCAGAATCAAAGAGACTGACAGATAAGAGGTAGTTATAAGCACAGAACTTCCAGAAGGTGGGGGAACTATTTGTATGGAAGACATCCCCCCCACCTGTATCCATGGGGGGGGGGGGGGTGTGTCTACCACCCCTATATTCGCTCTATGCGCTTAACAACAACAAAATTAAAAAGCAAGAAATTCAACAACAAAACAAATAATTGCTCACACACATGCTAATAGGCATACACATACACACACCACCCCCACCCACGCAGGCACGCACATATACATATATATACACACATACACACACTCACTCGCGCACGCACGCACACGCACATACACACACACACACACACACACACACACATATCTCCTCCCGACACCTACCCCCTCCCCACATTTACTTGCTCGGGGACTTATCTGCAAGATGTGCCCCCCCCCTACCTATCTTGGTTAATTCTATTTTTCCGTTTTTGCCTTTCTTACCATACATAAAGCTGTATTTTAGGAACATTTTTAGAATAACCTTTTGGGAATACTAACCCTATCCCTAACCCTAGCCCTAAACCTAACCCTACCCCCCACCCTATAAGACGGAAAAACGCAACGAACCACAACTGTGACAAATCGCGGTGTACTGCAGTACATAGTGGGGGGTAGGGTTAGGGTTAGTATTCCAAAAAGGTTATTAGCTAAAAATGTTCCTAAAATACAGCTTTATGTATGGTAAGAAAGGCAAAAACGGAAAAATAGAATTAACCGAGAAATGCAGGGGGGGGGGGGGGGGGGGGGGGGGCACATCTTTACCTTTACCCGGTCTTTCTTTTCAGGGGGGGGGGCACATCTTGACCTATCGCAGAAAGAGTGTTTCATAATCATAGTTCGGCCTTTCGGCATGTGGGGCATTTGTAATTACAAAGATTGTGGGAATAATACTGGAGGCAATGCCCAGAGGCAGTGCTAAGCCAGTGAAGTCCCCATTTTTTAATAATACAGATACGTGTAGTGTCATCCCCTTGTAATCTCCACTGCCTCCCCCCCACCATCCCTCCGCCCATCCACCCACCCCCTACCCCACCCATAACTGACCTACTGGTCACCCCAGCACTTGTGAACCATGGTCTCATGCCCCCCCTTTAATAACAGCACGTTTGGACAGATGTCGTTTCGCCTAGTGAGCAAAACTGTAAATTGGTGCTTTTCGCGCGCATTTATGAACAGATGCTGTTCAAACTTCCTGCCATGCTTTGCCCGGGTCATAGCAAGCCTGACAGCAAATTTGAGGCGATTCGTGTTAAGAAACGGCGGAGTTATTTGTGAAAAGGTGAAGCGGCGTGAGCGCGGGCGTTTCTGAACCGATTCGCTTCCGGTTTGGCACACAGATAGTCCCCGGCCCCGGTCATCGTCCTGCCAAATGGGAAGGCAATCGGCCCAGAAACGCCGGAGATACGGGCGCCGAGAGGCCGGCGGATGCGCGTTTCGCGCATTTGCGAAACCGCGCAAATGACACGGCCGCCTCGGTTGCCGTTGCCATCGCCCCGTTAGGGCTCACAGCAAATTTGAAGCGAATCGGTCGAAAAACGGCGGAGTTATAAGGCCCGTTTCGTGTTTCAGACAGACACACACACACACACAGACACACACACGGGACACTTGCCAAATTACTATATGATAAAAGGATTGGCAGTAACATGGTCCAAAATGGCTGCCGTGGTGTACAACTCATCCCAGTTGTCGTCAATTACATTTTTTTTTTACTACTAATTCGTTAATAAAACAAGAAAAATATGTGTATTTCAAATAGCCATACAGATGGAGTAAGAAAGAATAATCCAATCTTTGGTTTTTCGTGCGAACAGTCAGTCACCCAGTCAGCCAAAGGAACAGGGCCTGTATTCACATTGAGATAGTATGAGAGTTAACGTCATAATGTCTTAGAAGTCTTTCTAACGTCCTATTAAATTTCACTACTTTAGAAGGACCTCTAAGATATCGTGATGATAAGTCTCATACTATCAAAATGTGAATACAGGCCCAGGAAAAGACAGAAAAGTGGAGAAAACATTTCTCACCCTTGATTTATCAATAAGCAAAGTCGCTTTATCTTCTGACAGTGGTACCAGTGTATTCACTAGTAGTGCCAGATACTGCAGACTAGCAGTCGTTGGTTGGTTGGTTGAGTGGAGGTTTTACGTCCTCATGGCGGAAAGCCCTTAGGGAACTATCAGTCCATGTACTTCCGGTTATAAAGCGTTAGCCACAAAAGTCACATGATCCTAATCGACCAACCGTCGTCCTCCACGAAAAGAAAAAGCCATTAGGGGAAGACGGGGTAAAAAGCGCATGGGCGGGTAAGAAGCCCACCCCAATTATCTCATGAAATAAAGAAAATTTCAGTCTCATTTTGCCCATGAGACGAATGCTGTAAATTTGCTTCATTTCATGAGATAATTGGGGTGGGCTTCTTACCCGCCCATGCGCTTTTTACCCCGTCTTCCCCTAAACGTTGTCTTGCTTTTGATCTTGCTTTTGATCTTGATCTTGTTGATGTTGATCTTGTTGATGTTGATTTAGGGGTAACACCAAAGATACTGTATAGGGGAAGATAAACATCCGGTCTCTTTTCCCTATATGAGTAGTGAGGACAGAAACACTGGTTATGTCCCTTTGAAACGTAACTCATTTAGGATACATAACTCTTGTTTTCAAACCCGAGAGAGTTATCTTTTCATTAGTCAGTTACACTTTGATCATGGCGGAATGGAGCAAACGAGGAGGGGCAGTGTGTTCAACAAGTTGCAGGAATGCTCGCCACAAGTACTCTGTCTTCCCCTGTACAGTCTAAGTCTTTGCTTTCCCCAAAGACAAAGAAAGGCAAGTGAAATTTCGATTTATAATGTGATTTTCAAATGAAATAGTGTGCTTTTATGAAATGAAACAGTGTGCTTGTGAAAAATATTGATTGATTTGATTATGATCTGAACAAAATTTCTAGATCTAAATATAACATTATCTGGAGAGACAGAGAGAGAGAGAGAGAGAGAGAGAGATATGTACGAAACATTCTTTTGCATCTTTATGCGTAGGATCAAATTTAGATCTGTATTAGTGTATGTATCACAAACGGGCTGGTCGCTACTTTACACATTTTCATCACTAGTGTGGGCGCGCGCGCGTGTGTGGGCGTAGATATTTGAGTATCAGTATGTGCTTTGACTTGCATACTCTATAACGTTAAATATCGAACAGTAATGCTTTTATGCACTTTCTTTTAAACAGATCTGTAGAAAATGGGTCCACAACGTGGGATGCACAGATCTGCTTCAAATGGGCGTAAAAGAAGCCGCACGCTGTCGCTACGTAATATGCACAGATGAATTTGAAGAGAACCAATTCAACCGTACAGGTATCTCACATGAAAAGATGTAAAGCTAAAGATGTGCCCCCCCCCCCCCCCCCTGCATTTCTCGGTTAATTGTATTTTTCCGTTTTTGCCTTTCTTACCAAACATAAAGCTGTATTTTAAGAACATTTTCAGCTAATTCTCTTTTTGGAATACTAACCCGAGCCCTAACCCTAGCCCCAAACCTAACCCTACCCCCCACTATGTACTGCAGTACACCGCGATTTGCCACAGTTGTGGTTCGTTGCGTTTTTCCGTCTTATAGGGTGGGGGGTAGGGTTAGGGCTAGGGTTAGTATTCCAAAAAGGTTATGAGCTAAAAAGGTTCCTAAAATACAGCCTTATGTATGGTAAGAAAGGCAAAAACGGAAAAAATACAATTAACCGAGAAATGTAGGGGAGGTGGCACATCTTGACCTTTACTTGAAACTGTTGATAGATAACCCCTTCTTTAAGTAGTCATTACCTGGCCAGAGGCCGAGGTATTGCGATCGGTCTGTGTATTGATTATCTTAAAAACTACTGTTTGGATTATGATTAATATTGACAGAGGGATAGACAGCTTGAAAAGAAAGCTTCCTTTCGTTAATCAACACCGTGCTGACCTTGACCTTCAAGTTTGACCTTGACCTTCAAGTTTGACCTTGAAAACCGAAATTTCCTTCTTTGGGCTATGTAATTTTCCCCCAGCTTTATCTCGTGAACTGGTGAACAGAATCGCTTCAAATTTTGTGTAGTGGTGTACCATGGTGCAAGGAAGTTTGTATAAAAGTTCAGCTGTATCTCGTGAACTACTGAACAGAATCGCTTCAAATTTTGGGCTTTGTATTTTATGCGTTCTGTAAGGGTGGAAAGTGGTGTGTTTATTGGGTGGGGGGGGGTGGGAGACGACATGGTGTAAGAAATTTTGTATAAAAGTTCAACTGTATCTCGTGAACTACTGAACAGAATCGCTTCAAATTTTGGGCTATGTATTTTATGCGTTCTGTAAGGGTGGAAAGTGGTGTGTTTATTGGGGGGGGGGGGGGGGAGGGACGTAACTCAGGCCGGGTTTGCATTGTCACAATGCGTTGCTGCCACTCGGCGATGTCCTTGTTACAGTATTTTTTTTATAAAAAATTATAGTTAGTTTATTTATTTATTAATCCATTTATTTATTTGTTTGCAGTAGACTTTTCATAAATGTAGTGTTCATTGATAAAAAGAAAAGATGCATTGTTATTCAACAATTAAAATCAAAATCATCAAAGTACGGTCATCATATTTTTTATTTTTTTTTATTCTCAAGGCAAGCTACAAACTTTTTAAAAAATTGCAGTGATGAAAGACCGGCTGACCAGGAAGGCGGTGCCAGCACGATCTTCAACTGTGGACAGCAGACCGCCTCACCCTACTTCTATGCCATGAAAATGCCATCACTTCCTGATATGGCTGAAACGGAACCACTTCACAAGGAGAGACTCAGTATCCATTCAGGTAGACTACTAGTACAATGGTACAACTCGCAATGAATGCCATTATTCACAGCTTCTGGAATAATTTTCAAGAAGTTAGTTTCTGTTCAGTACTTTCATCCGCCTTCAAACTTGTTGATAATGAAATGCACTTGTTAGGTGAATGTCAAGTGTTCTTAATAAACTATTTGATTGCGCTTGTCTGTATTTTACTGCTATATACATGTATTGATCATTTTCACCATATGAGGTAAATCGCTTAAAAAGTGAAAACAGGTATTTGGTGCTTATGTCATATTTCAAATCAGTACAAGTAAGTTCACATGCATTAATTATTTGTCAGTTTTTGTGGCTTGTTTTAGTCTTGGAAAGTGGCCATAATGAGCAATTCTGAGGTGGGTATCTTATATCATTTTACTGTAATTGATGTTTCTATTTTATACAAATATTATTCAAATCAATAACTGAAGTGTTTTTATTTTTTTTACTTTTACAGGTTACTTCCATGAATAATGTACTTTCTTTACAGCTCTGAGCAGATTCATTCATTTCTCTTTTGGAAAAAGCGTTCTGTTGTTGTGACAAACACTACTATGATGAAAAGGAAGCACATTCAAAGCTTCCTCCTGTTCTCCCACGCGATGTCCAATATCATTTGTATGGGTCAAGACTCAGTGTTTAGTGTATGCTGATCTAGTATGGAGAATGAGGGGCGGGAATTAGCATGGAAATGGTGGAGTGGGGTAAACGGGGTGGTGGTGCATGTATTTCAAGGTGAGGGTAAAAAAGAGGAGGGTATAAAAGCAGTATGTGGACGAAGAAGTTGAAGCTGTATTTTGAAGGCTTCCACTGTGGCCGATGTCACTACCGTTAGTGTAGGAGCATTCCTCTTGGCTGTGGTCTGAGGCATGAAGACTGTTGTCAATATCGAATCAAGGCTGCCAGATGCTTGCAACGGATATCATTTTTAGTCTGTTTTTTTCTTCAAAGTACTGTAACAGCCGCATTCTAAATACTAATGTATTTTTTTTCATCTTTCAGATTCAGGATAAAATTTAATATTTCTTTCTGCAATGTACTGTAGTGGCCGCAGTCTTTAATACCAATGTATTGGATGCTGATTTTCCCCATCTTTCAGATTCATGCAATATATCTGTAGTGGCTGCAGTTTAAATATTCTGCAATATATCTGTAGTGGCTGCAGTTTAAATATCAACTTTCTACATGTTGATTTTCTCCATCCTTCAGATTCCAGTCAGGAATGCATTACCTCGGTTTTGTCATGCAGCACTTAGATAGCAAGGGGCAGAATAATGCACTTCTCTATTGCGTTGTGCTACAGTGTATTACGCCAATACCAGTGTTGCTGTTTTTGTGTCCTCAGACACCAGTCAGTTCAACGCTGAGGATGAAATTGAACAGTCAACACCTGCTGGGCATGGGGTCAGCGCTGAATTGCCAGATGGCCAGCAACAGGGCCAATTTCCACGAGAAGAAATCACCCCACGCAAATCTATGACTAAAACTACATCTCTCCATCATCTACAGCAAACTACATCTCTCCACCCGTGACAGTCACGTCATAATGGAACAAAACTTTCTTGGATTCCGCAATTCAAAACAAAAAGTGCTGTGACTTTTGTCTGTAGATGTGCCATGGCTCAAGCAGGAGACATGGAACTGGGACAGTGTACTGTTTTTCTAATCATATTAAATGTTTGTTTCCATGGCTAAAGTATTTCGGTAGTATGCAAAATAATTGGGTAAATACTTTGTTGGTTGCGTTTTTACTTCATTTCATAAAAAGGAAGTCTTATTTCAATGGGCTATTTAAAAAAAAAAAAAAAATCCATATTTGGATCTCTGATATTGTATTTAGAAAAGGAATAAAAATTAAATTGTTTTAAATACTTTACAATAAATTGAATCATATATTTTTTTATTGCCTTGTTTGGACAAGAGAGAGAGAGAGAGAGAGAGAGAGAGAGAGAGAGAGAGAGAGAGAGAGAGACATGTTGATATAGATTATTTCAATGGCATAAATTCTGTTTGCATAGTCCACAAAATGTAATCATTAACAATTTACATTCTAATTTTGAAAGGATATGACTTCGCACGGGAATGTTAGTCTGCCAACCAAAATAGACAGTTATTTTTTAAACGGTTCACATACCGGTATTTATAATCGAGTCAAAAAGATTTTAGAAATAACTCTTATATTTTGTGTAGTATGATGACTGATTTTTAACTAATTTAATGGTAGCCAACTTGATGACGTGTGTTGTGAGCAAGCATTACAACTGAATGAGCAAGCAATACAATACAATGTGAATGTAAAAGTACATTATATTGTGTACAGAAAACCCGAGTTTGAACCTGGATACTGGTGATTTTTCCTCTCACGTTTCACTTTACACTAGGCTTTACGGTCTTAACGTTTAGTCTTTCGGAGGAGACGATAAACCGGGGCCCTGTGTGCCCGTGCACTTAGACGATACCTTAAGTGAGCCAAAGGGATGAATTAGCACACCATAGATTGCTTGAATCATAAAAAAAATGTCTTACATTTTCATTGAATATTTGGAAAAAGACATGACTTGTATTTTGATTGAATCGTCAGAAATGGAAGTGAATTGCATTTTGAATGAAACATCAGCAAAGGGAAACAATTGTTGCATTTTCATTACATTGTTAGGAAAGGACTTCTTTCATTTTGACAGCATTGTCATAATGAGTAAACCTTTCAAATCAAAATTTTCTGTGATAGAAAAGACATGACATTCGATTTGATCAGTAGACAAAAAACTGACTTTCTTTTGTATTATTATGAAGTCGTTTTCGATTTTTAACTTTAAAATGACAATAAACAGTGTGTGTACACATGAAGGCTGGTGTGTGTGTGTGTGTGTAGGGGTGCCATTCCAGACCACTTGGGTAGACATTGTTTATAGTGGGGATGCCTTGCACAAATTAATCTTTGATCTCATGAAAGCTTTCAGATGGTTTCATTTCAACAAACAAGTAGACAAGAAATCGATGTTATTAAATATACTTTAGACTATATGCCTTGCTATTTGTGCTTAAATAAATATAATAAGGGACATATTTATTGCTCTGTAGCTGTAGCTATGATATTCCAATACTAAAAAAAAGTTTCAGGGAAAATAGTGGGTCAGTTCCTTAGGCAGAAGCAGTTAGTCTTGATCACAAAAGCGGGACTAAACCGCCATTACTATCACCTAAAGTATTTCTATTGCATTTTCTACTGGTTCTTTTTTATATTCGGATACCATTTTTACTGCCTGTTTCAACAGGGAGACAATGATTTATTACATTTGCATTTGATTAATGAAATTGCATACATGCATGGTAATTGACTGAAATGTTTTTCTCTCAAACTGTTTTATAGTTTTTATAGAATACACATTTATTCCTTTTCTCTTATAACCATTCGTTTTCGAAATTCTTTTTCAAAGTTTTAATAACATCCAGGCATAGGCTATCTTTATTCATAAATGTGATTCCCATACGCAATAACGGTACAAATAAATAAGAGAAAAACTCACAGTTTGACCATAAGTCCACTTCTATTTTATATGGCTTCAAGATCTAATAAAGGAATGTGTAAAAACGGTGTTTGGTCTTAAGGTATGTGGCAAATTCATATACAATATGGCCTTGCACACACGCACATAAACTCTCTCTCTCTCTCTCTCTCTCTCTCTCTTTGTGCGTGCGTATAATTATGTGAGCGTGCTTTTTATGCGTGTGCGTGTGTAAGTGTCGATGCGTGTGTGTGTGTGTGTGTGTGAGTGCGCGTGAGGGTGTGCGTATATGTGCGTGCGTAAGGAAGGTGTTATGGAGTGTGTGTGTGTGTGTGTGTGTTCATATTGAAAACGATAAATAGTTGCTGCTGTGCATGTTTTGTGTTTTCTTGTCATGATAGGGGCTGTTGGCCTAAATCATTAAAATATTTCCAAGTTCCGAGTTCTTTCTTTGTGCACGTTCAATTCCCGATATTACAGAGATAAATGGTTAACCGGGATATTCTTTAATGACGCAGCAATTCAAAATCAATCCAATAAAAGCTGTTCGGACACGGGTGCTGATATCATTACACTTGACTGGGGCCATCAAGGACAGCTCAGCACATCGGTGGAATATGTGGAAGTAGGCCTGTTCTCAGGGTAAACATCTTCCAGTGTTCCTCCTGCACACACAAACACGCGCGCGCACATACATGCACACACACGCACAGAGAGAGAGACAGAGGGAGAGAACAGTGATTATAGAGGTTCGAAAAATGATGGGACAAACTGTCCCGAAACAGAATTGAATAGGAAAATGTTAAGGCTCTTGCAGTAATCAGTAAGACTAAGCATACCAGTGCTTAAAGTACACACCTGGGTACACAAGCTGAGGAATGTGCACATTAAAAAAAAAGACACACTACATTAGATCTATGCATTACAATAAACACACGCACCAGGGGCGGAGCAGATTCGGGGTGGGGGGTTCCGCATTGCACTCAAACACACCTGTCGCGAGCCGCTGTACATTATATCAGGAACAGGGGGGGGGGTGTGTTCCGGAAACTACCTTCACGGCCTTTTTTCTTTCTTTTTTTGCGGGGGGGGTACGTAACTCATCGAACCCCGCCCCTGACACACACAGACAATCGCATGCTTGCGCACACAGATTATGTCATGTTTCACTACAGTAGTGACGTAAAACGTTTAATTAAATCTGTAACAAGCCGTTCAAAACGTAAAAACCATGAAAAGATTTTTTTTTTTGCAGGCCATAACAGTGTCTCCAATGCATTGAACTAGAATTTAACAGATCACGATGTGTGTGTGTGTGTGTGTGTGTGTGTGTGTGTGTGTGTGTCATACTGTAAATTTAACACACAGAGAAAGAGAGGACCAACTCACCTAGATCTAAACTATAAACTCGAACAGTCTAAAATATACCACAGGCCTTGACCGTCGCTAATCGCGAATACTATACTCTATTCACGATGGCGACGCCTTGACTTGGGTTCTGGTAGACCTGTATTTAGATCTAAATAAATCGCGCACGAAGGACGATCTACAGATGTTCTTGGTTCTAAATGTTGAAGATAATTTTTAAAGCTTGATGGCTGATATTGTCCCTATGGCCTATCTCTAACATTGCTAAGTCCCTGACTGGCTGGGTCACGTAGAATAATCTGCCCATCTCCCCCCCCCCCCCCCTTTCTCTCTCTTCTTCTTACCTTTACCTATAGATTAGGGCTGAAGTATTCTGCGCATATGTTCTTAGACCCCACTGAACTTACAATGACAGAATAATCAGCAAATGATTGTGGTCGCTTGAAGTAAAGGAAGAGAAAAGTCTACTAATACTATTGTAGGCCTACTAAGACCTAAGTTAGTAAGTAGGCCTAACACATGAACATCAGCAGAAATCTAACACTGGTTGTTACCGTTTCATAGATTTTCTGGCCGTATTTGCAGCTTCCTTACCTTTCTTTGTCTTCAGGAACACGGAAAAGGTTTGTCCATGCGCTCAACTTTGAATCTGGTATTTAAAAAAACGTCGATAGGCCAGTTGAATTCTCGCTTCAAATTCCAGTCTGAGTCTTTGGGTAGCCGCCATTGTTGTGGTGTAACGCACGCACTAACGATAACTCTATCAGCCCGGATCGCCGTACTTTATAAGTACTCTGTCTTCCCCTGTACAGTCTTTGGTAACACTAACAGGGCCATTGTGTGGCATAACTGTGACCAATCAACGGGCATTCATGTTGCAAGGAGAGCAGAGAGCAACGCAGAAACGACACACTGAAGATGACTGAACAAGATGACAAGCCGCATTGATGTGCCCCCAGAAGTTGTATGAAATTATAAGTATACGTATTGTTGATTTAGTGAGAGAGAGAGAGAGAGAGAGAGAGAGAGAGAGAGAGAGAGAGAGAGAGAGGGGGGGGGGAGATATGCAGACAGACAGACAGAGAACAGGCAACCATAGCCGAGCACAACATGCAGCAGCATATCATGTAATGTGAGTGGACATGGCCTTACGTCACCACCTGAAAACACGTCACAACCTGAACACACGTCACAACTTTGTCTTGCATGATTTGTGAGAATAAGAACTTCTTCCGACCATATACAGGTACATCTATGGGACATCAATGTATAAGAAGATATAGTGGGTCGACCCTGGAGATACTGCAATACCAGGAAATACCCTATCTTTTTCACATCTTGTTTATAAACAACACATATAAATATATTTGTGAGATCCGGCGCTCTTAAAAAACCCCAAAAACTGGCATGGGATGTTCTATATTAATTGTGTTACTACATTTTTGCCAATAAAACTGGTCGCGCGCGTGCGCGAGCGCATACACACACGCACGCAAGCATGTACGCACGCACACACGCGCACGCACGCACACGCACACACACGCACGCACGCACGCACGCACGCACACGCGCACGCACACGCACACACACGCACACGCACACACGCACGCACACGCGCACACACACGCACACATACACTGAGAGCTCGAGAAACTTACAATAGCCCTTTATAAGGGCTCGTTTTAATTGCATTGTACTTCCATTCTTATACATCTGAGAATTACCACACACACACACACGCACGCGCGCACGCACACGCACACGCACGCACGCGCACACACACACACACACACACACACACACACACACACACTGAGAGCTCGAGAAACTTACAATAGCCCTTGATAAGGGCTCGTTTTAATTGCATTGTACTTCCATTCTTATACATCTGAGAATTACCACACACACACACACACACACACACACACTGAGAGCTCGAGAAACTTACAATAGCCCTTGATAAGGGCTCGTTTTAATTGCATTGTACTTCCATTCTTATACATCTGAGAATTACCACACACACACACACACACACACACACACACTGAGAGCTCGAGAAACTTACAATAGCCCTTGATAAGGGCTCGTTTTAATTGCATTGTACTTCCATTCTTATACATCTGAGAATTACCACACACACAAAAGAGGATCCAAGGCCACCTTGTCAGCCAGTGCACAAGCATGATTGATAGCAAATCACTACAAATGTTCCAACTCCGATTTTGTTTCCATGCTTGTTGATATGAGGGATTAAACAGAACTAGATAGAGATCAAAAAGTTCCATGTTCAGAGAGGTATGATACTTTAGAGATCTTCATCAAGCCAAGTAGGCTACGCTTACTGCAGATGGGGTTGAGTAGTTTCTGGTTACTGACTCTGGATCATAAATCTTAGCTTTACAAAACCCATGCTTTTAGTGTTAAACCTCTTACAAAAAGAGTTAGAGACCCACCAGATCACGGTGTCAAAATCACGAATTTCACGTGTTTTCCCTCTTATTGCTGGAAATAAATCTTGTTTCTACCAAGTCTGACTCCCATATAAATGCCCCCAAATTCGAACCGAAACATCATTTTAAAGAGCAGTCTCAATTTAAGTTGGGGACAACTGTATGTGGGTCACAGCTACCCAGAAAAAACCCAAGGGACTTAATCGTGGTGCGTCAGTGTATCTTTAACTACAACAAGCCGGGTTTTGGGTTTTTTGTAAACTGTAGTCGAGCATTAGTGCCTGAAAGGCGATAATGTATGTAGGCACGCCAGTCTGTCGATGGCCAGATAGCAAAGAGGGCAGCTGCTACTTTGGATGACTGGGCTAAAAAAAATTGTATCTTGTGGCGATGCTTGCCTAGGGTACATTCCCACTCTCTTGGCCAAAGGGATTTGAGGACAGCTAGTGTTGGTGAAGGTCCCCAAAGGCCAACCACCAACCCCTTTGGCTGCAGCACTAGAGCCAGTGCAAATGCCCGCTAGCGTGAAGGTCACTGTCATCAACAACAGACTCAACTGTACCTTGTTCCGTTAATGTAGAAATTCATTAATTGTACAGCCTCTCATTTTATTGTTGGCCCCTAGCACAGGCTAGTATCAACCAATGATAAAAGCCGTTTGAGTGAAGGGCCTGAAAGATGACAGCTCTTGAATTTTGAAAGCAAAATCTCCTAGTTCGAAGGGCAGCTGAAATTGAACATAATTCTAAATTCGGTAATGGATCATATCTCCCTGGTGAAAAAACCCAACATAGCGACATTTTTAAAAAAAAGCAGCTTCATATTCCTGTCGCTTAATAGTTCAAAATTTCAATTAAAAAAAAAAGACAACAGAAAAGTATGGCCACTGCAACTAGGGTTATTAACGCCCTTGACAGTGAGAGTTAAGCCCTTGTTGGTCAGTATCCAAAAGGGCATTCGCTCTTGCAAAAGGCAGCCATTCAGCGGCCTCAAAAAAGGGTTATTGGCGAGAGTTATTCCCTTGTCTGGTCAGTACTCAAGCATCGACCAAGGGCATTCACTCTTGCAAAAGGTGGTCGTTGCAGTGGCCATATTGTCTAATTTTGTCAATGGATTTCTCAAAACAGAATAAAATAGCGTTCTTTTAGCACCAATCCCTTTACCTTTCTACCCAATAATGGACATATGTCCAAATCGTCTAAAAACAACAACGGGGTTTTCCCCTTTTAAACGGAGAGTAAAACAGGGCCTCGTCGACAGAGACAATGAGCGCCTCTGGTGACATCACCAGAAATTACTCTACTACTGGCTTACATTACTTTCCTTTGTCAAATACAAGGCAAAATCTATTTTTCGCCGCACACGAGCGAGCGAGCGAGAGAGAGAGAGAGAGATTATGAGATAGTCATTGTTAGGAAACGGCCTTCAAATGAAACGCCACCTGGCGTCAAGGGCTAAGGGCCGTACCTCCACCTAAACAGCCCCCCCCCCCCCCTTTTTTTTTAATGGGAACATTCTCTCCCAGCGACATTAAACGGCATGATGAACTACAAAACGTGGACATCTTCCAGACGGAGACTAGCGGTCTGTCAGCAAGGACACAACTTTCACTAAGCTGGCATCATCCGTAGAATCGATGGGAAGCGACAGAACGTAAACTAAAGTGACAATAAAGTAGTAAATCATCACCGGTGGTTTTGTAGATATTATTTTAATCCCAACTTTTGATTCGTATCTCCATTATCTCGTTGGTGTTGAGCACGGACTTCTATACATATAGAACTCGTGGTGTTGAGGTTTTTTATCTCCAGGATCGGGCCATTAAATGTAAAGTGCATGGCACTTTAAAAGGCGACAGTGCGTCATCGTTAAGTATCGGTATGTAGTAGGCGCCTACTACATTTCAGTGGGTTGGGTTGAAGGGGGGGGGGGGGGGGGGGGGGAAACAGCAAGGACACAAACTTTCACTAAGCTGGCATCATCCGTAGAATCGATGGGAAGCGACAGAACGTAAACTAAAGTGACAATAAAGTAGTAAATCATCACCGGTGGTTTTGTAGATATTATTTTAATCCCAACTTTTGATTCGTATCTCCATTATCTCGTTGGTGTTGAGCACGGACTTCTATACATATAGAACTCGTGGTGTTGAGGTTTTTTATCTCCAGGATCGGGCCATTAAATGTAAAGTGCATGGCACTTTAAAAGGCGACAGTGCGTCATCGTTAAGTATCGGTATGTAGTAGGCGCCTACTACATTTCAGTGGGTTGGGTTGAAGGGGGGGGGGGGGGGGGGAAACAAGTGGGATGGGGTGGGGGTGGGGTGGTTTGTGAAATATGGAAGATGTTGCCGAGCGGCAGACATGTGCTAACTCCACGTTTCCCCACCCAAAGGTGTTTTTTAATTGTCAATGTCATCAAGGTCATTCATTCATTCACGCACGCACGCGCACACGCACGCACGCACACGCGCGCACGCACGCACACGCACACGCACACACACACACACACACACACACACACACACACACACACACACACGCGCGCGCGCGCGCAGTGGATGGGTAGAGACAGAGAAAAGGACAGAACAAAGAGAGAGAGAGAGAGAGAGAGAGAGAGAGAGAGAGAGAGAGAGAGAGAGAGAGAGAGAGAGAGAGAGAGCGAAAAAGATACGAATCAGTATTCATCTGAGAATAGCATCCAGGTCTGGAAGACTTCCAGAGTACCATGCATTACAGATGATCAGTTATCAGCGGACAGTAAGTTCCCCTGGTCATCGTATATAAAGCCACCCTAATATACTAGGCAGTATTTGCAGGCATAATACCTTCAGACACATTATTCCTGGTATTGCAGTACCTCCAGGATCGACCCACTATCTTTAATATTACAAATTAATATCCCATATGTGCCTCTTCCAGGTCGGAGGACGTTAAACAGAATTTCGTGCAGTATTTTCAGACCATGTACCAATACTATCACTGGTTGACGTTAGCCTAAAGTTGGAGGGAAGGGAGGGGGGGGGGGGGGGGGGGGGCAAAAGTTAAGTGAGACGGAGAGCTGTATGATGCAAAAGACTTTTCTTCAATAAAGGAGAAAAAACAACAACATTGTAAAGTTTAGTGTTTTGTGAATGATGATATAGCTGTGAAGCCAGGAGACATGTCCATTGGCTCTTCCTGCTGCAGCCACGGGGATTGGTTGGCTTTGGTGGGGAACCTTCTCCAGCACCCCACCTCCCCTCCTGGAGTGGAGTCCTTTTGGCCGACAGAGTGGGGGTGTCTCCGTGGGCAAGGCATCACCTCTTTAAAGATATTCCAGCATGATTTTCCAGAACAGCAGTTGCCTCTTGTGCTGGACATACCACCTGGAATCCATAGTCGGACACGGAAGACTGCTGTGCACGCACACACGCTCACGCTCACACACACTCATGCGCCGTGCGCACAGAGAGAGAGAGAGAGAGAGAGAGAGAGAGAGAGAGAGAGAGAGAGAGAGAGAGAGAGAGAGAGAGAGAGAGAGAGAGAGAGAGAGAGAGAGAGTTGCACACACACACACACACACACACACACACACACACACACACACACACACACACAGAGAGAGAGAGAGAGAGAGAGAGAGAGAGAGAGAGAGAGAGAGAGAGAGAGAGAGAGAGAGAGAGAGAGAGAGAG
>CM065707.1:18830607-18855607 GCA_017654935.2 Phymorhynchus buccinoides
CTCTCTCTCTCTCTCTCTCTCTCTCTCTCTCTCTCTCTCTCTCTCTCTCTCTCTGTCTCTCTCTCTCTCTCTGTGTGTGATTTATAGCTCTCTTTCAAAACCTCCTGGGAGTGCAATCAAATAACCAGGGCGCAAAAGTGTAAAAAACACACCTGACTGCCATTTCATTTGATCTGCCCAGCTTGCAAACCTTTCCAAAAGTCTGTTACCAGAGTGATGAGAAACCAGATGGAATGTGTATGTTTAGCCTCTTCAGTGCTTGCGACATACTACAGTTTAGTACTTGCTACCGACATACTACAGTTTAGTACTTGCTACCGACGTAAATTGTAGTCGCCGCTCTTTCATGATTTTTCAGCATGCAAATTTGGCAAATCGAAAAGACAGACGAAACTAATACATGTAGTATAGCACCGAAGAGTTAAATGATCAGCTGCATTATGCTAGATTTGTCTGATGTAACGATTGCAATAAATGTTGATAATGTAATATTGCTGCTATGCTTGCAGTATTGATTTGTACATGTTATTTGTCTTATGGTCCATCTTGTGTATTTATTTTTTGATTTCTCTATTTACTATGGCAGATTGAACACAACCTGAGAATCACTGAACAGTACCTGAGCTCTAACAGGCACACCGCTGTGGTCAGTGGGGGTGTGCTTGCGTGTGGGTGTGTGTATGTGTGTGTGTGTGTGCGTGTGTGTGACTGTGTATGTGTGTGTGCGTGTGTGTGACTGTGTATGTGTGTGTGCGTGTGTGTGAGTGTGTATGTGTGTGTGTGTGTGTGTGTGTGTGTGTGACTGTGTATGTATGTGTGTTTGCATGTGTGTGTGTGTTTGTTTGTGCACGTGCATGGGTGTGTGACTGTGTGCATATGTGTGTGTGCATGCATGCATGTGTGACTGCGTGCATGCATGTGTGACTGCGTGTGTGTGTGCACATGTGTGTGTATGTGTTCGCCAATCTGTCGTATCCAACTATGACTTCCAAATAGCAGTGTAAACAAATACTATTCTTGAGTTGACCTTGAAAAAATCACCCCCCCAAAAAAAATAAGGTCTTAATAAGCAGGGGTCTGAACGAACACTCAGTAGTCCAGATATGAAGAGGGAAACATGTTTTGGGTCACATCTTAGAGGGAAGGTGTATTTTGGGTCACATCTTAGAGGGAAGGTGTATTTTGGGTCACATCTTAGAGGGAAGGTGTAAAGAGGAGGTTCCACTGTAGTTGAGAAGCTTGCCCAGGGAACATCCTAAGGGCATGTACACAGTGCATCCTGATTTTCCGCTCAGAAATAATCAATAAGTAAAAGAAAGAAGGACAAAATATACGGACATGTCCGTATTTCCCCTAATCCGTATATTTTTGTCCTTCGTTCTTTTACTTATTGATTATTTCCGTGCGGAAAATTTGGATGTACTGTGTATGTGCGCTTACTCTTCTGACCAAGAGGTTTTTTTTAAAGGACAGAGTGTGTTGTGTCCAAGATGGTTCATTATCATAGACTATTGAGGCCAACTAACCCCCTAGGCTGCAGCATTGTTTGTTGCTGTTGTTGTTGTTGGCTTACCCTGGCTAAAAGACTCCAGGGATCACCCCAACAGCTGAAGCACTAGAACACTGTGGTACAAATGCACCAGCTACAGATGAGAACATTAGGTGTGTGACCATTTTTGATTACCCTACCACGTGGGCATCCACACTCCGTCTTCAGGGGATTTTGGAGACTGATGGTGTATTGCTAGGAGCTTATGGCTAAAGGCAATCCCTGCATAACTAAGCATAGCATAGCAACATTTTAATGTAGCCTTGGTGTTCTAGCCTATGGCAATTGGTCTGACAGCCTTAAGTCAAGGCGAACTGCAACATTAAAGACCCACCAGGTCACGTGTCAATGTCGTGGTTTTCACATGTTTTCCCTCTTATAGCTGGTAAGAAATCTTAAGAAATCTTCCAAGCATAAGAGGGAATGTGACACGTGACCTGGGGGGGGGGGGGGTCTTTAAGAGGAAATGCAAATGAGAGTAATAGTGATTCAGAGAAGACTGAAGCTTTCTAATGTTTTCCCTTATTTGTTGTAGAAAATCGTGTTACACACGACATGCCATGATGTTTTACTTTCATGTCGCTGATTGTATTTCCCTCCTAAATGGTGCAGATATCGGAGCGTGAGCTGGACATGCTGCCACTGGTGAGTCTGTTCCGCCCAGCACGATCCCTAGTGGACAATTTGGAAAAGAAGGTGTTCTTGAAATCCTCTAAGGTAGGAAGAAAGGGGATGTTGTTTATTGAATAGAAACCAGAGAAAGTGTGTGTGTGTGTGTGTGTGTGTGTGTGTGTGTGTGTGGACAATTTGGAAAATAAGGTGTTCTTGAAATCCTCTAAGGTAGGAAGAAAGGGGATGTTGTTTATTGAATAGAAACCAGAGAAAGTGTGTGTGTGTGTGTGTGTGTGTGTGTGTGGACAATTTGGAAAATAAGGTGTTCTTGAAATCCTCTAAGGTAGGAAGAAAGCGGATGTTGTTTATTGAATAGAAACCAGAGAAAGTGTGTGTGTGTGTGTGGACAAATTGGAAAAGAAGGTGTTCTTGAAATCCTCTAAGGTAGGAAGAAAGCGGATGTTGTTTATTGAATAGAAACCAGAGAAAGTGTGTGTGTGTGTGTGTGGACAATTTGGAAAAGAAGGTGTTCTTGAAATCCTCTAAGGTAGGAAGAAAGCGGATGTTGTTTATTGAATAGAAACCAGAGAAAGTGTGTGTGTGTGTGTGTGTGTGTGTGTGTGTGTGGACAATTTGGAAAAGGAGGTGTTCTTGAAATCCTCTAAGGTAGGAAGAAAGCGGATGTTGTTTATTGAATAGAAACCAGAGAAAGTGTGTGTGTGTGTGCGTGTCACTGTGTGTATGTGTGCGTGTCACTGTGTGTATGTGTGCGTGTGCGCGCAGAATTGTTAAGTTGCATGCCACATGTTATCCGTTGGCACTATATTTCATCAATTGTTTTTAAATAAGACTTTTAACATTTTTTGTTATACAGAAAAATAAGATGTTTATCACACAGTCTTTGTACTGTACAATTGTTGGTTTTGCTCTTTTTTTCCAGCTGGTTTCAGCAGTCCCAGATATGGTGCAGAAAAAGGTGGTGAGTCTGATGATGTGTATGATGAGGGTTCGTGTGTGTGTGTGTGTGTGTGTGTGTGTGTGTGTGTGTGTGTGTGTGTGTGTGTGTGTGTGTGAGAGAGAGAGAGAGAGAGAGAATGAGAGGGAGAGAGAGATTTTCAAAGACATAGCAATGTCATCTAGCTTCACTGATTTTTTTTAAAAAGAGAAAAAGAAAGAAAGAAAAAACAACAACTGTGATGACTGTAGCTACTACAAAATGTTGGAATATATTTGATTCATTATTCATCCTTTCCTAAACAAATTGTTTAATTGATGAAACTCATTTATTATTTTTGCAATCATATTCATAGTTCTGTTTGTATGTTATCTTTTATGTCTGGAGTTTGTGGCTTATGCATTATTTTCTAATGATATTGATATTATGCTGTTGTTTTTATTTTTTCTGTATAATGGGATTTATTCGTTATTATATAATCATAATCATAATGTATTTATGATGCTGTCTCATGTATATGTTTTTTGTTGTTGTTTTTTAAATTAATTTTCTTTGTTGAAAACCTTGGTTTTCATTTCAGGTTGGGGGCCCCCACTGTTCCTCGGCCCTCGGCTCCCCCTCCGCCCTCCACCGAGGCAACCTGGGGGGTAGCCTCCCCACCCTCATCCCTCCCCCCTCCAGACCCCCGCCCCGCCTCCCCCCCCCTGCTGCCCCCCCCTCACCCTCCCCACCTCAGCCACAATCGTTCTTCCTCCCCGTCCTCTTCCCAGTCGCGAGAACGGAGCCCCAGTGACCAGTGGAGAGTCAGAGAAAACCACTGCCAATTCAGTTCTCCATTTTTGCAAAATTCTTCAGCCTTGGAAGGACGTTTACGTAGCAAGGGAAATTTACCGTCCCAAACTGCGGTGAGAGGGGGAGACAAGTGTGCTGCGTGTCATGATCAAAGAAACGGAGCGTGTTGTAGTGTGTGTAGCGGCAGCAGTGCGGTGCATAGCGCCTCACTTTCTTCGAACCAGCTCTCTGCAAAGGCTGCTGCTGCGAGCCAAGTTTCTGACGAAATAGAGTCAGACCCACGTCGCTCTATTTCGGAGAGAATCAAAGAGCTGGAGTTTGGCCACTCCGGTCCAAATTATGGGGTGAAGCCGTCGGCTTCTCGCGCGGCTCGCTTCGACCAAGGTCAGGGAGTAAAGGTCAGAGGGGAAAGGTCACACTCGGAAGGTCGAGTGATAGATGGTGCTAGGGAATGGAAACCCCCTCGACCTCCCCCTCCTAAGTATGTACCGTGATGATACAGGGGTGTTGCTGTTAGTGAGATTCAGACTGTGATTTCCATTTCTACAGTACTTGCCAATGTGGGAATGCTTTGCCACTCAACTATTATGTCACAATCACATTTTTGTATTCTCAGGGTAGAGCATCGCTAGACAAAACTAAAATGAAATCCTTCTGTGTGTTATTTTATGTGTTTGATAAGTTAATATTTTGTTGGTTTTGCTTTGTTTTTGGCTTTATAATTCGTTCTTGTAGAGCTCGGTACAAAAGATGGGCGGCTAAATACAGCATATCTAGCACAAATTTACTAATGGAATGTACACATGTGGAACTGTATTCTGAGACTTTTGTTGTTACATCATCATAAACAGCGAATGAGATTAAAACACCTCTGTAAGATTGAGTTTGTGAGTTCGAAGCCACGCCTGACAGGCATTATGGTTTGTTCTCTGTGAATGAATGCTGATTGTCGAGCGTGTGTGTGTGTATGTGTGTGCCTGTGTGTTCATTCGACGCACAACACACACAACACAGTGCAGCTGACAAGTCAAGTCAAGTCAAAATCATCTTTATTGAGTGTTAGAGAATAAGCTGACAAAGTGTGTGTGTATGCGCATGTGTGATGCAGTTTGGTTTGTTCATTGTGTATGTTCGATGTGTGAATGGCGATTTAGTGAAGTCTGATTTGTAAAGCGCCCTGAGTAGGTTTCACCTAGAAGGCCACTCTATAAGTACCCCTATTATTATTATTATTATTGTGCAAAAATGAACAACATATCTGTGCCATTATTTATTATTGATTGTATTATCACCTTCATCCTCATCATCGCAATTCTTTTAACATTTTGTTGTTTTCATTTGAAATGTCAGTGACAGTTCACGTGTATGTATATTTTTTAATCGGGTCAGAATAATTGCTGTCGGTTTATCTTTATTTAATATTTACCATGGTATATGCGAATGCAATAAAAACAACCAATTCTTTTAACGAAAATAAATTATGAATATATGAAACATGTGATGGGATTTGGCGATTGTTTTGAAGTTTGATTTTAACTCATTCCATCCTGTGACTAAATGAATCATTGGGTAAGATATTCTTGTTTTACATTTCATAGACTGAGCAGGTGTTGATCAGATAAATTTATCTGGGTGTAAAGGGTTCATTATCATTTTAATTCAAAGTTTCTTAGTGCTTGGGACATTCACATACCAAGACATACACACACACACACACGCACGCACATGCACGCACATGCACACACACACACACACACTTAATCAAAGCAGGTCTTTCCAAATAAACATGGTTGAAAAGTTTTAGGAAGTCTAATAACAAAACAACTTTTTATTTATTATGAACCAAACTGGATTATGACCAACATAATAAAACTGTAAGAACTCGGATAATTTGAAAATAATCCACTTAACGCCCTTACTAAGCATATCTTTGTCTTTTTGTACAGTGTAAACCTTGTGCTGTTGTGACACTTATGCATGTTTGCTATGTGTGCGTGTGTTTGTGCTTGCATCTGTAACTGTGTGAGTGTGCTTGTATGCGTGTGAGTCCGTGTGTGTGTGTGTGTGTGCCAAGTCAAGTCAAGTCAAAATGATCTTTATTGACGATAAAAGAATAAGCTTGACAAAGCTTTTTTACATCATGAATTAATTAGAAAAACAATTAAGGCGAATAAATAAAAAACGTAAACTGGAGAAAAACCGATTCACAATCAATAATCATGGGGGAAATACATACACTTCATACAAGCACAATGCAATGATTATGTATACATATGGACAAAATTAATCATTGTGGTAAAATAAAAGGAAAGAGGAATAGGGAGTTGGGGAAAAAATAATAATGACTGAGATGAAGAGACAGAGAGACACCAGAATCGAGAGATAAAACAGAGAGAGAGTGTGTGTGTGTGTGTGTGTGTGTGTGTGTGCATGCGTGCTGCGTGCACATGTGCCTTAGCATCTATGCATTTTAAAACTAAACAATTCTATACATAGAAATTTGATCACAACCAACTTAACAGCATGCAGAAATATATCTTTGCCAAAGAACAATGAAACAGTAGGAGCTTTGTTCTTGTTGAAATTGGACCAGCCAACAACAGTAACACTGTCAGCAAACCCACACTTGTTCTGTGCAATGAAAGCAGTAAGCCCCAGAGACCAGCCAACAACAGTAACACTGTCAGCAAACCCACACTTGTTCTGTGCAATGAAAGCAGTAAGCCCCAGAGACCAGCCAACAACAGTAACACTGTCAGCAAACACACACTTGTTCTGTGCAATGAAAGCAGTAAGCCCCAGAGACCAGCCAACAACAGTAACACTGTCAGCAATGAAAGCAGTAAGCCCCAGAGATGGAAGAAAAGGAGAATCTAAGTATCCATTCTTTAACCCTTTCACCGCCAAAGTCGCATTTTAGTACCACAGTGATTTAACACCTATGTCACTAAAAGGCATCAAATTGGGGTCTATTATCCAAAGACCCTATTGTCTTAGTTTTGGGAAGTAAGGATAGACCTTATTTTATATATGTCACAGGAGAATCCCCAATACTGCAGATGGTTTTTGTTCTCTACCCAGGTACATTTAATGGAAAGCTTTGGCTGAAATATGGCTGGCGGTGAAAGGGTTAAAGGTGGACCCTGACGGATGAGTTTTTGCAAGAAACACGTCGTCGAGATCACCAGAAAGACAGCCTTTTCAAGGATCGGAACACTCGCTTTGCTCTGGTTTCCTATAAATAAAATCGTCAAAACGGCAATTCCTCCTTGGCGGAGATGCCGGAGGGAGAAACCATTTTGGGTGGGGTGGGTGGAGGCCACTCATTGTGGTTGACGCTTTTTCTTTTTTGTAGTGCAGTAAAGAAAAAGGGAGCTATGTCCTTTGTTGTGAGCGAAACTCCTTTAGGTAAACTGTATAAAATATAAACAAAATTAAATAAATAAAAAGGCTTGTATTGTGAAAATTTCATGCAAAATGATTTGGTCTAAACTCAGGCGGGCATTAAAAAATAGAATTTGACTTCCAGCACCTCCGCCAAGGAGGAATCGCAGATTTGACGGTTTCCCCCTTCTCTCTCTCTCTCTCTCTCTCTCTCTCTCTCTCTCTCTCTCTCTCTCACACACAGTTGTTGAGTGTTACACTCTTACAAACATGTACAGATGCAACCATGCGCATACACACACACACACATACGCGCGCGCGCATGCACACGCACTTATAGGCCTACACTCGCAAACACACACACACACACACAGACACTCACACAGATAGATAGAAAGACGGCGGGGGAGAGAGAAGAGAGAGAGAGAGAACAATAAACGAATTTATTGCCGTTAAGCTTGAGAGAGAGAGCAAACGAAATTCTATTTATACAGAGTAATGAGATAAGTATACATACTTTTTACATCTAGCCCTGGGTGTGTGTGTGTGAGAGAGAGAGAGAGAGGGCAGACAGACATACATACAGAAGACAGAGACGAAGAAAGAGAGAGAAATGCTATAAATGATGGCAAGTAAAACAAAAATTCATAATTTTGGCCGAGAGGACGTAAAACATTGATATTCATTCAGAAGTTTCACACAGTTATCGCCAAGTCAACAGTCCAACTGAAGTTTACGCACAGGAAATCTTTATTACATCCGGGACAAACAAAACCATCATGGGGGAAATGGGGACCAAGATCACTACAATCAGATCAATACTCCATGGAGTATTACACCGACGACAAACATCAGGAAAGGGTTCAAAGGAGCGTCATGTCTTTCATTTTGTTTTATTTTTTCAATAAAACGAATAAATGGAATGATAAATATATAAATAAATAAATATAGCTAGGCCGGGCCCTAACAGAATTTTAACCAAACGAGAGAGAGAGAGAGGGGGAGAGATAGAGAGAGAGAGAGAGAGAAAAGAAACCCTGAAGGGATATTCATGGAGGGGAAAAATAAATATAATTATATATAAATATGGAAAATATATTACAAGATAATCAAAGCAAACTCGGGTGAAGTTGCTAGTGCTTAAATAATAATAATAATTTTTTTTTTTAATTTAAAGGGGGGAACACGAGACAGACAGGAATGTTGTAATCATTTCATAATCTTGGAATACCAGGCTTAGACAAGGTACAAAACAGACAGACAATGCATCACAAACTCAAACCAACCAAGTTTTCAAAGACTACGCAATTTTAAACAAGCGCGGATTCGCAATCGTTTGTGGCGTGCGACAATTGAAAACGAAACATCATTTTAAAGAGCAGCCTCAATTTGAAGTGCAGCCTCACTTTGAAGTGCAACAATTTTGCAGCCTCACTTTGAAGTGCAACAATTTTGCAGCCTCACTTTGAAGTGCGACAATTTTGGACCGACAGACAGACCGACAAAGTGAGTTATAGGTTTGTGGCTTGTGCCACAAACAAAAAGCAACAACAACAAACGAAAACAAACAATAGAAACACAATTTGTAAAAGTTATCTTGTTCTTCTGACATATTATATTTCCTTCCGCTGGAGAGAGTATATGACATCTAAACTAATTTGCAATTCAATGACAAACATGATTTCGATTATACGCGCTCTAAATGCTTTTTTTTTTTAAACTTTGTGGATAAAGCCTGGTACACAATACATCCGGATTTTCCGCGCGGAAATAATCAATAAGTAAAAGAAAGAAGGAAACCAATATACGGATATCGGGACATTCAGACATGTGCGTATATTTTTCCCCTTCTTTCTTTTACTTATTTACGGATTGCGCATGGGTTTCCGCGCGGAACATCCACGTGTATGTGTACACGGCTAAAGTCACCCACATAATTGTAATTTTATCACAAACTCTAATAATGGATATTGTCAACCTGACCAAAATCGATTTGTAATCTATAAAAAATGTCTACCCAAAACCTGTTCACAGTAAACCTGTTCGAAAGCGAAAAGGAAAGATAAACTAAAAATAATGTTCACATAGGCTACAAGCTTGAAAATCCAAATCAACAAGCATCGTAATAGCGGAATGGATTCTTTTGAAATAATTGCTCTTTTCTTCAGTGAAAGTGTCCTCGAGTCTGTTCAGTTCACACCATAACAAAGACCACAGAAGCCACCTCTTCAGGGCGTGAAGTTAATAAATTGGGGGAAAATTACAACAACAACAACAACAACAACAAGAATTAATAAATAAAACGACTAAACACAAATAGGCCTACGCATACACATACACACGCACATACACAAAGATACAATTCAAATTTGAGTTGCCATCAGATCATTTTCAGTTAGTTTATATGCAAGCCTCCATTTTCTTCTTCTTTTTCTTTAATAATGAAGCAAGCAATTAGCGATGGGGACAGTGTGTGTGTGTGAATCCATGAAAGGTTGAGAACATTTTGACACCAAGATTTAATACAACACATGAAACCAATGAATGACTTTCGCATTCTTGACAATCAAGTATTCAGCTTTATCACATTTCTTAAACCAATATTGCGCCCCCCCCCCCCCCCCCCCCCCCCCCCCCCCCCCCCCCCACCCCATTCTCTACCCACCCCGTCACATTCCGAACATCTTGGGAAAACTTGGGAAAAACTTGATTTTTCGTACTAGGGGAAGACGGGGTAAAAAGCGCATGGGCGGGTAAGAAGCCCACCCCAATTATCTCATGAAATAAAGAAATTTTCAGTCAAATTTGCCCATGAGACGAATGCTAGACATTAACGCTCGTCTCATGGGCAAAATGAGACTGAAATTTGCTTCATTTCATGAGATAATTGGGGTGGGCTTCTTACCCGCCCATGCGCTTCAGTTTTACCCCGTCTTCCCCTACTTCAAACAAAAATATACCATGTAAACATGTACACCAAGTAACAGTGACTCGCACAGCACATCATGCAATAACTATATGAAAACCGTGTAAAAACAAGCAAACAAATGAATAAATAAATAAATAAAATAAATAAAAGTTTTCAGTCATACTGTCTCAGGGGCAAATACAGACTCGGTTAAATCACCGATTGAAAAATGACTTCATAAAATCCATTCTTCTTCTTGAGTTGGAGATCGCATACATGTAAGGGATTTCTTGGGCGTGAAAACTGCTTATTTATGCTTAAATTAACGTTTTTCATTTTCCCTTTTTTGTTGGTTCAATTATTCTTAAATTAACGTTACGGAGAGAACGTTTGAGATTTCAACGTCCGACGAACATGAACGGATTAAGGATGTGGAGAGGTGAGTATTTATTTATACCAGTTAATTTATCAGCAACGTAAATATTTAAATTTGGACACTCCAATCCATACCAACCATTGAACACAAAACCACAACACCGATTAATTGAATCCATTACAAGTACTCTATACAACGACGTATTGACGCATGGCGATGTTTGTGTGTCTTACTCTCTTCTTCCTTCATTCTTCCCTTTTCTCTCTTTCCTTCATTCTTCCCTTTTCTCTCTTTCCTTCTTTCCTCCATTCTTCCCTTTTCTCTCTTTCCTTCTTTCCTCCATTCTTCCCTTTTCTTTCATTCCTTCTTTCCTCCATTCTTCCCTTTTCTCTCGTTCCTCCATTCTTCCCTTTTCTCTCTTTCCTTCTTTCCTCCATTCTTCCCTTTTCTCTCTTTCCTTCTTTCCTCCATTCTTCCCTTTTCTCTCTTTTCTTTCCTCCATTCTTCCCTTTTCTCTCTTTCCTTCTTTCCTCCATTCTTCCCTTTTCTCTCGTTCCTCCATTCTTCCCTTTTCTCTCTTTCCTTCTTTCCTCCATTCTTCCCTTTTCTCTCTTTCCTTCTTTCCTCCATTCTTCCCTTTTCTCTCTTTCCTTCTTTCCTCCATTCTTCCCTTTTCTCTCTTTCCTCCATTCTTCCCTTTTCTCTCTTTCCTTCTTTCCTCCATTCTTCCCTTTTCTCTCTTTCCTTCTTCTTCTCCATTCTTCCCTTTTCTCTCTTTCCTCCTTTCTTTCCTTTTCTCTCTTTCCTTCTTTCCTCCATTCTTCCCTTTTCTCTCTTTCCTTCTTTCCTCCATTCTTCCCTTTTCTCTCTTTCCTTCTTTCCTCCATTCTTCCCTTTTCTCTCTTTCCTTCTTTCCTCCATTCTTCCCTTTTCTCTCTTTCCTTCTTTCCTCCATTCTTCCCTTTTCTCTCGTTCCTCCATTCTTCCCTTTTCTCTCTTTCCTTCTTTCCTCCATTCTTCCCTTTTCTCTCTTTCCTCCATTCTTCCCTTTTCTCTCTTTCCTTCTTTCCTCCATTCTTCCCTTTTCTCTCTTTCCTCCTTTCTTTCCTTTTCTCTCTTTCCTTCTTTCCTCCATTCTTCCCTTTTCTCTCTTTCCTTCTTTCCTCCATTCTTCCCTTTTCTCTCTTTCCTCCTTTCTTTCCTCCATTCTTCCCTTTTCTCTCTTTCCTTCTTTCCTCCATTCTTCCCTTTTCTCTCTTTCCTTCTTTCCTTCATTCTTCCCTTTTCTCTCTTTCCTTCTTTCCTCCATTCTTCCCTTTTCTCTCTTTTCTTCTTTCCTCCATTCTTCCCTTTTCTCTCTTTCCTCCATTCTTCCCTTTTCTCTCTTTCCTTCTTTCCTCCATTCTTCCCTTTTCTCTCTTTCCTCCATTCTTCCCTTTTCTCTCTTTCCTTCTTTCCTCCATTCTTCCTTTTTCTCTCTTTCCTCCATTCTTCCCTTTTCTCTCTTTCCTCCATTCTTCCCTTTTCTCTCTTTCCTCCATTCTTCCCTTTTCCCTTTCTTTTTTTTAATGACGAACTAAAAAGTAAAGAAAGACAAACCCAACACTGCCTCTTTCAGAGCCGAGATCAAGTTTTCAGAGCCGAGATCAAGTTTTCAGAGCCGAGATCAAGTTTTCAGAGCTGAGATCAAGTTTTCAGAGCCGAGATCAAGTTTTCAGAGCCGAGATCAAGTTTTCAGAGCCGAGATCAAGTTTTCAGAGCCGAGATCAAGTTTTCAGAGCCGAGATCAAGTTTTCAGAGCTGAGATCAAGTTTTCAGAGCCGAGATCAAGTTTTCAGAGCCGAGATCAAGTTTTCAGAGCAGAGATCAAGTTTTCAGAGCCGAGATCAAGTTTTCAGAGCTGAGATCAAGTTTTCAGAGCTGAGATCAAGTTTTCAGAGCTGAGATCAAGTTTTCAGAGCTGAGATCAAGTTTTCAGAGCTGAGATCAAGTTTTCAGAGCCGAGATCAAGTTTTCAGAGCCGAGATCAAGTTTTCAGAGCTGAGATCAAGTTTTCAGAGCCGAGATCAAGTTTTCAGAGCCGAGATCAAGTTTTCAGAGCCGAGATCAAGTTTTCAGAGCCGAGATCAAGTTTTCAGAGCTGAGATCAAGTTTTCAGAGCTGAGATCAAGTTTTCAGAGCCGAGATCAAGTTTTCAGAGCTGAGATCAAGTTTTCAGAGCCGAGATCAAGTTTTCAGAGCCGAGATCAAGTTTTCAGAGCTGAGATCAAGTTTTCAGAGCTGAGATCAAGTTTTCAGAGCTGAGATCAAGTTTTCAGAGCTGAGATCAAGTTTTCAGAGCTGAGATCAAGTTTTCAGAGCCGAGATCAAGTCAGTTTTGGCGCAGTCTACATTCTTCAGTATATTTATACTTTCTTTCTTTCTCTCTTTCTTTCTGTTTTCCTTCTTTCTTTCTTTCTTTCTCAAAACGAAAACGATTCAAGAACCACATGGTGAATAGACTTCAGGGTAGAGTATCTTAGTAAGGTAAACTGCATTGACGCCAAGCCACAAGAAACAGTATATCCACACAGTTGTATCAAGCCAATCGTAACAGTCTTACACACTACACACAAACTACACACTGCTTACACACTGTTAGTATCTATAGAACGATCAGTGAAGCTTCGAGGGGTGGGGGTGGGTGGGTAGTAAGGAGAAACAGATTGGTGGAGAGGGGTGGTGGTGGTGGCAGAGAAAGAGAGAGAGAGGGGCAGAGAGAGAGGCAGAGCAAGAACAAAGAAGACAGAGACAGGCACAAAAGACAGAGAGAGAGGCAGAGAGAGAGAACAAAAGCAGAACAAAAGACAGAGAGAGAGAGGCAGAACAGAAAGACAGAGAGAGAGGCAGAACAAAAGACAGAGAGAGGCAGAACAAAAGAGAGAGAGAGAGAGAACAAAAGACAGAAGAGAGCAAAAGACAGAGAGAGGCAGAACAAAAGACAGAGAGAGAGGCAAACAAAAGACAGAGAGAGGCAGAGACAGAGAGAGAGGCAGAACAAAAGACAGAGAGAGAGAGGCAGAACAAAAGACAGAGAGAGAGGCAGAACAAAAGACAGAGAGAGAGGCAGAACAAAAGACAGAGAGAGAGGCAGAACAAAAGACAGAGAGAGAGGCAGAACAAAAGACAGAGAGAGAGTCAGAACAAAAGACAGAGAAGAGAACAAAAGAGAGAGAGAGCAGACAGAGAGAGAGGCAAAAGACAGAGAGAGAGAGGCAGAACAAAAGACAGAACAAAAGAACAAAAGACAGAGAGAGAGCAGAAAAAAAGACAGAGAGAGAGTCAGAACAAAAGACAGAGAGAGAGGCAGAAAAAAAGACAGAGAGAGAGAACAGAACAAAAGACAGAGAGAGAGGCAGAACAAAAGACAGAGAGAGAGTCAGAACAAAAGACAGAGAGAGAGGCAGAAAAAAAGACAGAGAGAGGCAGAACAGAACAAAAGACAGAGAGAGGCAGAAAAAAAGACAGAGAGAGAGAGAACAAAAGACAGAGAGAGAGAAAAAAAGACAGAGACAAAAGACAGAGAGAGAGGCAGGCAGAACAAAAGACAGAGAGAGAGGCAGAACAAAAGACAGAGAGAGAGGCAGAAAAAAAGACAGAGAGAGAGGCAGAACACAAAGACAGAGAGAGAGGCAGAGAAAAGACAGAAGAGAGGCAGAACAAAAGACAGAGAGAGAGCAGAACAAAAGACAGAGAGAGAGGCAGAACAAAAGACAGAGAGAGAGGCAGAACAAAAGACAGAGAGAGAGCAGAACAAAAGACAGAGAGAGAGGCAGAACAAAAGACAGAGAGAGAGGCAGAACAAAAGACAGAGAGAGAGGCAGAACAAAAGACAGAGAGAGAGGCAGAACAAAAGACAGAGAGAGAGGCAGAACAAAAGACAGAGAGAGAGGCAGAACAAAAGACAGAGAGAGAGGCAGAACAAAAGACAGAGAGAGAGGCAGAACAAAAGACAGAGAGAGAAAAAAGAGAGAGAGAGAGGCAGAACAAAAGACAGAGAGAGAGGCAGAAACAAAAGACAGAGAGAGAGGCAGAACAAAAGACAGAGAGAGAGGAGAGAGGCAGAACAAAAGACAGAGAGAGAGGCAGAACAAAAACAGAGAGAGAGGCAAAAGACAGAGAGAGAGCAGAACAAAAGACAGAGAGAGAGGCAGAACAAAAGACAGAGAGAGAGGCAGAACAAAAGACAGAAGAGAGGCAAAAGACAGAGAGAGAGGCAGAACAGAAGACAGAGAGAGAGGCAGAAAGACAGAGAGAGAGAGCAGAACAAAAAAAGACAGAGAGAGAGGCAGAACAAAAGACAGAGAGAGAGAGAGGCAGAACAAAAGACAGAGAGAGAGAGGCAGAACAAAAGACAGAGAGAGAGAGAGCAGAACAAAAGACAGAGAGAGAGGCAGAACAAAAGACAGAGAGAGAGGCAGAACAAAAGACAGAGAGAGAGGAGGCAGAACAAAAGACAGAGAGAGAGGCAGAACAAAAGACAGAGAGAGAGGCAGAACAAAAGACAGAGAGAGAGGCAGAACAAAAGACAGAGAGAGAGAGAAAAAAAGACAGAGAGAGAGTCAGAACAAAAGACAGAGAGAGAGGCAGAAAAAAAGACAGAGAGAGAGAGGACAGAACAAAAGACAGAGAGAGAGGCAGAACAAAAGACAGAGAGAGAGCAGAACAAAAGACAGAGAGAGAGGCAGAACAAAAGACAGAGAGAGAGGCAGAACAAAAGACAGAGAGAGAGGCAGAAGAAAAAGACAGAGAGAGAGAGGCAGAACAAAAGACAGAGAGAGAGGCAGAACAAAAGACAGAGAGAGAGAGGCAGAACAAAAGACAGAGAGAGAGGCAGAACAAAAGACAGAGAGAGAGGCAAGCAGATAGAGAAGCAGAAAAAGACAGAAATACACACAGACAAAATAAATATAACAAAAGCATAATATATATAATAATTAAGGGGGGGAGGAATGAGAGCAATAGACAAACACCAGGGATTTTTAATTAGTTTTTTTAAAATGTCATGGTTTTTTCTAGGCTAATACACAGCATGCTGAATACAATTCCATCATACTTTACAATTCCAGCGGAAAACTCAAGAAATTGTATTTTTAGTCTTAAAATATTATAATAAATTAATCCAATATTTCCGGTGCCGATCACAGCCAATGGGGCATAACCCAATATACATTTTTAGGTTGGGGGAACCAACAGTTCTTTCCCTTTCACCATCCCAGTCCAGGACAAAGCCAGCACTGCCGGGTCACTCTTCATCACGTGCTCGTTAGAGTGTGGCAGTACTGATGACGATTTGATGATGATGAATTAATTAATTGATGATAATGATGATGATGATGACGATGATGATGAAGACGCTGGTGAGGATGAGGATGAGGATGAGGATGCTTTTGACCATACTGATGATGATGATGATGATGACAAATGAGGATGAGGAGGAAAGAGATGTCCGTATCAGTGATTTGTGGTAGAAAGTGCAAAGCTGGTGATGATTAACATTGCTGCTTAATTGCATCTGTGTCATGATGATAATGACAAGGACGAGGATACTGAAGAGCATGAGAGGCAGAAGGAGTGAAACGAGAGGAGGAAAGGAAGGAAGAGGAGGAAAAGACAGCGGAAGAGAACTAGGAGGAGAGCGGTGATGTAGCAGGCTACTGGTGTGAGATACAATGGAGGGTGTGACTGCCCTCACAATAAGAAGATAACAATACATTTGGTGGGGGGGGAATCACAAAGACAGTGACGACTGCAGAGGTATGATTATGGATGGATTCTGTTGAAGACAATTATGAACATAATAATAAAAATAATATAAAAAGTGATGATGATGATGATGATGATGATGATGATGATGGTGATCCACCAGTTAATCGACTAAGGTGACAACAAAATCGATTTAAAAAAATGACTGAAATGGATGATGATCTTGAAGACTTGTAGATGGTGGCGAAGAAGACGAAACAGATGACTGGCAAATAAAGGAACAAGCTCTGTGACTTCTTCTTCTTCTTCATCATCGTCGTTTTCATCATCGCTATCACGTTCCATGGTCAGTTGTCCAAGCACTGGGACCTGAAACACACACACACACACCATGCATGCATGCATAAATAGAAGCATGTGAGTATGCACGCATACGCATTATACATATAGATGTAGGCAGGTATGCTCTTGTAGGCACATAATAAGCTTTTATAAAGACACGAGTGCATATCAAGATTTGCTCACACATACATTAATTAACGTTTATGTACACTTATGCAAACGCGTTCGTGCATAGAACTTACAAACACGTACACACACATACACACTCTCTCTCTCTCTCTCTCTCTCTCTCTCTCTCTCTCTCTCTCTCTCTCTCTCTCTCTCTCTCTCTCTCTCTCTCTCTCTCTCTCTCTCTCTCTCTCTCTCTCTCTCTCTCTCACACACACACACACACACATCACAAAAAGATAGAGAGATAAATCCCTGGCTAGCGCGCCAACAACACCTTTGATTTGACGTATCTCATGTCATTCCATGCCAGAGTTTTAACTTTTGTCTCCCAGGAGAGGCCTTCATTCCGTCTTTTACAGTCAAATTATAATTAGCCACTGTACCCCACCAAATGCCAATGGACCTCCCCCCTCCTTGACCAACTGATCCGCCCCTGCGTGTGCACGCGCTCACACACACACACGCGCGCATATACACACACACACACACGCACGCACGCACACGCACACACACACACGCACGCACGCACACACACGCACGCACGCACGCACGCACGCACACGCACACACACTACTGACGCACCACTTACCAAAACCCAGGCTGCTGCTGCTGTAGCACACCACCCCCTCCACCGCCGTTCAGCCCCTCAGACTCCGCCCTCTCCAGATCGGAACCGTACATCCCGTGACACGAGTCCCCCCCTTCCTCGCCAGTACCGCTACCCCCGTACAGCGACCCCCCGCTCCCATGGGCCATGAGGGGAGGGGAGAAGGAGGAGATGGGGGAGGAGGAGGAGAGGGAAGGGGGGTTGTTGTTGGAGGAGGCTGGGTGTGGGTGGGGTAGGGCTTGTGGCTGCATTCCCCCAGGGGGAGGGGGTGCCAGAGGCTTGTTCTGCAGGGTTTTCTTGTGGCGTGCGCGGCTGTTCTGGAACCACACCTGGAAGGAAAAGGCACAGCACGAGATCAATCAATCAATCTATCGATCAATCTGTCAGTCAATCAATCAATCAATCAATCAATCTGTCAGTCAATCAATCAATCAATCAATCTATCAATCAATCTGTCAGTCAATCAATCAATCAATCAGTATTGATCTATCTATCTATCAATCAATCAATATGTCAGTCAGTCAATCAATCAATCTGTCAGTCAATCAATCAATCAGTTTATCGATCAATCAATCTGTCAGTCAATCAATCAATCAATCAATCAGTATTGATCTATATATCTATCAATCTATCAATCAATCTATCAATCAATCAATCTGTCAGTCAATCAATCAATCAATCTGTCAGTCAATCAATCAATCAATCTATCGATCAATCAATCTGTCAGTCAATCAATCAATCAGTATTGATCTATCTATCTATCAATCAATCTGTCAATCAATCAATCAGTATCAATCTATCTATCTATCAATCAACCAATCAATCAATCAATATCAATCAATCAATCAATCAATCAATATCAATCAATCTATCAATCAATCAATCAGTCAATCAAACTCCCCTGTGGGGATACCGGAGGTGTGGGGGTGGGTGGGGTGTCTTTTGCATAAATAGTTCCCCCACCTTCTGGAAGTTCTGTGCTTGTAACTTCCTCTGTATTAGTCACTCTCTTTGACTCTGCCTTTTCCCTTTGCTTACTGTCATCTACTATCTTTCTGCCTTTCCGGTCCATTCTCCTGCCCTTTTTTCAAGAAACACTTTTCAAATAGATTTTCTCCAGCCGAAATCGGACTTGCTGGGCCTAACTATTTCTTAGTTAGGCGCATAACACTAACAGCAGCATGACGCATCTGCGCTCATAATTGACAGGAAACTGTCTGAACGATCGAAGAAGAAGAAGAAGAAGAATCAATCAAACGAGATGCGAAGCCATATACAGGCATTCCCAGAAATCGTGTTAAATAAATGGAAGTTCACGATTTCTTTTCTTTTTGTTGTCTATGAAAAAGGGATAGGCCTGTGTCCCGAAACGCTGACCTTTGATTCTCTTTCGGATTTCCTTCACCACTTTCGGTTTTGAAAAATAGTGAAATCCAGATATATGATCTATGTCTTTTAGCTTGTGTTACAATGAGAGTACGTTTGTATGGCCCTGCCGTTTGGGTGAACTGAAATAAAAGGCGGCATTGTTGGTCGGGACATAAGGAATACAGTCCATAAGGTCTCTGACCGATTGAACACTACTCTCATCATCACCGTCGGGACATCATGGGCAGTTCTGCTCAACTTCCATTCAAATCAAAACCCATGTCTTTAAGAACGTTGCGTCAATTGACATCGAAAAGTGAACTCAATGGGAGAACGTGTGTGTGGTTTTGCCATTCGAGTGAAGCAACGCCACGCTCAAGCATCTTCACCAGAACATGGATCACCTTTCTGCCAGGTTTCAGAATGATCGGTTCTGTCAATATAACGTCGGTGAAATTCAAAAATCTTGTATCTCGATTTTTTTTTTTTAGTTAGATACATAGTCAGCTCTCTAATTTTGTCCCGCCACCTTCCACCAAAAGCTCGTATCTCTAACGACTTTCTATCTGGGGTCAATGAGGTTGTGAAAATAGAATAAGTCCCAAATTCAGATATAGTTCAGGACAAAAACCTCGTATCTTCGTTCTTTTCAAGTCTAAAATGTTTTTAAAAAGTAATTTTAACTAAATGCAGGACTAAACTCGCAATGTCTTGAACAGCATATTCATCATAGTTAATGAATTGTGGTCAACGCGGTTAATTATTAAAACAGTTTTTTTTTTCATTTTTCTCAAAACTACTAAAATTGAGATACGAGGTTTTTGAATTTCACCAACGATAAGCTGTTGAGATTGAAACTCAGTAACAGGCTACTAGTAAGCTTACGAATATATTACTTGCCTTTTGGGGGTGCGCTGGTTTCACAGACCTCATTAAAGGGGGAGGGGGGGGGATGTTGGGGACAATTCTGCCTCTTTACTTTTGTGTTATGGTCGGTTAGCAAAATCTTTAACAAAATTCATTGTCATTTAAAAAAAAAATCGATTTCGATAGGATTATCTGTATAAGGTTGCGATTTTGGTTAAACGTTATTTCGGGCATCACCGTCAGGACATGAGGAACAAATTTTCCAATTTTGATTATGATCGGTTTAGTAGCTTAGGCTTTGATAACAGGAACATTTCTTGTTTACCTACGCACACTCTCTCTTTCTCACAGACAGAGAGAGAGAGAGAGAGAGAGAGAGAGAGAGAGAGAGAGAGAGAGAGAGAGAGAGAGAGAGAGAGAGAGAGAGAGAGAGAGAGAGAGAGAGAGAGAGAGAGAGAGAGAGAGAGAGAGAGCCAGAGAGAGAGAAGAGAGAGAGAGAGAGAGAGAGAGAGAGAGAGAGAGAGAGAGAGAGAGAGAGAGAGAGAGAGAGAGAGAGAGAGAGAGAGAGAGAGAGAGAGAGAGAGAGAGAGGGTAGTAGAAGAAGAAAAAGAAGCAAAGGAAGAAGGGAAAACAGACCTGGGTGACCCTCTTCTTGAGGTTGGTCAGCTTGGCGATCCTCTCCAGGTCCTGTCCATCCGGGTTGCTGTCCAGGGTGAAACGAAAGGAAGGAAGATAGACAGACAGACAGACCGACAGACAGACAGACAGACAGCCTACCTGGGTGACCCTCTTCTTGAGGTTGGTCAGCTTGGCGATCCTCTCCAGGTCCTGTCCATCGGGGTTGCTGTCCAGGGTGAAACGAAAGGAAGGAAGATAGACAGACAGACAGACAGACAGACAGACAGCCTACCTGGGTGACCCTCTTCTTGAGGCTGGTCAGCTTGGCGATCCTCTGTCCATCGGGGTTGCTGTCCAGGGTGAAACGAAAGGAAGGAAGACAGACAGACAGACAGACCGACAGACAGACAGACAGCCTACCTGGGTGACCCTCTTCTTGAGGTTGGTCAGCTTGGCGATCCTCTCCAGGTCCTGTCCATCGGGGTTGCTGTCCAGGGTGAAACGAAAGGAAGGAAGACAGACAGACCGACAGACAGACAGACAGCCTACCTGGGTGACCCTCTTCTTGAGGTTGGTCAGCTTGGCGATCCTCTCCAGGTCCTGGCCATCAGGGTTGCTGTCCAGGGTGAAGTGGTGGTTCAGGATGCGCAGCTGCTCGTCCGTGAACGAAGTGCGCATGCGCTTGGCGCGAGGCCTCGGACTCTCGTCTGTTCCACGAGAGAAAGGGCGAGACATTATCTTTATAAGCCATGTAGTAACTCGACGTACCAATACTGTTGATTCCCCTATGTTCACCTTCTTGTTCGTTTGCTTGTTTGACTGCTTTATATTTCTTTGTTTTGTTTTGTATGCAGTTTCGTTTTTTTCTCTTCAATCCATAACGAAGCATAGGTGAGGACGGGGTAAAAAGCCCATGGGCGAGTAAGAAGCCCATGCCAATTATCTCATGAAATAAAGAAAATTTCAGTCAAATTTGCCCATTAATGTTTAGCATTCGTCTCATGGGCAAATTTGACTGAAATTTTCTTTATTTCATGAGATAATTGGCATGGGCTTCTTACCCGCCCATGGTGTTTTTTGTTTTTTTTACCCCGTCTTACCCTAGTAATGCTTGTGAGAAGAAGAAAACGTTACTTCATTGCTTTTCTTTTTACAACCTTTACAATGTTTTATGTAGAAAGGCATTTCCAAGGCAATTTCCATGTGACCCACCTTTGTTGGAGCCCTCCTGATCGAAGAAGTCCTTGTCACAGTCGATCTTCTGCTTGCTCTCTCTCTCTCTCTCTCTCTCTCTCTCTCTCTCTCTCTCTCTCTCTCTCTCTCTCTCTCTCTCTCTCTCCCTCTCTCTCTCTCTGTCTCTCCCTCTCTCTCTCCTTCTCTCTCTCTCTCCCTCTCTCTCTCCCTCTCTCTCTCTGTCTCTCTCTCTCCCCTCCCTCTCTCTCTCTCTCTGACCCACCTTTGTTGGCTCCTTCGTGGTCGAAGAAGTGCTTGTCGCAGATGATCTTCTGCTCCCTCATGACGATGCAGTCGTTGATGGACAGCTGTCGCTCGCACTTGCAGCAGCAGAAGCAGGTCATGTGGTACATCTTGTCCGCCGCCCGCCTCACCCACACGTCCTTCATCAGGGGCACGTTGCACTCCGGGCACACCGGCCTCTGCCGCTGAGGCTCCGGCTTGTAGGTGCTAGTCAAGAGGGGAAAAAACACGTTAAAGAAGCCAGTGGCAACAAAAGAGCACAATTATAGGCTGCACTTCCCACCCACACGTCCTTCATCAGGGGCACGTTGCACTTCCAGGGCACACCGGCCTCTGCCGCTGAGGCTCCGGCTTGTAGTGGGGTGCTTTTAGAGAAAGGGAAAAAACGCGTTAAAGAAGCCAGTGGCAACAAAGAAGCACAATGGGCTGCACTTCTCATTCACACGTCCTTCATTAGAGGGGTACGTTACACTTCCAGGGTACACCGGCCTCTGCCGCTGAGGCTCCGGCTTGTAGTGGGGTGCTTTTAGAGAAAGGGAAAAAACGCGTTAAAGAAGCCAGTGGCAACAAAGAAGCACAATGGGCTGCACTTCTCATTCACACGTCCTTCATTAGAGGGGTACGTTACACTTCCAGGGCACACCGGCCTCTGCCGCTGAGGCTCCGGCTTGTAGTGGGGTGCTTTTAGAGAAAGGGAAAAAACGCGTTAAAGAAGCCAGTGGCAACAAAGAAGCACAATGGGCTGCACTTCTCATTCACACGTCCTTCATTAGAGGGGTACGTTACACTTCCAGGGTACACCGGCCTCTGCCGCTGAGGCTCCGGCTTGTAGTGGGGTGCTTTTAGAGAAAGGGGAAAACACGCGTTAAAGAACCCAGTGGCAACAAAGAAGCACAATGGGCTGCACTTCTCATTCACACGTCCTTCATCAGGGGTACGATACACTTCCAGGGTACACCGGCCTCTGCCGCTGCGCTCTGGATTGTAGTGGGGTGCTTTTAGAGAAAGAAAAAGAAACATGCTAGAGAACCCATTGGCAACATAGGTGCGATACATACGACATGATACAAATAAAAGTGTAGAATTAGCTGCTGCGGCTCCGGTTCGCAGGTGCTTTTAGAGAAAAACAAAGTCACGTAGCATTGTGCCCCCCCCCCCCCCCCTACAAATGAACCCATGAACACATTTCAGAACCCAGAGACAACATAGGTGCTTTGATGAAAACGAGCACCAAAAAAATCACATAAAAAATGATTTATATAGCAAGGCCCATCTTGCATTCCGGGCACACTGGACTCTGGCGCTGCGGCTCAGACTTCTAGGTGTTTTTTTCGTTGTTTTAATAAACACGTAAGCGGTGTTAATATCAACCCTGAACAGCTTTATCTTCTTAATGATTGTGTTGCCAAGTGTGTGTGCCTCAGAAAGCATAACATTTAGTAAGTGAATTGTATACTGTTACCCATTACTTATTTCCCTGCTCTGTATCTAACGAGAGAGAGAGAGAGAGAGAGAGAGAGAGAGAGAGAGAGAGAGAGAGAGAGAGAGAGAGAGAGAGAGAGAGAGAGAGAGAGAGAGAGAGAGAGAGAGAGAGAGAGAGAGAGAGAGAGAGAGAGAGAGAGAGAGAGAGAGAGAGAGAGAGAGAGAGAGAGAGAGAGAGAGAGAGACAGAGAAGAGAGAGAGAGAGAGACAGACAGACAGACAGACAGACAGACAGACCGGTCAAGGACCAGACAGACACTGAAATAGATGGCGACAGAGTAAGAGACAAAGACAGAGACAGAGAGACAAAAGGAACACAGAGAGAGAGAGAGAGTGGAGAGACAGAGAATAGAAAGAAGGCTCTTATCTCTCGTCCATTTTCACGGACCTTTAGCTCGCCGCCATTAAGACGCACGAAGCACTTCCGGTGCCAGTTTTTAGCGCCTCTCAATCCTAAAGAGCCACTCTCTCTCTCTCTCTCTCTCTCTCTCTCTCTCTCTCTCTCTCTCTCTCTCTCTCTCTCTCTCTCTCTCTCTCTCACACGTGGTCGAGTCCCCTACTAATACCGTTAAAGTTCCTTCCATCCATCTTGCCGCTCCTTCCTTCCTTCCTGCCATTCTTTTTCTTATTCTCTCAGCGAAAAATGTGGAGGAGAAGTGACCGTAGTTACAATCTCCAGCTCGCAACTACCACCGGGGACCGGACTATACGACTGTGAGAGACTGGTGTTACTCACTTAATACGGACTACATTTCTAGCTCTACAGCTAATAAATAACTCCAGAGGCTTTGCATAGTTCTTGTACAAAACTACCACCCCGACTCTTCCGTGTTCAGTTCTGGCGTCCGCGGCGAGCGCCCCGTGATGTTTTTAACGATAGTTGGCGAGCGACAGGTGGCGGAAACCCGGCCCCGCCCATCGTTCCCCAGCCCGTTTCCGGTGGAGCTGGTCGTCTTCCGGTACAGAAGGACTGCGGACTGTAGTGAAGGGTTCCATCTTCCTTCAGTCTATCCTTTCTTTCAAGCTTGGATGAGCCTCAGTACTCCAGTGGGAGAGGGACCTAGAGCCTATGGAGGGAACGGCAGGATTAACATCATCGCCATTATCTCCCTTTGATAACTGATGGAGAGTGGCCCTAGCGTCTAGTATATATCTCTTTCTGCTTCCGTCTCTCTCTCTCTCTCTCTCTCTCTCTCTCTCTCTCTCTCTCTCTCTCTCTCTCTCTCTCTCTCTCTCTCTCTCTCTCTCTCTCTCTCTGTAAGCTTACGTTTCTCTGCCTCTCTGCCTCTATCTATTCCATCCACCCCCTTTCTATATCGCTATTATATATATATCAAGTCACTTCGGACTCACTCTCTCTCTCTCTCTCTCTCTCTCTCTCTCTCTCTCTCTCTCTCTCTCTCTCTCTCTCTCTTTCCCTTTCTCTCTCTCTCTGTCTATCTGTCTGTGTGTAAGCGTACGTTTCTCAGACTCTCTGCCTCTGTATCTCTCTACTCCATCCACCCCTTTCTATATCACCATCATGTCACTTCAGACTCTCTCTCACTCTCTCTCTCTCTCTCTCTCTCTCTCTCTCTCTCTCTCTCTCTCTCTCTCTCTCTCTCTCTGTGTTTCTCTCTTGTGTTTTGTTTTTAATTTTTCCTTATTATTTATTATTTTTATGTTTCAGTCTTTTTTTCTCTCTCATCTTTTTTGCCTGAGGGCATGCTGTAAAAAAAGCTGATTCAGCTTATCCATTTTCCCTCAAT
>CM065707.1:18865607-18873107 GCA_017654935.2 Phymorhynchus buccinoides
TACCATTGGTTTTTGATTGGCGACACTCCATGGACTGGAACAAGATTTTAGGTCACCTGTACACTATGTCTACTTTAGCTTAAACACCATTAGCACACACACACACAATATTACACACACACAAACTCACACTGTGAATCTGACATCACATCTGCACAAAGAATTATTGTTCCAAGTTTCATTAAGACACACACACATTTTGGTCACACACGGACACACACACACACACACACACACACACACACACACACACACACACACACACACACACACACACACACACACACACACACACACACACACACACACACACACACACACGGACACGGACACACACATACGGACACACACACAGGCAACACTTTTATAGTCGTCTCTTCTGCTCTCTCTCTCTCTCTCTCTCTCTCTCTCTCTCTCTCTCTCTCTCTCTCTCTCTCTCTGAATATGGTAGAATTTGATCCAATGAAATCGCTCGCTCTCTCTCTCTCTCTCTCTCTCTCTCTCTCTCTCTCTCTCTCTCTCTCTCTCTCTCTCTCTCTCTCTCTCTCTCTCTCCCCTCTCTGAATATGGTAGAATTTGATCCAATGAATCGCTCGCTCTCTCTCTCTCTCTCTCTCTCTCTCTCTCTCTCTCTCTCTCTCTCTCTCTCTCTCTCTCTCTCTCTCTCTCTCTCTCTCTCTCTCCAGCCTCTGTCCTGCCCTCTCGTGCTCTACCGGAAGTTCAGTCAATTAAAACGAAGGCGGAGGAATCTCGAATCGAACTCGAACTCGATCGCTTTCTGTTCCCTTTCTTCCAGTTCCAGGAAGCTTCCTGGAGACGGCCCTCCAACAAAAGACAAAGAAAGCCGCCCCTGGAACTACTGGAAGGATAGCAGTCGGTTCCAGCAATCGTGGACTGCTGGCTTCAGAGGGAGACGGGTCCTTCATAACCCCGGAGGGGACAGAGTTCGTTGCTACAGGTGACAGCGTACGGGGATAATGTAATGCCCTCCCCTCCCCCCACACTCCCTTCTTTTTTCTTCTTCTTAAAAAAAATCAATAAAAAAATCGGGATCGTCTGCCCTTTATGCTCATCTTGGGGGTACTTGTTTGACCTATGGACGTCAGCCACTGAGCGGTCGTAAATTGACGGCCAGAATAGGGATGGGGTTGGGTTGGGTTTAAATGAATTTTAAAAAAATTGAAAATCAACATAGCGACAACATAAACAAATGCAAATGAGCACAACAAGCTTAAAGCTTATACAAGGCGCTCAAACACAGATATGTTACACAATATTGGCTGCCAAAAGTAACAAGACACTGGAACAGAACATAATAATGAAATAACAAGCAAAAAGGGATGGGGTTTGAAGCAGGGTTGGGGTAGAGTTAGAACAAGAACAAAACAACCGAAAATAACTCGCACAGTTTGTTGTGTGCATTTGGGAAGCATCGTCTTTCACTAACTGCACCAAAACTGTAAGCCGCCATCTTGATTGTTTGCAACTTACACAGGCCTAGCTTTCGCTTTAGTTCTTTCAGTTGGAGTGCCTTCTTTGTTGGTTTGTTCTTAGCTTAGGTTTGCTTTGTACTTACAACTCTAACTCTAACCCAGTCTCCGACCCATCTCCCGGATTGGGCTGTTTTTCTGTGAATCGCGCCGTGGCTGACGCCCTGCACCGATCCATACGTGATTTTTTGCTGTGATATTCGAGTTTTTGTTCGTGGGTTGGTTTGGTTGAGTTTTCTTGTCTTTCTTTTTTTCGTATATTTTATGGGAGTTACAATATATTTAGAGAACACCAAACTTAGATATTTTCTGAAGGCGATTCCAGAACAAATTATATTCTACCCCCCCCCCCCTCTCTCTCTCTCTCTCTCTCTCTCTCTCTCTCTCTCTCTGTGTGTGCATTAACAGCAATAACGACAACTTAGTTTTCAACTACTACTGACACTAACGTAACGATTGGACAATATATTTACATGTATCCTCCAAGAGGTAATCTATTCACTAAAGAAGCTTTGTTGACTTTCTTTTCATCAATACATTGTCTCCTCTTGGAAAATATACATGTGATATCGCTGCATTGCTAAAGCCCAAAATTTAACAATTGCCCTAAACGATAACCTATTTAGGTTAACCTAAACAATAACCTATTCACGATAACCTATTTAGGCTGATTAGGCGAGTTGTGCTAATCATTTTTAGGCGGAATGTTACGCTTGGGTTTTTCGTGACATCCAGAAGTTACTGCCGGCACGGAAGGTCGAGGTCAAAGGATTAGGCGAAGTGTAATCAGGCGAAGTGTAATTAGGCGAAGTGTAATTAGGCGAAGTGAGGCGCACCCCTTCTTGGCTAGCTCAGCGCCACTGAGGCGTGACGAAGTAGGCATGAGTCAACCAAGGCTTCGACTGGACTCCATTTCAGTTCCTGAGTTAAGTTCCTGAGGCCGACCTAAAGGGCTCTCTCGCCAACAGGCTGTTAGAGTTCTTCAGTCCTCTGACTACCTTAGGCACAATGGTCAACCTAGCTCGACAATTTGACCGCCAGGTGGCAACCAGCTCAATATGGGGCTTAGCTCGTGACATCTTTAGTTGGGGATAGAGAAAGAGAGAGAGGGTGAGGGACTCCTCTCCCTCTCTCTCTCTCTCTCTCTCTCTTTATCCCCAACTAAGAATATAGAGGATTCGCCCCACTCGAGCGTTTATGCCACCTGGCGGTCAAAACAACCAGCTAAGCCGCTCATTAAGCGCTTCAACATTTAAATCTACCCACGTAAAGACACAAGAGCCTAGCTTCGCCAATGATAGCTTAAACGTGTGAAAATACTTGGGGGGGCTAAGCTTCTACGCGACGTATCATCAGTGCGCCACTGGTCATAGTCACTATTCCCCGTCAAGCTGGTGAACTACATTGAAAAGGCAAGGTACAAAAAAACAAGGGACACCACCACAGTCTAGCCGTACAGTCATGGCGGAAGCGAGGTTTTGATCAAATTGTTCGTACATTTCGGGGGGCTTTAACGCAATTTCTTGTACTAACATTAAATGCGCCATGCATTGGCCTACGCAAAAGCCAATTGTTGTCCAGATAGATCTTTTCTTTCGTCGCTGAACTTCCTCCTCCTCCTCCTCCTCTAACTCTACACATGCTGCACAAACAGCAACCATCATATTGTTATCGAATTCTTCGTCTGTATCCGCCATGCTTGCAGTTTAGAAACGGAAGTGATATTACAGCTCTCTTTCCTTGGTTCTCTCTGAATGCAGTGACGCTACAACCGACGCTAGTGTGCGACTTGCAACGCGTGCGTCGTACGCCAAAGATGCTTGCATCACTGACGCGCGTCATGATGTCTGACGCTAGTGTGCGACGGCTATATCTTCGCCAATGATAGCTTAAACGTGTGAAAATACTTGGAGGGGGTAATTGGCGACGTATCACAGTGACCACTGGTCATAGTCACTGACCGCTGGTCTCTACATTGAACAAGGTACAACAAATCACCACAGTCTGCCGTACTCATGTCAAGCAGGTTTTTCAAATTGTTACATTTGGGGCTTTAACACTGCACTAACATTAAAACAAGAACAGATTTCTTCGTTCTTTTGTTTGCGTCTCCTCTCTCTCTCTCTTATCTCTCTCTCTCTTATCTCTCATCTCTCTCTCTCTCTCTCTCTCTCTCTCTCTCTCTCTCTCTCTCTCTTATATATCTCTCTCTCTCTTTATCTCTCTCTTATATATCTCTCTCTCTCTCATCTCTCTCTCTTCTTATCTCTCTCTCTCTCTCTCTCTCTCTCTCTCTCTCTCTCTCTCTCTCTCTCTCTCTCTCTCTCTCTCTCTCTATCTCTCTCTCTCTCTCTCTCCCCCCCTCTCTCCCTCTCTGCTTCAGTCTCTGTTTCTTTCTGTCTGTCTCTGGCTCTACCACCAGTCTGTCCATCACTATTTATTGTTCAGTTTCGTTTTGTTCCTCTGCACGCATGTGTTTAATTTTCCCCATTATTTCCCTACTATGCCTGTCCATCTCTGTCCGTCTGTCTCACTCTCTCTCTCTCTCTCTCTCTCTCTCTCTCTCTCTCTCTCTCTCTCTCTCTCTCTCTCTTCTGTCTCTCTCTGTCCAGTGGAATCCCACCAGCAGGGATCAGTGTTTTCCACCAAGGTGGAAGGCACGCAGCGTCACGAACCAGCACAACATGCCTCCTGGCTTTCCCACAAATCGTCATTGTCTGCTGCTGCTGCTGCTGCTGCTGCTGCTGCTGCTGTTGTTGTTGTTGTTGTTGTTGTTGTTGTTGTTGTTGTTGTTGTTGTTGTGTTGTGTGTGTGTGTGTGTGTGTGTGTGTGTGTGTGTGTGTGTGTGTGTGTGTGAGTGAGAAAGTGAGAGAGAGTGTGTGTGAGAGAGTGAGTGTGTGAGAGAGAGAGAGAGAGAGAGAGAGAGAGAGAGAGACAGACAGACAGAGAGAGAGAGAGAGAGAGAGAGACAGACAGACAGACAGACAGACAGGTTTTCATCTCGCCAGTAGCAAAATAAGAGAGAGAGAAACAGAGAGAGAGAGAGTGAAGATAGCAGTAGCAAAACCATGAAAAAGTAAGGGTTAAGTGGTTGGGGGGTAGGGGGGTTAACGGACAGTAATGTACTTCCGCGAGGGTATCAAAGAGCGCTTTGTGCAGACCTAATGGGAGAGAGGGGTGCCAGAGGAAATGAGGAAAGAGCACTGCCCTTAGGGACGGGGGGGGGGGGGGGGGGGGGGGGGGGGGGGGGGGGGCGGAAGGGGGGGGGGAGGGGGGGGGGAGTTAAGAACTAGTGTTCCTTGACTCGAGGTCCTGTATGGGATCTGACGACATGCCGTCACACGCCTAGCATTACGCCCCTTTCCGTGTCCCTATAAATATCTAATAATAATAATAATAATCTCAGTGACACTCAAAGAACAATCGGGAACGAACGATGACGCAGTGTTTCTTTGGTAACGGTAGCGCGTGAGACACGAAAATGGCCGCTATAATCGGGAGAAGGACCAAAAAAAGGTTACACCACGTGTTCCGAGTTTGAAGAGCTTTTTTCATTGGTGACGACCACGTTTGAGAAACCAAAATGGCGGCGCTGACACCATGAACTCATTCCCGTGGGGGAAAAAACAAAATAATACACTAGGAAATTCGCAAAGAACAGTAACACTGGATATAGCGTTTTTATCCCATGATATGAATGTCCGTCCGTCCATGGGTCGTGTCGTGTCCGACTATGACATTCGTGCAGATAGTAAAAGGGAGAAGACAAGTGTCCCAGAAACAAGGGTGAGCAGTTTGTTCAAAGTGGAGACGCTTTGTTCAGGACACACCACGCTCACTCTCTGGGCCAACAGGTTCCAACAGGGACCTCGTGCGGTAGGAAGCAAGGTGGCAGAGTGGTTTTAAGACGCTCGCCTGCCAATGTCAGTGTGTGAGTCACTGGGGTTCGCATCCCGGCCTCGCCCTTTCTTTCTAGTTCGACGGGGAAATCGAACTGAACGTCAAGGCCTTCGGATGGGGACTTAAAGCTAGTCTGACTGACCCGTGCGCTTTTGCGCACGTAAAATATCCCAGTGAGTTAAAAGTCGGTAAGAGCAGGAAGAAATCCCGCTGCCTGGTATGACCTAATTGATTGTACACCCTTGTAAAAAGTGTACTAGTTATGCTTATGCGGTTGTGTGTGTGTGTATGCAACACGTAAGCGTTTGTACTTGTGTTTGTATGTAGGTGTGGTTATTTCCTTGTCTGTCTCGGGTCTATAGATGCGGATGTCCCCAGGGTGTGTGAAATTCTCCCCTAAGTAGATTTACAAGTTCGGTTTAAGTGGACAATAGGCGCCAGTCTGTCTGTCCACAGAGGGGGGAGGGATGCCCAAATCTTTTCTTAAGCTTTAATCACCTTGGCCTTTGTGATTGTGAAGTGCCCACACCCTACCCTAGCCTTCGAGGTAGGTTAAATGAGAACCTCAGTGATTTAGCCCTACTTGTTTGGGAGGGTTTGCTAGAACTTTGGTTCAGTTCATTCCCCCAGCTGCCCAGGGCTATCTGTAGGCCTACGGCGGGGTGTTGTTGGCGTTGTCCACAATGAATGACATCACCTACTAAAGAGGTGAAATGTTCAATCCAATGAAATTAAACTGTTTGTTAAAGTGACCAATCAGAAACGAACCACTGGTCAGATATCCAATGGGATTAGGTATTGGGATCCGAGGGCTAAATGTGGGTAGAAGCTTGCTATATATTCCGTGAAAGTATTCTAGGCTTTCTCTTGTATGACCAGCAGCAGAAGTCTGAACTTGCTCTGAAGACTCTGAAGTCTGTAGCTGGTGTTCAGTCCTTTGCCTGGGATCTGTGTGTGAGTATTGACATTTCAGAACTTTGATTTTTCTAGTTCGTGATTGATTTTGTGAGATAAAGATTGCCATGTTTGTAATATGCATTTCCGATATTTCTAAGGGAAATCTTCATGGGATTTCGCGTTATTTTTGGTTGTATAATTCAATTGAGATCTTCTTTCTGTTAAAGCGTTTTATTGGAAGAAAACCAAATTGAATTGAAATCGGATTACTAGTTTTGATCCAAACATGTTTCCATAGACGGCATCGTTCTCTCTCTCTCTCTCTCTCTCTCTCTCTCTCTCTCTCTCTCTCTCTCTCTCTCTCTCTCTCTCTCTCTCTCTCTCTCTCTCTTCTCTCTCTCTCTCTCTCCCTCTCAACTCTCTCATAATGTGTGTTAGTGAAGGTTAATATTATTTTCTGTTTATGGATGATTTAACCTTTAATGGTTGCGTAGCCTTATTAGTTGAGATGATCATGATTGTTTGACGATTTATATACTTTTGCTGTTTTGTTAGGTTAGAGAGCCTCATTGTAAGATGATCTAGGCAGATTTGTTACCTAGGTAATTTGATGGAGTTTATTGGGTTTGGAAGGGCGAGACGGTTTAATTGAATAGTAGAATTGACCACGAGTTCTTGGCCACTTGATAAGTTTAGAGTCGGGTCAGGCGAGCTGTAGTGGACAGTTGCCTGAGGGTGTGAACAAAAGTAGGCCTTCTTGGCTGCCTTTTGTATTGGCCCCTATTGTACTGCTAAGGCGAGGTCCACGTGTTGAGAAAGGCCTTTGTTGAAAGGGATGGTCATGGTCTAAATGAAGGAGTTCATTGAGACTAGGTCTAATGGGTTGAATGTAAACGGAAACATGTGCTTTCTTGTTGTTTAATGTTAGAAAGTCATACTGTTAGTTTATCTTTATGTGTATTGGTAATTGTCGTGTATTGAATGCTATTGACGATGTTATTTGGGATTATCGTGATTGATTGAATCAAGGGATGGTTAATAAGACACGAGGATAGATGTAAAACTTGTTGAAGTTAATCTGAATTTCAGATAGTGATAATTTCGGCTTGGATAGCTTAGGTTTAACTGATGGCGTTAAACGTGTGTCATTGTTCTGGATAGGTTTTTCTCTGTAACTAACCTACGCAAATCCAAAACAAGGGACTAAGCTTGC
>CM065707.1:18875607-18880607 GCA_017654935.2 Phymorhynchus buccinoides
TCGGACCTGGCTGTCAATAATAATAGTCAGGGCGTTCTCTAGTAAAATCTTCCAGACACAAATCGATATACTTACACCACCACCCCAAAACCCCACCCTTACCCGGATTGCACTCCCCACCCCCCATCGCAATCACCCTCTCTTCAACCCCCTCCCCCTTACTTGGGTACATCAGCCCATTGTGTGTGTGACACAGGGTGTATGAGCCAGTCTGTCGCTTTTACCACCATGACTTCCAGATAGCAGAGGAGGCAGCGGCTATTCTGGCGGGCTGGGATACATTTCATAGAGAAGAGAAGGAGAAGAACAGTACGATGGTCCAGCTGTGACCCTCCAGCCCGGGTGTAGTGGACACAGCGCCATGGCCATTCATATCTTCTTCATTTCATTCATCATGATGACGATGAGTATAGCAATCATGGCGATTGTTAGTTCCCGAGCGAAGCTGGGGAAATAGTGTTTTTGTCCATGCCCGGCCATGAGTGCGTGCGTGTGTGCGCTCGTCACGACGCGTGTGTGGCCTGCGTCCGTCCGTGCGTTTTCAAAGCATGTTTTCTTAACCCATTTGTGCCGAAATTATAGATTTTGATCAAAGTATCTTAGCATAGTTGTTTGTCACCCAGGAACACAGTTTCAAACATTTATTTCAAAACTTAAGCCGTTCTTTATGGTGTCCGATTGGTGTGTCCCATATATGTGACGCTAGGACTGACGATATATATGTGACGATTGTTTTGTCTGAAGAAAATATAGAAACAAATCGCTTTATTTTGAAAGCATAGAGGGTTTATTCCAAATAGTTATTGAAATTAGGTGCAAAACCAGTCTCAAAACAAAGAAAATCACCTTTAGTATCAATGTTCATCAATCTAGTGAAATAATTGAATATTATTTTAGCGTCGCGAACGCTTATATAAAAAATAACATAACATTTTAAAAGTAAATGTACACTTTTTGTCAACATAACTGAGAAACATGCAGCTATCATGCTAATAGATACAATGCAGGGGAGAATCTTGAGTTGTGACTGGGTATAGATGTGAAGGAATTTTCATGCACCCGAATGTTATCGACTTTTGTTTGGTTTCCAGTGCACACTGACCGTGGTGGCCACTGGGTAGGAGGTCAAGGACTAACAACGTGATGCATCCTGCCAAACCTCAAAGCAGTTTACTGATAGACCTTTGCATTATTTATGGCATGGTGGGTAGGTCAAGGACTGACAACGTGATGCATCCTGCCAATCCTCAAAGCAGTTGACTGATAGACCTGTCACCTTTGCATTATTTATGACGGAAAAAAACAAGATGGTGGATAAGCAAACACTGATATCACGCTGATAGGCCTGGTTGAAATACTAATAAGGAATGACCCACACAAGACTAGGGTGACCTAGCTTTTTTTTTCTCTGGGAAAAACAAAACGTGTATCTTATCAAAGCATGCCATATTCCATTGAAAATAGCTGATCAGCTAAGAGTTACCTAGCCAAGCGTCTGGGCAGGCTTGTCCAGTAGGTGACCCCGCCCTGGGCGATGGGCATGGGATGGGGAGAAAGCGTTGACGTCATATGCTATATCACGCCACACTGCTTACATAACCACATCATTCTTTGTGTGGACTTTGCATGGGGCCAAACCTGCTGAAATGGGAGGTCCAGGAAGAGGTGAACAGAAGCCATAACCAGAAGGTTCAATGATTTGGTCCATCTTGTCAATGCTATCCATCATCTGTTACGTCAGATGAAGAAAGACTGTGGTCAGTCAGCTTGCTCTTCGACAGATTTTGACCAGCACCATGTTGTGCTGACTGGAAACACTGCAGTTGGACCAGTTTCAGCATTGCGGCACGGTCAAGCGTCCCTCGTCTGTTACTCCATGTTAGTATTTGTCAGTGGGCAGTCTCCTTGTGGGCATTTTTATTGGAAAAACAAAACTGCTACAGAAGTTCCTCATCGCCTTTTTTTCATTATCACTAACCTCTGTCTTCATAAGTCCATTCATTAGGGGGGGGGGGGGGGGTGGTGTGTGTGTGTGTGTGGGGGGGGGGGTAGCTCTATGAAGGTGTAAACATACTGGATGCTGTCATCATCCTTTGGCAAGCTAATGACTTCAAGGACATTGAATATACTGCAAGAGAACATGAAAATGTTATATGGCCTAATAGCAAAATAAAACACCTACCCATTCAGTCCTAGCGCGCCATGACAGATTCATAAAGCAAATAATATAGCCCTTCTGGAAAAAGTGAGAATTTTTTTTATAGATCTTAGTCAGAGGAACATGTTCTTCTCTTAAGCATTATTAAAAAGTTGAAGTGGAAAAGAACTACAGCCTCATTGTTGTGCACTTGATATCGCTGTTGAAAAAAAGCCATTTCATGGGATATAATGGCTGCCCTGATGAAAACTAAGGAAGAAATTCATTCAAACTTATCATTTTCCACATGCAGGGACTTCTGTTGTTCCACCTGTGTATCTATGTGTGCAAAGTATAAACAGTGTGTTGCCCATAACAGCACTAAATCTGGGGCATCCCATATATGGGACGCAAGGCTTAAATGGGTTAAAGACCGTTCAGTCTGTTTGAATTTATTTTGGCATATAACTTGCTGAAGATAGCACCTATCGATCGATTGTTGTGGTTATATTTTAAGGTCAAGGTCACGCCAGTTCAACCCCCAAAATACGTAATCACCAATATCTCGCCCAGTTTTGAACCTATTTTAATGCAGGGTTTTTTCATAACATTTTCCCACAAAAACTGTCATATCATTACTTTGAATTTTGTCTGTCCGTCCGTTAGTTCATGTATTATGTGCATGCTTGCAAATAACGGGCATCGAACGCCAAGGCTCCATCTCAAGAACTGCTGGATGGAATCGCTTCCAATTGTGTGTGGTGGTGCATCACTGCATAAAAAGCATAACCACGATGACCTTGATTTTTAAGTTTGACCTTGAAAACAAAAATGTGTTCTTGTGGCCATTTCTTTCACATCGTTGGAAATACCAATTCCGAAATTTGCTATGTAGGTGCATTGGCTTTTGGTAATTTTGAATATTGACTGTCATTGACTACTGATCACGATCAAGGTCAAGACCAAGACCTTGGACATATAACATCATCTTTGCCCTATTGTCCACATTTTGATAGTAAAAATCCCAACATTTGGTGTGTTGGTGTATTGGGTCAAGGTCATTTTGTGGTGCACAGCACAGATGTGCGTGACCTTGACCGTAACCAGATAAGTACGCGAGGGAACTTTGCACCCGCTCGGTTTCGGCCTTGTTACTTTTGTTGTTGTTGTTGATGATGACATCATCATCATCAACATTATCACCATCGTCATCATCGTGTACGTCGGGAAACTAAGAATTAACACCCCTCCCCCCTCCCGCCCCCCTTTTCTATAAACCCCCCCCCCCCCCCCCCCCACCCAGTGTGGAAAGATTCAAAAGCAAAACTATCTGATATGACCGAGACATAAAGGAGCATGAAAAGGCAACACAGAAGCAAATCGAAAGACAGAAAATATTTGATAAGAAGATCAAATAAAATAAGATCAAACGAGAAAGTAAAGATGTGCCAACCCCCCTGCATTTCTCGGTTAATTCTATTTTTCCGTTTTTGCCTTTCTTACCATACATAAAGCTGTATTTTAGGAACATTTTCAGCTAATAACCTTTTTGGAATACTAACCCTATCCCTAACCCTAGCCCTAAACCTAACCCTACCCCCCCACTATGTACTGCAGTACACCGCGATTTGTCACAGTTGTGGTTCGTTGCGTTTATCCGTCTTATAGGGTGGGGGGTAGGGTTAGGTTTAGGGCTACGGTTAGGGATAGGGTTAGTATTCCAAAAAGGTCCGAGATAGGTAGGGGGGTGGCACATCTTGACCTTTACCGGAGGGGGGGGGGGTGTCTTCAAATGTGATAAACATACAACCCAAACAACACCGACAAAATATAAACTGAAATACTAGTAAACAGAAACTTGGAAAATAAACACAATATTCATTATTGTGTGTTCAAAAAACAAACAACCAAACAAACAAAAAACATAAATTTAAAAAAAGACAGCGGTGAGTTTTTCAGACTTAGTTATTGCTGACATGTTGTTCTCCATCCTTTGTCTTTGAGCTCAAGTGCCATGGGTTTAAAAAAAGAAGAAGAAAGAACAAAGAAAAGAAGAAGAAAAGCTCGCTCCCACTGTCTGCCTGTGTCCCTCAATGCTCATTATTGTCAGCCTGCTTCTCCTCGGTGTTTTAAAGAAATCCCTTGAGGAATCACACACCCATAATATCTTCAGTTCTCTCTCTCTCTCATGTCTTTCTCTCTGTCTCTGTCTCTGTCTCTCTCTCTCTCTCTCTCTCTCTCTCTCTCTCTCTCTCTCTCTCTCTCTCTCTCTCTCTCTCTCTCTCTCTCTCTCTCTCTCTCTCTCTCTCTCTCTCTCTCTCTCTCTCGCTCTCTCTGTGTCTGTCTTTGTCTGTCTGTCTGTCTCTCTCTCTCTCTGTGTCTCTGTCTCTGTCTGTCTCTCTCTCTCTCTCTCTCTGTCTGTCTGTCTCTCTCTTTCTCTCTTTTCTCTTTCTCTCTCTATCTCTCTCTCTCTGTCTTTCTCTCTGTCTGTCTGTCTCTCTCTCTCTCTCTCTCTCTCTCTCTCTCTCTCTCTCTCTCTCTCTCTCTCTCTCTCCTCTCTCTCTCTCTCTCTCTCTCTTGTATGCTGTATGTATGTGTGCATAGGTTTGCGGGGGTGGGGCATGTGGGGGGTGCTTGTGGGAGTGAGTGCGGGGGGGGGGAGGGGGTAGAGACTGGGAGGTGTTTTTTGTTGTTGTTTCTTGGTGTGTTTTTTGTGGGGTGGGGTGGGGGTAATTTTGTGGGGTGTTTCTCTAATTTTGAATTGCTGTTGTGTGGCCATTTTTGCCTTGTTGTATTATATTACATGTATATTTTTGTCACTATTGTTGCCAGTTTTGTTGTTGTTTTTACGTTTCTGTTAATC
>CM065707.1:18893107-18908107 GCA_017654935.2 Phymorhynchus buccinoides
CCTTGGCATTAGCCTGATGAGGGGCCAATAGTAACACGGGAGCTGTATCGGTCAATTGGTCTCCGTGAACCTGATGTAGGGGCCAATAGTAACACTGCACAATACCCCGTGACTGTGTGGGGAATCAATAGGACAATTGTTGACATTACTCACTATTTCATTATCTGTTTAGTGAAATACCGTTGTCAAACTGGGAGGTATAGCTCAGTGGGAGCTACGCAACAGCTAAGGGATTAGCTAGCCTTCAAGAAGAACAGCTGTCGAGTCATAAATATTTCAATTGCGAAGAGTGTAGTGTCAGCCTGTACAATACAATGATACTCGCCCAATCAAGACACATGCTGTATTGTTACAAAGGATACTCGGGACTTTCTTTTATTGGTGCTACTTTCCTGCACTGCCTCCGGGCATTGCCTCCAGGATCGTTCCCACCATCTTTATATCTACTATGTGTTCCATATGTGTCTGTTCCAGACCGGAGGACGTTAAGCAGAATTCCATCGTGTCAGCCGTTGTACCGTTGTACCGTTGTCGTGTGGCCCGTGAACATCTGTTTAACGTCCTCCGGTCTGGAACGGACACATAATTATGGGACATTAGTAGATATTTATAAAGATGGTTGGAACGATCCTGGAGGCAATGCCCGGAGGCAGTGCAACACCAGTAAAGTCCCAATTTTTTAAAATTAATAGCAATACGGCTATAATTGTTGAAGAGCTATGGGGGAATGAAAATCTGTTGAACGTCCTCAGAACAGACACATGACGTGTGGCCCTTTACTCAAGAAAAATGAATGTCTTTTATCAATTGGTTGGTATTAGCCTGATGTAGGGGCCAATAGTAACACGGGAGCTGTACAATACAATGGCTTTGATCAATTGGTTGGCATTAGCCTGATGTAGGGGCCAATAGTAACACGGGAGCTGTACAATACAATGTCTTTTATCAATTGGTTGGTATTAGCCTGATGTAGGGGCCAATAGTAACACGGGAGCTGTACAATACAATTGGTTGGCATTAGCCTGATGTCCAATAGTAACACGGGAGCTGTACAATACAATGTCTTTTATCAATTGGCATTAGCCTGATGTAGGGGCCAATAGTAACACGGGAGCTGTACAATACAATGTCTTTTATCAATTGGTTGGCATTAGCCTGATGTAGGGGCCAATAGTAACACGGGAGCTGTACAATGCAATGTCTTTTATCAATTGGTTGGCATCAGCCTGATGTAGGGGCCAATAGTAACACGGGAGCTGTACAATACAATGTCTTTTATCAATTGGTTGGCATTAGCCTGATGTAGGGGCCAATAGTAACACGGGAGCTGTACAATACAATGTTTTTATCAATTGGTTGGTATTAGCCTGATGTAGGGGCCAATAGTAACACGGGAGCTGTACAATACAATGTCTTTTATCAATTGGTTGGCATTAGCCTGATGTAGGGGCCAATAGTAACACGGGAGCTGTACAATACAATGTCTTTTATCAATTGGTTGGCATTAGCCTGATGTAGGGGCCAATAGTAACACGGGAGCTGTACAATACAATGGCTTTCATCAATTGGTTGGCATTAGCCTGATGTAGGGGCCAATAGTAACACGGGAGCTGTACAATACAATGTCTTTTTTCATCAATTGGTTGGCATTAGCCTGATGTAGGGGCCAATAGTAACACGGGAGCTGTACAATACAATGTCTTTTATCAATTGGTTGGCATTAGCCTGATGTAGGGGCCAATAGTAACACGGGAGCTGTACAATACAATGTCTTTTATCAATTGGTTGGCATTAGCCTGATGTAGGGGCCAATAGTAACACGGGAGCTGTACAATACAATGGTTTTTATCAATTGGTTGGCATTAGCCTGATGTAGGGGCCAATAGTAGCACGGGAGCTGTACAATACAATGGTTTTTATCAATTGGTTGGCATTAGCCTGATGTAGGGGCCAATAGTAACACGGGAGCTGTACAATACAATGGTTTTTATCAATTGGTTGGCATTAGCCTGATGTAGGGGCCAATAGTAACACGGGAGCTGTACAATACAATGGTTTTTATCAATTGGTTGGCATTAGCCTGATGTAGGGGCCAATAGTAACACGGGAGCTGTACAATACAATGTCTTTTATCAATTGGTTGGCATTAGCCTGATGTAGGGGCCAATAGTAACACGGGAGCTGTACAATACAATGGCTTTTATCAATTGGTTGGCATTAGCCTGATGTAGGGGCCAATAGTAACACGGGAGCTGTACAATACAATGGCTTTGATCAATTGGTTGGCATTAGCCTGATGTAGGGGCCAATAGTAACACGGGAGCTGTACAATACAATGGTTTTTATCAATTGGTTGGCATCAGCCTGATGTAGGGGCCAATAGTAACACGGGAGCTGTACAATACAATGTCTTTTATCAATTGGTTGGCATTAGCCTGATGTAGGGGCCAATAGTAGCACGGGAGCTGTACAATACAATGTCTTTTATCAATTGGTTGGCATTAGCCTGATGTAGGGGCCAATAGTAGCACGGGAGCTGTACAATACAATGTCTTTTATCAATTGGTTGGCATTAGCCTGATGTAGGGGCCAATAGTAGCACGGGAGCTGTACAATACAATGGTTTTCATCAATTGGTTGGCATTAGCCTGATGTAGGGGCCAATAGTAACACGGGAGCTGTACAATACAATGTCTTTTATCAATTGGTTGGCATCAGCCTGATGTAGGGGCCAATAGTAGCACGGGAGCTGTACAATACAATGTCTTTTATCAATTGGTTGGCATCAGCCTGATGTAGGGGCCAATAGTAGCACGGGAGCTGTACAATACAATGGTTTTTATCAATTGGTTGGCATCAGCCTGATGTAGGGGCCAATAGTAACACGGGAGCTGTACAATACAATGTCTTTTATCAATTGGTTGGCATCAGCCTGATGTAGGGGCCAATAGTAACACGGGAGCTGTACAATACAATGTCTTTTATCAATTGGTTGGCATCAGCCTGATGTAGGGGCCAATAGTAACACGGGAGCTGCACAATACAATGGCTTTCCGTGGCAGTAATGGGAAATCATAGAACAGTTGACATTACTCACTATTTCATTATCTGTTTGTGAAATACTATCACTCTCAAACTGGGAGGTACAGGCACTGGCGATTAGTGCTACGCAACAGCTAAGGGATTAGCTAGCCTTCGGGGACCTTCCTCAACTCCAGCTGTCCTCAAGTCCTTTTGGTGGAGAGAGTGGGGATGTACCCTTGACAAGGCATCTCCACTACAAACATTAGCTCAGCCCTCAAGAAGAACAGCTGTCGAGTCATATATATGCGAACGTGTAGTGTCAGCCGTAGGATACTCGGTATACACATTTGTATTGTTACAAATTCGGGACTTTCCTGGTGCTGCACTGCCTCCGGGCATTGCCTCCAGGATCGTTCCCACCATCTTTATATCTACTATTGTTCCATATGTGTCTGTTCCAGACCGGAGGACGTTAAGCAGAATTCCATCGTGTCAGCCGTTTCCGTGAAAGGCCAAAAAGTTCAATCAGTAATATTTACTCATTTTTGTGAGAGTACTTTTGGGCATTCCACAGGAACATTACCCGTTAATATAGTACGTGGTAGATTTAACGTGGTGACAGCCCTGACATGGCTTTAGTTGTCGACGGGGCTATAATCTTAACCTTAATCTTAATCTTACCAGTTAATATTCTTCGTTTTCAAAGAAATGAGAGACATTGTGAAAAATGTCATTTACGTGAAGACGGAGATGAATTTCATCATCTCTTCAGCCGTATTTTCGTTCAAGATAGTAGCAGGAAAGATATTTTGCCACGATAGTGTTTAAATTATCCTGTGTTAAATCTCACCGTTACGACAAAAACAAGAAGACGTTACTTAAAATTGAACGCTTCATAAATATGCTTTCAAAAAAACCCACATGACTTAACATAAACATGTGTTGTGCTTACTGAAATAGGTACACTAAGGGCACACACACATTATACGCGCAAGTTCCGCGCGGAAACCGATGCGAAATCCGCACCCAAAAAAATCTGGAAGTAAGAAATATGACTTTTTCACACACACACGCGCGTGCACACACACGCGCGCGCACGCACGCACACGCACGCACGCGCACGCACACACACACACACACACACACACACACACACACACACACACACACACCACCACACACCATACACACACGGCTTTCTCCCTGCTATCCCTGTCATCACTCCGTTCCTCCCCATTCCACACACGTCATATCGGGTTTGAATTGAAACATCCCTCCTTCTGGGTGCTTTTTTCGCCGTAAACTGTTTGGTACCAGAAAAAGGACAACTATTTCTGACTGTCTGTCTGCCGCCTGCCTCTACCTCTCTCTCTGAGCATGGGTGCTACTCCCAAAAATAAAAAATACTGAAAGGCCGGGGTCCAGGGGCCGCCCAGGCCCCTGGTGGGGTACAGGGGCAGCGCCCCGTTGGGGGGTTCAGGGGGGGCACCGCCCCCGTGAAGCTGAAGCAAAAATGCAATTGCAGAGGTCATTTCCATAGCTCTATGACATCATAGTTCTGTTGGCAGACGACAGTTGACACTTTGTAAAGTGACTGTCTAAGTTGCTGAGACATGACAAGTCACATTACCTTTTTACAAGAAATACAAAAGATCTATGGTTAAAATCATATTTTCATGACTAAGATTTTTACTGACATTTCAGAAACACAACTATAAAGCCGTTCAAATAGAAGATAATAATTAGATCATAAGTGAAATACGATGTCAGTGGATCCAAACATGACTTTCAATTGAGTTTTTCTAAGCAACATTTTTAACATATTCATACGTTTAACGTCATAAATATCATTTGGTGAATTGAAATATAGTTGTAACTTACCTTTCTGTGAAGTTTGTAGCTTTCATGACACAAAATTCATGCTGATAATGTTGAATTTAATTCAAATAAGAATGTGTGAATATGACTCGGCCGCCATTTTTGTTGTATTTTCACTTCCGGTGGTTGGAAGATCCAGATTCAAAATGCCCCCAACCACAGTTAACAGATCAACTTCTTTTTTTTAACAAAATTTTAAAAATACGGAATTTCCGTCTCAGCAGAAAACTTAATTTACGGATTTCCGTTTATGCGGAAGGTAGTAGCACCCATGTCTGACTCTCTCTCTCTCTCTCTCTCTCTCTCTCTCTCTCTCCTCTCTCCTCTCTCTTCTCTCTCTCTCTCATCTCTCTCTCTCTCTCTCTAGGTGTGCGTTACTTGTCTCTCTCTCTCTCCATCTCCTCTCGATTGTCAAACATGCTGGGTCCTCCGTAGAGCAGAGGTGGACACCGAGCCTTAGAATAAGAAACAGCAATGGACAAAATAGGGGAAGACGGGGTAAAAAGCGCCTGGGCGGGTAAGAAGCCCACCCCAATTATCTCATGAAATGAAGCAAATTTCAGTCTCATTTTGCCCATGAGACGAGCGTTAATGTCTAGCATTCGTCTCATGGGCAAATTTGACTGAAATTTTCTTTATTTCATGAGATAATTGGGGTGGGCTTCTTACCCGCCCATGCGCTTTTTACCCCGTCTTCCCCTACAAGTTCATCTAACCGAGGAGGAAGGACTACAGAAACGGAGAGAGAAGGGAGGAGCCCCAACTATAGAGACTGAGGCTGATCTACGTTACATACCAGAAAATGACACACAGACAAAACACACAAATGCCATTACTTTAGCATAATTATCAATGTTTAAATTCAATTATTTTAAAAACCCACTCACTGTTTTCAATTGAACTCCCAAGTAATTCTACGGTGACACTGGTTGCTCCAAAGCAGATGAGGTGAAGTTGCTGTGGAGACCGAAACAGCTGATCACACACAAAACTCGCTGAACAAAACTCACAAAAGTCACCGAACTTCAGCCAAGGTCACTCTGAGTGCAAGGGAACTTCCTTAGTCCCCAAAACACAACTGTTTTTTGGTCAGTTTTTTAATTTTTTTTAATTTATTTTTTTAAATACTAAAGCGAGCACTTTAGTTAAAAGTCGCAGTTATAATCTAGTTTGTATGTTGAAAAAAAATCGAAGAACAAAAAAAGCAACAACAAAAAACAAAAAGAAATCAATCCTAACACCGTAAACACGTTCATAATTTTGGGTCCGGTTCGGGGTCTTGGTCCAAGCAGCTTTTAAAAGTTGCTGATGACATTCACGAAATTGCAGTATAAGAAGAAGACACGAGTCTTTTCCGGTTTTTCTTGTTTGTTTTACTTAGACTAACTGCCAATAACAACATTCTCTGTGGACTTTATCAGGGGCAGACCAATATTGATTGGTATCGACAGTGTAATGAAGGGCGGAGCCTATGGGACGTCACGTGATATTCCACCTCCACCACCACCACCACCACCACCCCACCACTCTCCCGCCTCGTCACACTTCGCACGTAAGCCCTACTCCTCGATACTAGAGAGTCGGAATGCCAGAGATTCTCAAACGAAAGTCAAAACACGACCCATCTTAGACATGACAATACAGCGATGTCGTCCGTTTTCTATCACTTTTCTCATCTGCTAGTACCCCCTCTCTCTCTATCTCTCTCTCTCTTACCTGTCACCCACTTCAGTCCAGCCACTTTGGAAGCTCCGCCCATCGCTCGTGTCAACGCCACGGGAGAGCGAGAGAGAAAAGGGCGATTGTCCAATCACAGAACGGCGCTTGTTTCGCGTTGGCTCGTGTTGGCTCCGCCTCCTGCACGTGTGGTTTCTTTTTGCGGACGAGACTATTTCTCGGTGACGTCAGGGGTTTCTTGCGATGTCCAACTGGCCAACCACTGAGCTTGCTCGTGCTGAGAGTTATGTCATGTTAGACAGATGGGAGAGAGAGAGGGGGGGGGAGGGAGGACATGGAGAAGAGAGAGAGAGAGAGAGATAGAAGGAGGGAGGGAGGGGGGTAGCTATGCACAGCGGGAGACCAGTGGAAGTTTTAGAAAAAAACTTGACAATCCACTGAAAGGCGATTTGAAAACAGTGAAAATCTCTCTCTTTTTGTCTGTCTGTCTGTCTGTCTGTCTCTCTCTCTCTCTCTCTCTCTCTCTCTCTCTCTCTCTCTCTCTCTCTCTCTCTCTCTCTCTCTCTCTCTCTCTCTCTCTCTCTCTCTCTCTCTCTCTCTCTCTCTCTCTGTATGCGGCATGCGTGTGCCAGTATGTGTGTATGCATTTCTAAAAGCATGAAAGAACAGAAGAAAGAACTTAGGGCCGAGACAGCAGATAGTAGAATCACGAGTAGTTTGCAGCGCGGAGATAGCACAGAGAGAGAGAGAGAGAGAGAGAGAGAGAGAGAGGCACACTGACTCAAAGAGAATGGGCGGTATATCTGCATGCAACAGCCTGTTTGTAATTTCAATTTTAAAAACTTTTGTTGTAATTGTCTGGAATCCCCTGATTGCCTCGTTGTTTTTAACATTGTTAATATCTTTAATCCTATTTCAGTTTGAATGAATTGTATTGTTTTAATGTTGTTTTGCTGCTTGTTGAACATGAATCACACCACCTTCACGAGCTTCAGGTGTTATTCTTGTAGCAGTAGCATTAACAAAGACATCCTCCCCCTCCCCCTTCCCCCCCCCCCCCCCCCCCCCCCAACATCCCCCATAAAATGTTCGTAATAAACATTTCACTGAGAAGCAGCATTCTGCCGTTCTCGGGAAAGGGATAGGGTTAGGATCAGCCTAGTAGAGTTATTGTCAAGAAACTGTGAAAGTAGCGGACTTTGAGATAGAGAGTCGTAAACATGAGGGCCCAGAGGAGGTGTCTAAACTACGACTCAGTCCAAACATGATTTTCTTTCGCTCTGGACAACCATTTATAATCATGCAGCTCTCAAATTCACTTCATTGGGAATGTTGTTCCTTCTTCTTCTTCTTCTTATTCTGCGTTCTCAAGCCATATGGCCATAATGGGTGAGGTACGTATGTGTCCGGCTTTCAATGTTCACTGGTCTCCTCGCTGCGTACAGTCGACACATTCCGATTTCGGACGAGCTCATAAGAGAAACATTATTGGGAAGATTTTGTTGAACAAAAGGCAGGAGAATGGGCCATTAAGTCAGAAAGATAGTAGATGATAGAAAGCAAAGGGAAAAGGCAGAGTCAAAGAGAGTGGCAGATTAGAGGAAATTACAAGCACAGAACTTCAAGAAGGTGAGGGTACTATTTTTTTTAAAACAAAAGACCCCCGGTATCTCCACGGGGAGAGACTCGTGGAGGGGTCGGGGTCGTCCAGCTCCCCGTATGGAGGCACGTGGCACTGCTCCATGCTGTTCCAAACTAATAAATCGTTGACACAAGCCATGCGAGCAGAGCCTGAGGAGTCTGGGGACTACTACTTCATTGGGTGAGGATGGCTAAATGGACAAAGTTGTTGGTAGAGAGGTCTCACTCTTTCACATTCTGACTCTCGCTCATTAGAAGCGATCTTCTCTTCTGTCCAGTCCGTCTCTCTCTCTCTCTCTCTCTCTCTCTCTCTCTCTCTCTCTCTCTCTCTCTCTCTCTCTCTCTCTCTCTCTCTCTCTCTCTCTCTCTCTCTCTCTCTCTCTCTCTCTCTCTCTCTCTCTCTCTCTCTCTCTCTCTCTCTCTCAGGGCTGGGTGGAAAACAGCTGTCATTGCTTATCTCATGTTCCATGGTTAAATAAAATTTCGTTTTTGCTTTCATTCCCCCCCCCCCCTCTCTCTCTCTCTCTCTCTCTCTCTCTCTCTCTCTCTCTCTCTCTCTCTCTCTCTCTCTCTCTCTCTCTCTCATAATAATTATTATCTCCATTTCCTTTGCTCACATGGTGTGACCGCGATGCGACGACACGAACGGCAGAGAGCATTACAAGAGTCCTGCTGGAATTCAGGGCATCTTCCCCTACCTCCTCCCCCCACCCCCATCCCCCCTTCCACCCCCTCTCCATTCCCCTTTCTCTATTCTTCCCAGCGGGTGCCTTGATTCAATTGAGTGTGTAGGGGAGCTCGGGACAAAAAGGAACCGGGAACAGGCAATTGGGACACCGGAAATGAAACACTAACTATATTACCGGTTAACGGGGGTGACCTCTTTATCCTCTTTCCGAGTGCTGTGCTTGTGTCACGCTTAGAACAAGATCGAGACCCTATTCTGCTACATAAAACCACCTCTCTCTCACTCTCTCTTAATTCACATCTGTCTTGTTACAAATTCGGGACTTTCCTGGTGTTGCACTGCCTCCGGGCATTGCCTCTAGGGTAGTTCTCACCATCTTTATATCTACTAATGTCCCATATGTGTCTGTTCAAGACCGGAGGACGTTAAGCAGAATTTCATCATTCATCTGAGTCTCTCTATCTCTCTCTCTCTCTCTCTCTCTCCGCATTAATTTTATGTAGTGAAAACGCTAACCTTATTACGAAGCTGTCACTATTTGTCCACAAAGTTCTTTCCTCGCGAAAATAATGCATGAATGTTGAGTGATCATAATACTATTCATGATGTAAATTGTTGTTTGTTTATATTATACTCTTTGTGAACTTTATTGTTTGTTATGGGACAGAAGCCTAACAAATAAAACAGGTTTTTACTTTGACTCTCTCTCTCTCTCTCTCTCTCTCTCTCTCTCTCTCTCTCTCTCTCTCTCTCTCTCTCTCTCGCTCTCTCTCTCTCTCTCTCTCTTCTCTCTCTCTCTCTCTCTCTCTCTCTCTCTCTCTCTCTCTCTCTCTCTCTCTCTCTCTCTCTCTCTCTCTCTCTCCCTCCCTCTCTCTCTCTCTCTCTCTCTCATCTCTCTCTCTCGTCTCTCTCTCTCTCTCTCTCTCTCTCTCTCTCTCTCTCTCTCTCTCTCTCTCCACAACTTCTCTCCCAGAAGTTCTTTTCACACATACACACCCAATCCTCTGTCTATTCCCTAACCACCATGATCTTGTTTCTGGATGCATTCTGGGAGATTTAAAAAGTAGATAATAAACAAAAAGCAGACAAACAAATTGAGTTCAATAAAATAAAAACAATTCAGAATGCCTGTGGATGCTATCTTCTTTATTTCTGTATTGGATTTCCTAGATCGTTGGTTCTCCTCTCCTCTTCCCTCCATCCCCTTTTCCATTTTTCTTCTTCTTCACAATTCCCCCCCCCCCCCCCCACCTTCGTCCCTCTCACCCCCTTGTCCTCACTCTTTCAGACTCTATTGGTGCATACAGCTTTCCATCTTTGCCCAGCTTTCTAATTTCCTTGATGTGTGTGTGTGTGCGTGAGAGAGAGAGAGAGAGAGAGAGAGAGAGAGAGAGAGAGAGAGAGAGAGAGAGAGAGAGAGAGAGAGAGAGAGAGAGAGAGATGAAATACGAAAGTTTGAGAGAGAGAGAGAGAGAGAGACTCGAGAGGAGAGAGAGAGAGAGAGAGAGAGAGAGAGAGAGAGAGAGATGAAATACAAAAGTTTTGAGAGAGAGAGAGAGAGACAGACAGACAGACACAGAGAGAGAGAGAGAGAGAGAGAGAGAGAGAGAGAGAGAGAGAGAGAGAGAGAGTTTGTTCCGAACAGTCGAAGTCATCATTAACCGAATTACAGTAAGTAGAAATAAAGAATATTCAATAAAATATGTGACAAACGTAAGCAAAATAGCCCCAAAACAAAAACATCTATTTTTTGTAGCAACCTCCACTCCGCCCCCCCCCCCCCCCTCTCTTCCTCTACCCTCACTCTCTCCCCCCTCCCCCCACCTTCACCCTCCCATCTCCTCAACGTCCCACTTATGATTGCACTCTACTCCCCCCCCCCCCCCCCCCCTTTTTGTTTTCCTTGGAGAATACTGGACGTAGACATTCGGGTGCCAGAGTTTTGTTTCTTTTTGTATAATTTTGATAATATTTTTTTATCTTTGCATAACGGTTGTCTAAAGCACACGATTGCCCTGTATGTTTCACTAGAAATTTAGAGTTGAAAAATTCAGTAAGAGAGGGATAGAGGTTAGGAGATAAAAGTTAAGATGCAGATCAACACCCTCCACCCACCCCTCAACGTCTTGGGTCATAGCGTTTTTTCAGTCGCACGTAAATATTGTTCTATTAGCAAATACATATTTTTGATTGCTTAAATGAATTAAAATTAACTTTATTTAATTTAGAGAATGGAGGTTTATAATTATATAATTTAACCCTTTCACCGCCACTGTCGCCTCTTGGCACCACAATGCTTTGACACCCATGTCACTGAAAGGCATCAAATGAGGGTCTGTTAACCAATTACATTAATGTTCTTAATTTTGGTAGGGAAGGATAAGCCCTATTTTATGCATGTCACAGAGGAATCCCCACTATTGAAGACGAACTCGTTTCTGTATCCAGGTAGGTTTCATGGATAATTGTGGCTCACAAATGGCTGGCGTTGAAAGGGTTTTAAGCGCTCAATCTGCAGTAAGAAAGGCAAGACTGGAGAAAACGGAAAGAACCCAGAAAATGGAGGTGTGTGTATGTGTTAATCTTGCTGCGATATTGGCCACTGCAACGACCACCTTTTGCAAGAGTGAATGCCCTTGGTAGATGCTTGAGTACTGACTAAACAAGGGAATAACTCTCGCCAATAACCCTATTTGAGGCCACTGAATGGCTGCCGTTTGCAAGAGTGAATGCCCTTTTGGATACTGACCAATAAGGACTTAACTCTCGCTGTCAAGGGCATTAATAACCCTAGTTGCAGTGGTCAATAAGATAGAGGGAGGTGTTATGAAAGGGAAGGGAGGAAGAGGGGCGTGGGGGTGTGGTGGTGGGGTGAAGGGTGTGTGTGTACAACAGTATTATTATATTAGGTAAATAACGAGATGTAGTTTAGCACACACACACACCCTACACACACACACACCACCCCCGAACCCACCCCATGTTTTCGACCTTCAGTCTCAAAGTTTCTGCTTCTTTCAGTTTTATGAAAATATGGATTCCTTGGCTGATTCGTATGCCTTTCCCCCAAAATGACAGAATGTGAATATTATCTACTAGCACAACGCCTAGTACCGGAAATACCGAGTACTGGTAATACCTAGTACCGGTAACGCCCTCTTCGGCCTTTCGGCCATGTGGGGCATTTGTAAATACAAAGATGGTGGGAACAATACTGGAGGCAATTGTAAATACAAAGATGGTGGGAACAATACTGGAGGCAATGCCTGGAGACAGTGCTAAACCAGTAAAGTCCCAATTTTTTAATAATGCAGATATAATGTAGTAGTAACCACGCCTCAGATAAACCTATGGTACTACCACACATATAGCTACTCTTAAACCCCGTCCCCTACTTCTCACACTCACCTCATACACACAGGCACACGAACGTCAATGATCTCTCTCTCTCTCTCTCTCTCTCTCTCTCTCTCTCTCTCTCTCTCTCTCTCTTTATTAGTATTTAACGTCCTCCACCCCCGGAGCAGGCACAGAGAGAGACAGACAGACAGACAGACAGAGAGAGAGAGAGAGAGAGAGAGAGAGAGAGAGAGAGAGAGACAGACAGACAGAGAGAGAGACACATAGACATACAGAGACAGGAGACAGAGAGAGAGAGAGAGAGACAGACAAAGACAGAGAGAGACAGACAGACAGAGAGAGACAGACAGACAGCGAGACATAGGCCCTACAGACAAAGACAGAGAGAGAGAGAGAGAGGGGGGGGGGACAGAAAGCGAGAGACACAGACAGACAAACATACACAGAGAGAGAGACAGACAGAAAAAGACAGAGACAGAGAGACATACAGACTCCCCACTAGAGATACGGGCGCCGAGAGGCAGGCAGATACGCGTTTCGCGCATTTGCCGAACCGCGCAAATGACACGGCCACCTCGGTTGCCGTTGCCATTGCCCCGTTAGGGTTCACAGCAAATTTGAAGCGATTCGGTCGAAAACCGGCGGAGCTATAAGGCCTGTTTTGTGTTTCACACAGACAGACAGACACACACACACTTGGCTTTTAATATAAAGATGGGACAATTTGGGTGGTGGAGGGGTTGCTAAACTACATCTTTGCCCCAATCATAATATTTTAACTTGAATTTAATCTTACCCGGAGAAGGTTAGATTAGCGTCCAATCGGTCAGAGACCTTATGGACAGAATTTTATCCAAACGATGAAATCTTTCGTATTCCCTCCCACGAGAAGTAGCCTCATAAATCTCTGAGTAGCCAAGAACGAGAGAAGGTCTACATTGGAGTAAGAACGTTCAAGGGTCGCATGTATCTCTCTCTCTCTCTCTCTCTCTCTCTCTCTCTCTCTCTCTCTCTCTCTCTCTCTCTCTCTCTCTCTCTCTCTCTCTCTCTCTCTCTCTCTCTCTCTCTCTCTGTGTCTCTGTGTCTTTCTCTCTCTTTAATATTTGTTTGTGTTGACATTTTCAATGTTGGATTAATTAAGTTTTGATATCAATGTTATTATGCTACATTTAAACCCTTTCCCCATCCTCCCACATGATACGGGCAGAAAGGCCTATTCATTAAAATGTTTGACTTCGACCTCCCTCTCTCTCTCTCTCTCTCTCTCTCTCTCTCTCTCTCTCTCTCTCTCTCTCTCTCTCTCTCTCTCTCTCTCTCTCTCTCTCCCTCTCTCTATCTTACTTATAGTCACTTATAGCCTTACTAAAAAAACAAAAATGAAAACAAATAGGTAGTTCTTGAATCTCATCGTACTAAGCAGCATCGATCTCGTCACCTCATCCATGGGCCTCTTGGGGGTGTGGGAGACAGACAGACAGAGTCAGAGAGACAGACAGAGTCAGAGAGACAGACAGACAGACAGAATCAGAGAGACAGAGACAGAGAGAGAGAGACAGACAGACTATCCTCCTCAACCACCCAGACCCGCAACCCCACTCACTCTATTATTTGTTCCCATTCATCCCTTTTCTGCGGCCTCCCCCATGTTACTACGAGATCTGTGGTATCACCCCACCTGGTTCCTTTCTATATTCCCCTCTGTTGTCTGTCTGTCGTTTCCGACAATGACTCCAAGCACGCAGGTGATCCTACACGACCCCCCACCCCCTCTCTCTCTCTCTCTCTCTCTGTGTCAAGTCTCTCTGTCTCTCTGTCAAGTCTCTCTCCCTCTTTGTCGAGTCTCTCTCTCTCTCTCTCTCTCTCTCTCTCTCTCTCTCTCTCTCTCTCTCTCTCTCTCTCTCTCTCTCTCTCTCTCTCTCTCTCTCTCTCTCTCTCTCTCTCTCTCTCTCTCTCTGTCAAGTCTCTCTCTCTCTCTGTCTCTCTCTCTCTCTCTCTCTCTCTCTCTCTCTCTCTCTCTCTCTCTCTCTCTCTCTCTCTCTCTCTCTCTCTCTCTCTTTGTCGAGTCTCTCTCTCTCTCTCTCTCTCTCTCTCTCTCTCTCTCTCTCTCTCTCTCTCTCTCTCTCTCTCTCTCTCTCTCTAGCTCAAAATATACATGATCCAACACGACACCTCCCCTCCTTCTCTGAAAACCCTCAGCAAGACAGCCTTACTCTCAGGCGAGGCCCCCTCCAGACATACGGCCTGTCATCGGTTTGGGTAAAAGACACTGGAGAGCAGCAGGGAATCCGTCCAGCCCCAGGGTTCAGGTGGTAAAACTCACCAGGGTGCATTGATGGTCGTGGGTTTCTGGACCCTCGCGTGCATTGTCTTTGTAGCACGTGCTCTGACAGTGTTGTGTGCAAACTCGGAGTTTGGGGGTAGCCGGGATAATAGGACTTCTTCCAGGTGTGTTGACTTTGGAGTGGGTCTGGATCTGGGTCTTCATAGACGTTGAAGGAGAAGAGCCCATTGTAAGGGTGGCCGGTAGTGTCTCAACGGGAGTAGCCGATGTGTCAATATAGTACAAGACAAAGTGGAATGGGAGGATTTAGGCTTGTAACAGCAGATCTACAGCTTTACTTAGCTAACTCCTTTAGTTTCCTTTTGTGGCACTTTAGGTGTTGGTTACGTTCGTGTGCTAGAAAAGCGAGTGACACCCGTAGTAAGAGAGGGAGAGAAGAGGGTGGTTGGGG
>CM065707.1:18913107-18940607 GCA_017654935.2 Phymorhynchus buccinoides
TCTCTCTCTCTCTCTCTCTCTCTCGGCTAGAATTGCACAAACCATCATATAGTAATAAGCCAAGTGTCCGTGTGTGTGTGTGTGTCTGTGTGTGTGTCTGTGTGTCTGAAACACGAAACGGGCCTTATAACTCCGCCGTTTTTCGACCGAATCGCTTCAAATTTGCTGTGAGCCCTAACGGGGCGATGGCAACGGCAACCGAGGCGGCCGTATCATTTACGCGGTTTCACACATAACCAAAGACTCTAAAAGGGGAAGATGGACTACTTAAGAGTTATGGCGAGCCTGGCTGATAGAGTTATCGTTAGTGGGGTAGTTCACAGTGGCGGCTATGCAAAGACTCAGATTGGAATTTGAATGGAGAATTCAATTGGCCTATCGACGTGTTATGTCATAAAGATGTTTAAAAGGGACACAAGCAGTGTTTCTGTCCTCACTACTCATATAGGGAAAAGGGACCAGATGTCAGTCTTTTCTTTTCAATGTCTTTGGCTCTTTGCTTGCCTCCCTGCCGTGAGAGCGCTGAGAGAGAGAGAAAATAGAGTTTTACGCCCTCTTGGGCCTTTCGGCCATGTGAGGAGAGCCCTGCCGTGAGCGCGCTGAAGCTACTTTTATACAGAGGGGGAGAGAGGTGAGAGAGGGAGAACAACGCAGCAAGCTTCCCCCCCCCCCCCCCCCTAGGGATACTGGGAGGGGGGGGGGGGGGTCTTCCGTACAAATAGTTCCCCCACCTTCTGGAAGTTATGTGCTTATAACTACCTCTAATCTGTCAGTCTCTTTGATTCTGCCTTTTCCCTTTGCATGCTGTTATCTACTATCGTTCTGCCTTTCCGGTCCATTCTCCTGCCTTTTTTCAAGAAATACTTTCAAAAAGATTTCCTCTAGCCGAAGTCAGACATGCTGGGCCTAATTATTCTTACTTAGGTGCATAACAGCAGCATGATGCATCTACGTTCGTAATTGACAGAAACATGCCTGAATGACCGAAGAACAAGAACTTAGAAGACGAAGAAGAAGAACAAGTACTACTCTCTCTCTCTCTCTCTCTCTCTCTCTCTCTCTCTCTCTCTCTGCGTGGGCGAGGTCAAAGTGAAAATGATTATGAAACACTCTTTCTGGGATAGGTCAAGATGTGCCCCCCCCCCCCCCCCCCCCTGAATGAAATGAAAGACCTTACACATTTGTGATCCATTTTCTTGGAAGGTGAAATGCTGCCTTCTTCTTGGAAATGTAAAACCGAAAGTTTCACTTTTGTGTGTTTGAGACTGGCTGTCTGTTGAAAGCCACAATAGCAAACAAGTGTGTCGCCGAGTGGCAGATAAGTCCCCGAGCAAGTAAATGTGGGGAGGGGGTAGGTGTAGGGAGGAGATAGCTGCCACGGGGTTAAAACTACCATGGGGTTAAAACTGCCACGGGAGTTAACTGCCACGGGGCGATTGCTAGTTGATACTATTAATTTTAACAAAGCAAAACAAAACAAAATTCCCCGTGGGGATACTGGGGGTTCTTTTGTAAAAATTAGTTCCCCCACCTTCTGGAAGTTCTGTGCTTGTAGCTTCCTCTAATCTGCCACTCTCTTTGACTCTGCCTTTTCCCTTTGCTTTCTGTCATCTACTGTCTTTCTGACTTATTGGCCCATTCTCCTGCCTTTTTTTTCAAAATAAATCTTCCAAATATATTTTCTCCTTTGAGCTCCTCCGAAATCGGAATGTGTCGGTTGTACGCAGCGGGGAGACCAGTGAAAACTGAAAACTGGCCTGGGAACGCAAAAGAAGAAGAAATGTATAATACCGCTTGTAATGTCCTTCGTTTGACACAAATTGTATGTTTGCAAGTAGGGCATAAAGAATGGGAGTGGTCAAGTCAAGTCAAGTCAAGTCAAGTCAAGTCAAGTCAAGTCAAGTCAAGTCAAGTCAAGTCAAGTCAAGTCAAGTCAAGTCAAGTCAACATGATCTTTAATAAGGATGAAAGGATAAGATTGAACAGTGTTTTACATCTTGTCCTCAGCATGTGTGTGTGTGTGTGTGTGTGTGTGTGTGTGTGTGTACACACTCCTCTCTCTTTATCTTCTCTCTCTTGCCATTAGGTCTGTTTCTGCTATATTCCATTTATGTTATCTGTGTGTGTTCGCGTTGTATTGCGTGTGTGTTTGAATGCGCTTTGAATGCTAACGTGTGTGTGCGCTTTGATTTGATTTCTATCAAGATTCAACGCCGTATAAATACTGTATGTTGTTGTTGTTGTTGTTGTTGTTGTTGTTGTGTGTGTGTGTGTGTGTGTGTGTGTGTGTGTGCGTGTGCGTGTGCGTGCGCGCGCGCGTGTGTGTTGTCATTACAAGCGTTACCATAAGCTTATTACCATTTAATTGGATTTTATCACAAGTTGGCATTCTCAAGTTTGGGGCAATAGTAAACTGAGACTGTTAGTATGCACACTGTTTCCCAGTCCAGAGGCAGATCACATCATTTCTAAAGGGGGGTGGGGGGGGGGGGGGGGGGTCAAGGTCGACGCTTAGCTTGTTAATTTTTCTTAATTTCATTCAATTGCTAATTTTTCCCGCCGCCCGGAAAAAAACATTTCACCAAAGAACTCAAATGGTGCAATCTGGTCTAAACATTTACCACCAAATCGTTTTAAAAATGATCAAGAAATCTTCCGTTTTTGCCGGGTGGGGGGTGGGGGTGGAAACCCGGGACACCCCACCCCCACCCCCACCCCCGATCCACCCTTACAGTGACACAGACACTCACATAGACTTTCGATCTTTTCATCTCACAAACGCACACAAAAACAGAGACAGGCACACCAACAGACAGAAAGAGAGAGAGAGAGAGAGAGAGAGAGAGAGAGAGAGAGAGAGAGAGAGAGAGAGAGAGAGAGAGAGAGAGAGAGAGAGAGAGAGAGAGAGAGAGAGAGAGAGAGAGAGAGAGAGAGAGAGAGAGAGAGAGAGAGAGAGAGAGAGAGAGAGAGAGAGAGAGAGAGAGAGAGAGAGAGAGAGAGAGAGAGCCCTACAGTGACACAGACACCCACATAGACTTTCGATCTTTTCATCCTCACAAACGCACACAAAAAAACAGACAGGCACACCAACAGAGAGAGAGAGAGAGAGAGAGAGAGAGAGAGAGAGAGAGAGAGAGAGAGAGAGAGAGAGAGAGAGAGAGAGAGAGAGACGTACATTGAACACAAACACAAAGAAATAACAGAGGTACATAGAAAGAAAGATAGTGACAAGAACAGCAAAGTACGAAAGGGGAAAGGGTGGGTGGGAAAGGAGAGGTATTGTGAACCGAGTCGCGCGTGCAGTGTGTGTTCAATTTGTAGTTTCATAGTCAGGTACTAATGACGCTGGGGCCACGAGGTTTGCTATGTGACAGGAATATTTCTGGTAAGGGCTTGGGTAAAACCGGAGAAAGGTCGGGATGAGACGACAGAGAGACAGACTGGCGAACATACAATACACACGCGCGCGAGCGCACAGACATTGAGCGACATAGAGTGTGTATGTGTGTGTGTGGTGGTGGTGGTGGTGGTGGTGGTGTGTGTGTGTGTGTGTGTGTGTGTGTGTGTGTGTGTGTGTGGTGGTGTGTGTGTGTGTGTGTGTGTTGTGTGTGTGTGTGTGTGTGTGTGTGTGAGAGAGAGAGAGAGAGAGAGAGAGAGAGAGAGAGAGAGAGAGAGAGAGAGAGAGAGAGAGAGAGAAAGAGAGAGGGTGACTCGCCTTTTATAGAATATATATAGAGAGGTATACGCCAAAATCGTATTTATTTGAAGACTGGACTCTTGGATTCACTTGTTAACCGTAGACAAGCCGTTATTAACTTTGTGTAGGTTGTATGAGAGAGAGAGGAGAGAGAGAGAGAGAGAGAGAGAAGAGAGAGAGAGAGAGAGAGAGAGAGAGAGAGAGAGAGAGAGAGAGAGAGTGTGTGTCTGTGAGAGAGAGAGAGAGAGAGAGAGAGAGAGAGAGAGAGAGAGAGAGAGAGTGTGTGTGTGTGTGTGTGTGAGTGTGTATGTGTGTGTTAGCGCGCGCGCGCGCACTCACGCGGGCATGATAAAGAGACAGACAGGCTCACAAAGAGTCATAGATACATCTCCCTCTTGTTAACTTCACTTCAAATGGGCCAATGGCCTTTCTGAATAAATGATCTTAAGTATTCTCTCTCTCTCTCTCTCTCTCTCTCTCTTCTCTCTCTCTCTCTCTCTCTCTCTCTCTCTCTCTCTCTCTCTCTCTCTCTCTCTCTCTCTCATTAGAATGCGTTCACACGTGCGTGTCTGACTCTGTGTTAGGCCTTTATGGAATGAGGTCAAAGTGTTAGAATGCAGTCTATAGAAATCAGAGAACCCTTTTGAATTTGCGGATTGTGTTTGTATCTCTTTGTTAGGAATTTCTTACTTTCATAATATTGACATCTCTCTCTCTCTCTCTCTCTCTCTCTCTCTCTCTCTCTCTCTCTCTCTCTCTCTCTCTTGCCTGCTTTCCCCCCCTCTTTTTCTTTCGTCATCTTCATCATCACCATCACCATCAACACCACCCTCTTCTCATTTTTTCTTCTTCTTGATCATGATCAATCTTCTTCGTCGTCGTCGTCTTCTTTTTCTTCTTCCACTTCTTCTTCTTCGTCATCACCATCTTCTTCTTCTTTCTTCGTTGTAGTATTGTGGGTTTTTTTAGTTCTGTATTTCTTTGTTTTAGTTTTTGTTTCTGTGTTGTTGTTGTTGTTGTTGTTGTTGTTGTTGGGTGTGGGTTTTTTTTAAATAAAAAGGTTGTGTGCTGTGTAGCCATGAATACGGCGTTGAAGGTTAGCGAGTTTGTGCATCTTTCTTTAGATCTCTTCATCTCTTGTTACCTTTATAACGTTGGTTGGTTGGTTGGTTGAGTGGAGGTTTTACGTCCTCATGGCGGAAAGCCCTCAGGGACAAGTTGTTCTGGTGCTGGGTCGATGACTTTTATAACATTTTACCATGTCTTTTTATATTCACTCCACCCCCTTCGAAGCTTCACTCCGTCCTTTTATGAAGCTTTTATTGCAGTTGTTTTAAATCTTAATATTGACACATATATAAGAATGATAATGTTGTACCACCATTCCTATTCTTTTTGTTTTCGTTTCAACCTTTTCATACACAAATTCTTTAAAACCATAGAATAAAAAATAAAAAAAAACAGTTTTTATTTGAGTCCTCAATCACATTTCTATGGAGACTTTGTTACTATGGAATGTGAAACATTGATTCTTTTTTTTTTAAGCATTCGCTTATATTGCCGGCCGAACACAGATCTTAGAAAAAACATAAACACCGATATATTTCTTAAGCTCATAATAACCAATTTTGTATTTGTACTTTGGATGATCAAGTTTCTATTCACTGGCACACAGAATCTCTGTGAAATTCGGGCTGCTCTCACCCGGAGAGAGCGTCGCCGCAGTGCAGCGCCACTTATGAACCCTTTTGGACCCTTAGAAATAAAAAAGACCAACTTAAACTAGTGAAATGATTGAAGCCATGCAGACAGAAGACAGAAGAAAAGACAGACATAAATGTAAAAGAAAGAAAGGAAGAAAGACGAACCTGCAGAAAGACAGAATGATGGAAAAAAAGACAGATAGACAAACAAACAAAAAGAATGGGGGAAAAAGAAAGAAAAGTCCAGACCAGACCTGACAGGGAAGGAAAGAAAGAAAAGTCCAGACCAGACCTGACGAGGAAGGAAGGAAAGAAAGGCTCGTTGTAGCGTCAGAGAGTTGTAAAAGACAACTATTGCGTTCCAAGGTGTTTGGAGGTGGAATCCTGCTCTGTACTCGGTACTTCTCACATTGATGACCCAGATGGCCTGTCACTTCAGCTGTCTGTTTATTATGTCCAGTGGAATGATGTGCTTGCATGAAAAGTGAGAGAGGAGGGGAAGGGGTCATGAGGGTAAAAGCAAATTCTGTGGTCAGTGGGAGGGGGGGGGGGGAGGGGGGGGGGCGTTGAGGTGGCAATTGGCTACTGCAACCTTTTGCTAGAGTGAATGCTCTTGGTAGATGCTTGAGTACTGACCAAACAAGGGAATAGCTCGCCAATAACCCTATTTGAGGCCACTAAATGGCTGCCTTTTGCAAGAGTGAATGCCCTTTTGGATACTGACCAACAAGGGCTTCACTCTCGCTGTCAAGGGCGTTAATAACCCTAGTCGCAGTGGCCAATAGAATGGGTGGAGAACAAGGTGATTTTTATGGGTACTGAAGTGAAGAGCGGGGATAGATAACATGTTGGAATTAGGTGAGAAAATGAGGAATCATGAGTTTCACCATCTTTGGGGTGTGATTAAAGTCCGGAAGGCGGGGGGGGGGGGGGGGGGGGGGGGGGGTAATTAACAGGAAGATGGATTATAGTGAGTGGAAGGGAGAAAGGAGGCTGGTGGAAAGAAAAGACTCAGTAGGAGTGAGAAAGAAAGAGAGAAAGAGAGAAGACGAAAACAAAGAAGAAGAACCAACAATAATAATTTATAAAACAAAAAAACCCAAAGTAGCAGCAGCATCAATAACAACAATAAAACAACAAGGACGACAATAACAACAACAACAACAAATTCGTGAGGGAAAAAAATCGAGTTTGCAAACACAATTAGTGTTGCAGAGCAAAGCAACAAAGCTGGCTTCCTGACGAGACAGTCAGGAACTGACAGTGACCTCCCTTTTCTTCTAGGTGTCGCTGCTAACCGTTGATGGAATTAGCTCCCCTGCCAGCCGCCCTTACCCCCGATTGGCCTCCCTAGGAAAGCTTGTCTCGTCTCATTGATCTATGATCCCTCCCTGTTCCCATCCCCCCCATCCCCTTTCTTCGTCTCCCCCACACCCCCCATTCTATTCGTCACCCCTCATTACACCCTATTACTCAAAGTTTCCTCGACCTAGTCCCGTTTTCCGTCCAATGCTAAGCGAGGGGGAAAACTAAAGAAATAGAAAAGGAATTAGCGAAAGTCTCACGCAGAATGTCTTTCTGTCTTCTTTTTGTATCTGTCTGTCTGTCTGTCTCATTGATTTTCTGTCTGCCCTGAAGCTACGAATGTACTTGCCATGAAGAACTGAACACGAAACCGTTTTATTTGGCATTATGCTTAACAATGTCATGCATAGGGGGTTGAGAAGACGTACATCCTTTACCCTAAAAAGACCTAATACTAGGCCCCAACAAGACAATGTGCCAGATTTTTTTTAAATTGCTAAAACAAGGAATGGCCTGTTACACCTATTCAGGCATTGAAAAAGATGTTAAGAATTTGATCATCAAAGTAAACACCAAAGTAGATGGGTTTTTTTGTTTGTTTTTTTGTTGGTTTTTGTTGTTGGTGTAAACATGGATTTAGATATGTCATAGAAAACTTTATTCTGGTGCCGAAACGGCAACAGTATGTTTCTTACTGCCTGTATGGTTTCGTGCTGTATTTCATGAACCAGTGAATAGAATCGCTTCACATTTTGCATGGTGGTGTATCATGCCGGGAGGGTTCTGTAACAAATATATTATGGCCTTGACGTTTTGTTTGTTTGTTGTTGTTGTTCAAGTACTAACATTCAAATGTTGCCAAAATGGTCCAAGGGAAGCAACTCCAGGTATTTGCCCAAAACAATCATGAGTATTGCCCCTTTGACAAGACAGGGGAAGTTGGAGTACTGTTGGCCAAGTTCAGGTGCTTTGAGCACCAGGTTGCGCTGTATCAGTGCTTTCTAGTTTCTCATTTTCCCAAACGCTTGACTGCCTGACTTATTAATGTAGCCGCGTAGTAGCCTACATTGCCTTCCCATGAGGCCGTGCTTCTGTTGACCTCGGGTCACGCTTTCTACTTCCGGTGGCACGCTGTCCGTTTCCTGTGCGTCATGAGTGATCCTTAACAAAGCAGAACAAAAGAGGACAAGTCCAGAATTCCCAGTTACCATTCGGTGTTACTTTGGCTGAAGTACGACAAAATACACTGTTAATACGAAGAAATGCTTAGCAAGCATTGATGTATTAAAAGACGATTTTCGGAGAGAGCTAGGGGAGAGCACTTCGTGAAAATTAGAGTTGTTTGCCTCAATTACTCGGTCAAATACCATAGCAACAATGCAACAATGGCGTCGAAGCTTGAAACCACAGGATTATAAATTTGTTTCATAGAAAAATTTAGGGGTGGCCAGTGGCTACAAACTAAACTGATAAAACCAGTGCAAATTGACGTAAAAATATAAATGACATCAATGTTAGAATGACGCACGGTGTTCTAAGTGCTGTATGTCTGCTCAAACACACGAGGCGAGAGCTGGGGATCTATACCTGATGGTAGAGTAACTTCCCCTGTTTGACCGATTGAATTAGGCAAGATCACTCCCACACAGCATGAAATTACTCCCCTTAATTATTTCCGAACAATAGGGCATTTGCCACGTGAGGGCGACCTTGAATTTCACCGAGTTGAATTTAGAGAGTTGAATTAGAAAGGTCAGCGTAACTCGGGCAGAACGAGTGCGGGCAAATTAGTAGTCTAGTATAGAGAACGAACGCTCGTGGCAAATGCCCTATGCCTATTGCATGGCATTTATAATTGCCATTACCTAATACATTCTTTTGTTATTAAAAAAACAACTAATTACGCAGCGTGTGGATGGGACTTAAAGCACCGATTTAATGACAAAAACAATAACAAAAAGGTCACATCGAAGCATCTTGTAATCATATTCTCATTTAAATGATTTATGTATGAACTGCACAGGCTTGGAGTCGAAAATGCTCAGGTACATTATAAGCTTCAAGCTTTTGTTGTGTTCTTGCACCTGATTTGCAGTTTCTTATGTTCATTGAGATAATAAAGTAACTTTGAATCTCGGAAAGCTTGTTGTTGCCATCATTGTTGTATGATTTAATGTGAAATATGTGTTGTTGGTTAATCTTTTTAAAAAAGTCAATCAAAACAGGCCTTCGTGTAAAACAGAGACTTTATAAAAAAAAAAATTGTGTTTAAAGAATACTATTCAAATAAATTTTCTTCATGGAGTGATTTTTAATGGATGCGCTATACGTTTTATTAATAAGTATAATTACTTAAAGGTACCCTTGCGGTAGATGGAAATATTATGTGCTAAAGGCGACAACATAGATCTCTGTGTTCAGAGAGCAGAGAGAGAAAAAAACAAAAAAACTCTACAGAGTGAAAGCGCTAAATCAAACAGCCATGCGGCAGCATTTTCGGCTCCAGTGACCTTGACTTTTGACCAATGACCTTCACCTTCGATCTTGTTCTAGATATCCTAACTACTGTTCCTCATGCAAAACGTAAGTGTCCTAGGTCCCTCCGTTCGAACGTTATTGTGGTAACATAGATGGATAGATAGATAGATAATTTGCTTTGATAACACTTTTTTGCGTCCAATGTCTGTATTTGTGAACCTCAGAAACAAACTCAGTTAAGGTTAACTTTATGAATTGTTCTGTGTTCTGAAAAGAAGAAAATAATAAAATGTGCTGATTTACTTTTTCTCCCAGTGGGGGAGGGACAGTGCCTTATGCAAAGACAGCTGTTTCGATCTGTGAAGATCTCATCAGTTTGCATGATCGGCCTGCAATTTGACTGTCCAGTGGATGTCAGCTTGAGCAAGAAGACATTCCACAAGAGAATGGTGTCCTCTTTGCACCAAATCGAAAATCCACAGAGGACACCATTATATACAAACCAAGGAGGTATGATATCGAAGAAATGACGTTGTGGGCTAGACGCAATGGCCTGCTGATTCCGGCGGGTAGATCTAAAATTTGTGGGAAATAAATGTGTGAATGCTCAACTTACAAACTATTAGATCTAATTATCTCCCCCTTTTGTAAAACTGAAAAATCAAGCAAAAATTAAACATCATGCTTATAATTTGCTCTGTTAAATTTGCTAAGATAATCTTCAGGGTGTCCCAATGAGCAATAATTAGAATCTCTTTCTAATGTATTGTTGAATTATTTAATTAGCAGAAATGAACAGAGGTAGAAAACTCTGATAATTTGCTCCCCTCCACCAAAGTTGCTTATGACACCCCCCGCCTAACCCTGCATGAACAACAGCCAAGGGGAGCAAACCCAACTTCATCCTCACAAAAAGATGTGCCAGGTTTGTCTATTGGCCACTGCAAGTATGGTTATTAACGCCCTTGACGGCAAAAGTTAGGCCCTTGTTGATCAGTATCCAAAAGGGTATTCACTCTTGCAAAAGGCAGCCATTAAGTGGCCTCAAATAGGGTTATTGGCGAGAGTTATGCCCTGTTTGGTCAGTACTTAACCATCTTCCCCCACCCACCAAGGGCTTCCACTCTTCCAAAAGGTGTTCTCTGCAGTAGCCATATATGCCCCTCACCCACACAGAACACAGCATCATTGTCATGTTCGTAAAAGCTCAGAATTTTTAGTGGTGTAAACTTCTTTTCTTTTTTCCCCATCACTGCGTGCACAACTCGTTCAAACGCAATGCAGTTCAGCCCAAGACTCCAGTTCCGCATTTTGTATTGTCTCCAAAGAAATGAAGACATTTGTTTTTTCCCAGGCATGCACATAAATCTGAAAACAAACAAGACATTTGTTATAACCTAAGATTTAAGATACAGAACAGACAATGTTGTTTAAATAACACAAAAGCATGTGTAATTCGCATGGGGCATGGAGTGCGTGGTCTTTTTAAAGGATGAAATACGGTTTTTTCTATAATTATGTTGATCCTTGGAGTACAGAAGCAGGCAAAACAACGTTCTTGCACCCCCTTCCCCAAACCCACCCCCATTCATTTCCACTCACCCCAAACCCATACCCCCTCCACACTACATGCACAACAATCATCACCCAACACTCTACCCTGAAGCGCCGGAAACGAGCTAGGAAAACAGTTGCCATTCACAATAGGGTCCTTGCACGCGACAAGATGGCGGCCCAAAGTGAAAATTAATATTCTTAAGACTTCCTGTTCACGGGCCGGAAGTGGTCACGTGACTGCAATGGGACTAGGCTCTGAGACATGGTTTTCTTGTCGTGGTTAATTTTTTTGGGGGATCGCCTCGCGGTTTTCAGACACTTTGTCCCTTAGCCTCTTCAAGTCTCTTGACCTTTTGTTATCTGCTTGCTTTGCTCCCTTTCCCTGGCCTCGTTTTGGTACATCATGTCGCGTGCAGGTCACGTGCCCGATGACAACATGGCCGCCTGGCGGTATTTGGCCTTGGTCGCGTGGCGGAGCGAATTAGGCGCGGCCCCGCCCTCTCATTTCAAATGCCTGCTCAAAGACATGCCGGAACAATCGAGTCTCTAAGAGAGAGAGAGAGAGAGAGAGAGAGAGAGAGAGAGAGAGAGAGAGAGAGAGAGAGAGAGAGAGAGTTTTAAGTCAGGAAGGAGAAAAGACAAGTAGCTTATTACCTCCTTTCCCCTTGTCTCTTCCTTTTCGTACAGAGACTTGGCTACGACAGTAAGGAGCCTTGTGGAAGGACAGGAGTGTGTGTGTAAGTTGATTGCATTGTAGTAGTAGCCTATCACTGTATGCATGACCGTGAAGACGATGACTACTATCTTGATCCGGACCCACCCAGAGAGAAAAGAGAGACTAGCATTTTGATGATTTGATTATTAAGAGAGAGAGAGAGACAGAGAGAGAGAGATGGGGGGGGGGGGGGGGGGAGGGAGAAAGAGATCCCCAGACACTCACTCAACTTATATCAGTTATCATGATAGAGTGACTCAACAAAATGTCAACGAAATCTTCCTATTACGCTGATATTCGTGACGGCCCTACTACTAAAATGTTCAAATGAACCATGTTGCTCGCGTGTTGGCGAATGAATGAATGAATGAATATTTACGCTTTACGTCCTCCCGGTCCAGCGGACACATGTGGGACATTAAATCCAATTTCGTTTTGGGACGCGTGTTGGCCATTGTCTTTTTAATAAAATAAAATAAAAAGGCTTCCAGATAGACAACATTAATTCAAAGCTACAAAGAAGTGGTGAAATGCCTAGTAGAGGCTTGTGTTATTTTCACTACATTAATTAACTTGACAGCGTCCTTCTCTTTTCCACCCCGACCTCTCTGCCTACGCCCCCCCCCCCCCCTCTCCCTCCCTCCCTCCCTCCCACCCCACCCCACTTTACAGGACCTTAAGAATCAGTACAAATACACAATACAAAAAACCCACATTAGCGTATTACCCAATGGGAGAGTTAGTGGGATTTTTGTCACGCCAGGTGTCGTGACACTCGCTAGGGGCTAATCACGCTATATTCTTAGTTGGGCGTAGTGAGAGAGAGAGAGAGAGAGAGAGAGAGAGAGAGAGAGAGAGAGAGAGAGAGAGAGAGAGAGAGAGAGAGAGAGAGAGAGAGAGAGAGAGAGAGAGGGGTTGGTCTCCTCTCTATCTCTCGCTCTCTCTTTCTCTGTCTTTATCCCCAACTAAGAATATGGAGGGGATTAGCCCCTAGCGAGTGTCACGACACCTGGCGTGATAAAAATCCCACTAAGTCTCCCATTGGGTGCATTTTTCTTAAAACAAAAGCATACTGGTACTTCAAGAACAGAATGTCAACTTTTGTTGTTTTTTAGAATGTAGTGAAGGTGTGCACGTGTTCGCCTCAAGCCACTGTGTCATTCTGGACAAATCTAGTTAGCAGATGTATGTACGTACAGTATATGCATGTTTGAGGAAGGTCCCCAAAGGCCAACTAATCCCCTTGGCATCAGGAATAAAATTTAAAAAAAGAGCCTGTGCAAATGGCTCCTCAGTTCGACAGTCGTAACCATCCACAATAGACTCACCAGTGGGCTACCATGATTTTCCATGACTGTAATTGTATATAAAACCGTTGTATTATACACCCAATACCCTCAATTGACTGTAGGCCCTACTGCTGTCTCCAACTTCAAGAAAACGTCAACTTACGACACAAGCCATTTAGGCTAGAGGACCCTGGCAGCTAGCTTGCTGGCAACAGCATCGCTGACTATGGCCCTTTAGTCGAAGGGCTTTCATCACTGGTTGGCATTATAGAGCCACGGGTAAGGTGATAGTAAATGATGTTATGCAGTTGTAGAAAGTCGGGCATATGCTACTAGTACAGTCTCTTGTGGAAGACTGTGACTCTCGAACTAAGAGGCCTTGGTACTGACTCTAGTGCTACATCCAAAAGGATTGGTTGGCCTTTGGGGACCTTCCTCAACACCAGCTGTCGTCAAATCCCTTTGGCAGAGAGAGAGAGAGAGGGGGGGGGGGAGAGAGGGAGAGAGAGAGAGAGAGAGAGAGAGAGAGAGGGGGGGAGAGAGGGAGAGAGAGAGAGAGGGGTTACCCTGAGCAAGGTATTTCCACTTTAAACACATTTTAGCCCAGCCGCTGGAATAACAGCCCCCCCCCCCCCCCCACCCCCCCACCCCGCTCTGCTATCTGGCAGCCATAGTCGGAAACGACAGACCGGCACACAGTTGACCTAGCACAGACCCCACAGCCAGTGGAGCCGAAAGCCCTGCTAGCAGACGGCTGATTTAGCTTGATCGGCCGCCGGTTTTGCATGATTAGATTATCGGAGCTTAATTGGAGAGAAATCGAAAAGTCAAGTGACAGAATACTGATGCAGGCGACCTCTGCTGTGGTAGCCGGGGCGAGTTTTGATCAGGGTAATTGAACCAATCACGACAGGCAGGGGCCCCCTGCCCCTCCCCTCCCCTCCCCTACCCACCCTGTAATAATGGAATCACCCTCACTGTCTGCGTCGCCTTGGCAACCGGGGCAGCGGCAACAAATAAGATTGTGTTTCCTATTGATGCCAATCAAGTGTTAGCGCTCTTCTCGGGCCGCGAAGAGAGAGAATAAAAAGAAAGAAAAAAATATAACATGGCAGTCATATAGCCTGTACACCCAGTTCACGGGACAAAGATCAAAACTAATTGCCAATCCCAACTCGCAGCCACACCCCGGCTTGTTCAAGTCGCAGAATCCGAGACCAGCAGTCCACGGGGAACGAATCTATGTTAAGCCGTCAGGAGGCAACCAACTGAGGAGACACTGCATTGTTGCTGAGTCACTTCGGTGGAGTTCAGTGGAGCCTGTACAGGACACCACATACTAAGCCCCCTACTGACGACACTATTCTCTTAGTCGCGGAGCCAGCGTGAGTGAGGTCCTCCTCCGAGGGCACCACCACGACCGTCCACCGACAGCTCTCCAGAACACACTGATACCCATGACTTTGACCCGAACGCACCAAGGCATAGACTGGATTGGACACCGAGACAGGTCATCATGAGAGCAGGGCATGGGAGATAATTTTTGACGTTTGGTGCATTGTGATGGGGTTGGTGGGTTTTTTTTGGGGGGGTTAAAACTGGCGGTATGACAATACTAAGTAATCAAGTATTTTACAAAAAGATCTCCTTTGGTGACACTTTTTCCACCATACCTATTTTGGTTTAACCCATCCATTATCTTCAAAAGTATTTGTTTTTCTAACATTCAAATCGGATTCAATGGGATTACACTGGTATGGCTTGCCATTAGCTAAATCTGACAATACGGTCCCCCAAAGAACCATTCTGCTGAGTTTCGTGGAAATTGGTTTAGTGGTTTAGACACTGTGCTACTGAACATGTTTTGATCACACACAAACTGATGCACGCACGCACGCACGCATATGCACACATACACACACACACGTACACACACACACACACACACACACACACACACACACACACACACACACACATATATATATATATATATATATATATATATATATATATATATATATATATATATATATATATATACACACACACACACACACACACACACACACACACACACTGTTCCTATTCCAATGTACTCCTGTTCCTATACTAAGTGGAAGGATAAAAAGGAACACACACGCTCCCTTCCTCTTTCTCTCTTGTTTGAAAAGAAAGTGGGGTGAAAGAAGAATAGTATGAGGAGGACGAAGAAAAGATGATTTGAAGGGGTGGGATGGGGAAGGTGAAGCGACCCCCTCCCCCTCCTTCCCTCTACCATCCCCCTGTTCTTTGAGTTTGGGAAAGAATAGGGCTTAAACGAGCGCACCCAAGTGTTATTTGTCTGTGCCTTTTCCTCCATAAACCCTTGTCTCTAGTTTGCACCACACACATACACACACACACACACACACACATACACACGTACACACACACATACACACACACACACACACACACACACACACACACATACACACACACATACACACACACACACACACACACACACTCACACACACACACACACACACACACACACACACACACACACACACACACACACACACACACACACACACACACACATACACACACTCACACACACACACACATACACACACACACACACACACACAGTTTCATACACACGCGCACACGCACACACACACACACATGCACACAAATACTGACAAGGGCCCACGCACAAACTCTCTCTCTCTCTCTCTCTCTCTCTCTCTCTCTCTCTGACACCCCCACCACCACCCCACCCGAACTCTTCTACAAAAAACCCATTGAAGCCACAATAAGGCTGTGGAAAGTGAAGTACACGGATTGTTTGGATAAGACTGCTTGTTCCCCTTCGTTTTAAAAGAAAAGAAATAATTACAGACATCGAATACGGAGTTAGTTTTTTTGGATCCCCCAAAAGACGTGAAGGGTGTAGAACCATTTTGCCGTCTGCTCAAAGAGAGCAAACAGCCTCTCCATCGCGAGGAAAACACGCAGTTACCCCTCTTGCTCACTTCCGGCCAGTAATCTCCCCTGCCCAATTTCCACGTCGTTTCCATGATGGGCCGGAGTCGTACACAAGAGGCAGTAGTGGATGTAACAATGTTCAAGAAGATGACGCTAGTCACTTGTGTTGACATTTTATTTTAAACACATTCAATTGAAAGCGCATTGAGCTTTAAGTTAATGCGCTATAAAAGTTTCCAAAATAAATAAATATATTGTTTTATTTACCCCCACCACCCACCCCACCCCCACACACACACCTTCCCAACTCAGTTGGAAGTTCAGTTTAACGTCGCGTATCGGCTTTCGCCATGTACGACGGGCTGAACAAACCAACCATGGTATAAACAAAAATTTATGTTCCTGAATCAGTGTCTTAGCCAAAAGGCCGAGAAGCGATCAGGATTGTCCCAACTCAGTTGTAGAAGGCTGGGCTATTTATAGTCACCCTATCCGCAGTTCTCTCCACCTTCTGACAGTTCTCAACCAGTGACTTCTAATAAGTTACTGTTTTTGATTCTGCTTGTTGTCATCAACTATTTTTCTGCACTATTGACTCATTCTCCAGCCATTTCTCTAGAAACCCTTTCAAACTGTCTCCTCATTTGAGCTTCTCGAAACTCAGAATGTGTTGGCTCAGGACATTGGGGATACCAGAAGACTGAAGACCGGGAACGTCAGTGATGTTGTGTGCCTCATCCATTGTGACCATGGGTTTGAAAACACCACGAGAAGAAGTCTACAATTTCCATTTGTTTCTTTTGGGTATGAATGCATAAAATCCCTGGTAATTGTACCAGAACAAAATTGAACATAGGTTATCTTTTCATCGATGTGGATACCTAATATCCATTCACCCACCCACCCTTTACTTGCTGACCATTCTGGAGCCTACATTTTGTCTGTGTAGGTTATCTGTTCATCGATGTGGGTACCTAATATCCATTCTGCCACCCACCCACCCCCATTACTCGCTGACCATCTGGAGCCTATATTTCTGTCTGTGGTAGTATGGGCAGGATACAAATTGAAAGATCTGTCAGTTTTGGTCATCAGTTTTGGTCATCTTCTGTTGTTTCCGGAATGGAACCCAAGACTGTAGGCTTTTTCATATCGTCACATTAGTGCCACGTTACCAGAGGCTTCCTTTCAGCGTTTCCTCCAGCACTCTCTCTCTCTTCTGTTAGTCTCCAACTAATACAAACCTATACCCTGGTCTTCTCTCTCTCTCTCTCTCTCTCTCTCTCTCTCTCTCTCTCTCTCTCTCTCTCTCTCTCTCTCTCTCTCTCTCTCTCTCTCTCCTCTCCCCCCCCCCCTCTCTCTCTCTCTCTCTCTCTCCCCCCCACCCTCTCACTCTCTCTCTCTGTTGTGGCCAAGGTGGTCTGAAAGACGTCTTGGTTGGACATGGGTTCTCATCGATCAACAGTGGCCCTCAAGTCTGCCACTTCCGGTCTTTCCTTTCCTCCCATCATCCTCTCTGGCCGTTCCGCCAAATGACAACTTCCGGCACGAGCCCTCCTCCAAAATGGCCGCTCTCGCCGTCAACACTGAGAAGAGCCGGGAGCGCGTGCGAGATTTTAGTGAAAAGAAAAGAAGAGCGAGTGTGGAAATGAAGAAGGAGAAAGGAGAGTCAAAGGAGGAACAGTGTAGGAGACGAGGAAGAAGAGAAGAAGGAATAGGGAGTACACGCGCGAACAATGGAGCTAATGAACAAACATGGCAGGCAGAGCCGTCTAGCGGCTCGTTGGGGCAATCCAGCGACGACAACTCCCTTCAAAGCTTCCACTGTCTTTCTCTCTCTCTGACTTTCAAGTCAATAAGCTCGTGCGGTCCTCTGTGAGAGAGAGCATCGATTGCGGAGAGAGAGAGAGAGAGAGAGAGAAGGACGAGTTTGTTGGAGGCGGAAAAGGGACGATTTTGTTACGTGGCATATTGACAGACACTCGTCCCAACTCACGCACGGGACCGTATTCCACAATAGGAAAATGATGATGTCCCTGCTAGGATTTTGTAGAACTTTCTTCCCCCCCCCTCACTTCAAGAGGGTTATTGTGAGAAGAAGGCTGTTCACTTGACTGGAAAAGGGGAAATGTTGTACTTGACTGGATGGAGGGCGTACTTTGTGTTTGCCTGTCAGTGAAATTATAGCACTTGAACTTGCGAGGGACGTGTTTGTAGGGGGGGGGGGGGGGGGGGGGGGGGGGGGGGGGGGGGGGGGGGGGGGGGGGGGGAGTAAATTGCCCTGTACGGAGAGGAAATGTGGTAAAGATGCGCACCCCCTCCTCCATTTCTCGGTTGTTTCCATTTTTTCAGTCTTGCCTGTCTTACTGCAGATTGAGTACTTCATCCTCTACCGTTTGCTATATTTAACACTAATTGTCATCCATCTACATAATGAAACACATGCATTCAATAATAGTAGATGATAAAGGCAAGACGGAAAAACCCACAATGAACCAGGACTGTGACAAATGCTCCGCGGCTGTTGTGTGTACTGCACTACATAGGGGGGGGGGGGGGGGGGGCTATTAGATAATGGCCTTTATCATGACTGCGATTAATTATTCAACAAAGATAATTAGCTGAAAAGGTTAATAAAATACAACTTAATGTTTGGTAAGACAGGCAAGTGTCAAAATGCGGGGATAGCCGAAAAATGTAAGGGAGGGGGGGGGGGGCACATCTTGACCACCCCGGGACAGACAAATGGACAAACAAATACATACAGTTGTACGCAGTGACCATACATCATTTGACTGGATGACGGCAAGCGGCGGCCATCTCAAAGTTGTTTCGGGTAAGCTAACCCTAACCCAACCCTAACCTTGTCCTAACCCTATCCCTTACCCGAGAAAGGCAAACAGTTGTTTCTACTGAGTATATTCAGTGAGAATGTTTAGTGTGGGGCAAACAAAGTGTAATTATTGCAAGTGACGAAAATAGCAGCCAATCAAATGGATGTATGGTTACCGTGCACAGCTCTATGTCAAACAGACAGAGACAAATTATCGCGCACACACCCTCCCCATCACGGTGGCTGTGAAAGAGCTGGAGGCTGAACATACAATAACTTACTGTCTTGAGAGAGAGAGAGAGAGAGAGAGAGAGAGAGAGAGAGAGAGAGAGAGAGAGAGAGAACAATTGAACACAATTGAACAATTGAACACAATTTTAATGTTTCAGGCCTCCGGCCTATAACATAGGAGGTGTGGTGCACACAAAAAACGAAATGATAATAAATGTATAATAATTAATATACTAATAGGATCAATCATAAATGTTGCCTATTACATCTGAGGCAAGAGTTCTTCTCTTTTCCTCAGTGCATAGTAGATGTACATAGCAATATCTCTAGTAATATGTATGTTATCATTCGCAAGTAGTTGTTTAAGTTCGATAGAATCAACATTCGAAAACTGTCTGTGCTTCAATATGTATTTTTCTCTGAGAGGAGTATAAACATTGCATCTCAATAATAAAAAAAAATGCAGTTCATTCTCAATTTGGTTACAGAATGGACATGTTTGAACATTTTCTTTGTATCTAATATTGGTGTTCAGGTCGTTTATGCCAAGACGAAATCTTGTAAAATGTATTTTAAACTTGTTAACTGTTAAGTAGGCTAAATAGGATTCTGGTTGTAAGAGAGACTTGAATGAATAGTAAGTACTGAAGCGATCACTTGAATTAAGCTTACTAACCCAATCCTGCTGATAACAATCAACCATCCTTTGCCTGAAGATCTTCTTAAAATATTTAACATTACCAACCCCGCCCGCTAACCAGACATCAGAGAACCCATATCTATCAAGACAGCATTTTATGTCGTAAGCCCAGTTATTTTGTATTGTTCTACCCTCGGTGATGTTCATAAAGCTATTTGTCAAGGAAAGATAGGCTTATCTCCCTGTGTCGGCAGGCGTCCCTCAAGGTTCTGTCCTCGGACCTCTACTCTTTCTTGTCTATATTAATGATATTGTAAATGACATTGAATCTATCATCAAGCTTTTTGCTGATGATACTAGTATGTATTTAGGCCTTGAAAATACTGACATACGAACAGAAATTTTAAATTCGGATTTAGAAAAGATTAACAGATGGGCATCAACATGGAAAGTTAAATTTAATCAAACCAAAACTGAATTGATGACAATCTCTAACAAAGCACTTCCTCACACACAACCATTAATATTTAACGATGTAGTACTTCAAGAGACAGACAACCACAAACATCTAGGAGTTATCATTCAAAATAATTGCAAGTGGAATCTCCATATCAAATCTATTCTATCTAAGTGCCGCACACTTGTTGCTTGCCTTAGGTCATACAAATACCGACTAAGTCGTAAAGCGCTTGTAACAATGTATAAATCGTTTATTTTGCCCCATTTAGACTTTTCAGATGTGGTATGGGACAACTGCACGCAAAAACAAGCAGAAGATCTTGAACAAATACATCTGGATGCACTCAGAACAATTACTGGCTCAGTCCGAGGGACTAGCCATCAAAAGCTGTATACTGAAACAGGATTCACATTTTTAAAAGAAAGGCGGCGGCGTCATAAAATAATTTTGTATTACAAAATTGTCAACGGTTCTGTACCTATGTATTTAATCAATTGCCTCCCCCAACTAGTTGCATCAATCAATCCCTACCATAGACGATATCCCCTAGAGAGACAAGTGCCTAGATGTAGATTAGAACTTTATAAATCCTCTTATTTTCCATCCACTACTGTCCTTTGGAATAGCCTTCCGGAGAATATCAAGCAGTGCAATTCTCTCAGTGTCTTAAAGCGTTTTCTCAGTAGCGAAGATAGCACAGTTCCCCCTTATTACTACTTACAAGATCGACTGTCTGAAATAATTATTTGTAAATTAAGACTCCAAATGAGTGATTTGCGTAATGATTTATTCCAACGACATATTCTGAACAACCCAGCTTGTACTTGCAACGCACCTGTAGAAGATGCATGTCATTTTCTCTTTCACTGTCCCCTTTTCCAACAAGCCCGTAGACAGACTATCGACTTATTACCTGACGATGTCAAAACAAATGTATCATTGCTTTTGTTCGGAAGCTGTGATAAAAACCTAAGTGAAAATAGAACAATACTTGAGTCTATTAGTAATTTCATCCAACTGTAGATTTTTGGCAGAATAACTGTCTCTAATGTGTGTCCTTATTGTGACTCGTTACATTTAAGCCCTGGTTGGTATAGTTTCTGTGATGAAATTATTGATTTGATGCAGTTTGCAACCGGTGCGCGTCTCAGCCTTGCCCCTGCAACCCAAAGGCAAAATTTTGATTAGAGAGTTTTATGTGATTATAATACGTTTCTAATCTGTTGTTTTGATTCATGTTTTTGTTGGTAAGTTATTGTTTTATTTGTTTTTCTTTCCATTGTACACTAATATTGATGTTGTGCTGTTTATTTCCATGCTTGTGGCAGCCAATACTATGTAATTGTAAATTGTTGGAGTGCCTTGCATAAGCTCTAAGCTTGTTGTGCTCTACTTATTTAAATTATGTGCTGCTGTATGTGCTTTATTTGATTAAATCTTGTTTAAACCAAAGATAGGCTTGCTTGGGGATTCTGTTCAGTTCCATCTGCTGTAAGGAGAACCAGTAACTAAGTGCTCTTAGTGTACTGTCTATATAAAGACTATAACGACCTGTCTCGCCATAAACCATTGTATTTGGCGTTTTAGGACTAACATTTAACAGTTTGTTACAGGCAAACAATTGGACAGCTTCGATAGTTTTATATTGTGTACTGCCCCATACCTCTGCGGTGTACAATAACATTGGCTTCACCATAGTATCAAACAGTTTAAAGAAGATAGTTGTGTCCATGTTACCTAAGCTCCACATTGTCTTCATGATTTCTATTGTTTTATATTTGGCTCTCCTTGTGAAATCTTCCAGAGCTGTTACAAAAAATAATTTAGTTGTCAGAGTGAAACCAAGATATTTGTAACTGTGACATAAGTGTCCCACGCGACCCGCTTTCTTTATTCCTTATCTACACCCCCCCCCCCCTTCTCCCCTCCCCACCCCCTCTCCTTTTCATTTCTCGACCAACCGCCACGTTAATTGCCCGGCTACTTCAAAACGAACGCCGACTAAGGCAATTATCCCTTTGAACCACGGTTATCTCCCTTTGTAAGACACCGCATCCTTACCCGTGACAACCGAGGTTATCTCCCTTTGAAGAAGGTTTTGCTTTTCCGAGCACGAGAAGGATTTTGAATGTCGGCACGTGATAAGGATGTAATAGGCGCGTGATTGTTCGGTACATTTAGAACAGCATCTTGTGACGTGTGGACTGTAATACACCAATAGCAGGCTTTCATTGTTTGAAAGTGAAGGCTATAATTGGCGTAGTGAGAAAAAGTTTTTCACACAAGACGCTGAAACTGACTAGAGCAACACCTCTCCCAGCCAGAATAGCCCACCTAGTAAGTCTTATTGATGACTGGTGATTGAGACTGGTTGTTTGTTTGACTCTAGTTTTGATCTAGATCCTATGTTCAATGATGAATAAGGAGTAGATAGATATGTTATAGAAAAGAAGTGGTAAACATTCTATTCTATTTATGTGCACTGATTATTTGTGTGTGTGTGTTTTTGACTTGAACACTTTTGGTACCAGAACCGGAGTTTATGCCTACTAACCCTTTTGTCTATTTTTAGTAGGAAACCTATGGGCCGCAATCTTGCACTATTTTTAGTAGGAAACCTATGGGCCGCAATCTTGCACTTTATGATACCATTCCTTTCCAGGTGTTGGATGGAGAATGATGTTGTCTTGATCACCTTTTATGTTTTACTGATCTCAGTTTGTTAACTGAAATTCAGTTTATTTATTAACTACATGTAGTGCTATTGTACAAGGGAAGCCTTCAAGCCGGTTGGGATTCACTAATTCCCTGCCGACTGAAGCCCCTTGTCTCTAAGCCATAGAGATCTACATCCACCTTCTCCTGTGATTATCAGCAGGGCATCGTGGGCCGGATGATTATCCCGGACTCCACCAAGCACCAAGACGGGATCGCCGCCAAGACGACCCGCACCCAGAATCCGCGAGGAGACCACGCCTGAACCGTGCCATCCCGCGAAGCCGTAATCGGAACGACTGGGAGCTACTCTCACCTGACGAGCAAGCCCAGAACTTCAAACAGCTAAGTCCACCTGACTGCGCCAATCATTTGAACTTTCCTACGGACACCGAAGATAATTAGTAACCCTTCCGGCATGGGGCGAACCTTATAGAAAGACAAAAGTCTTGTGAATCCTTTCGGATTTCATTGTTTTTTTTATCCATATTTTGTTTTGGCGCCATTGAGCTGCTTTATTATTATTGTTGCATAATCTTATGCAGATTTTGGGAGTAAATAAAATACAAGTGTCAAATAATCCTGAACCCTTTGGTCAGACTGATGAGAGTGGGAGTCTTGTAATTTCATGTAAAACCCTACTTCTCTCTGTCTGCCATTTAGAGCAATTCAACCACTTGTATTTCTTACAACCATCTGACGAGCCAGAACCCGGGCACAAATATAAATTTATTAGATGAAAAGGGGCCGGGAAAGTTGCTCATCTCCCATACCCTAGAGAAGTGGGCTAAAGGCAAATTTTCTAAAGTCTTCCCTAGAGACTTAGCCTTTTAACCCATTACCTCGTCACATCTAATTGGGGGCTCGCGTCCGGGATATTTTTTTCATAAAGTCTAACAAATTTCAATTCAAACGGTAGTTCCTTTTCAAAACTGATCTTGTGTCCACTGGGAAAGTTATTGTGATTTGGTTCACTGTGTTTTGATTTGATTTGTTTGAATGCTATTTATGACTTTATTTTGATGTGCATGCTATTTCTGTTTATGCTGAAATAGTTAAGTGTTGTTTGATACATTCAACTCAGCAGCTTTGTTTTTATTTTGAATAGTTGTATTTACAACCATGGCTGAGATTGTTAAACTTAGGAGGGAACTTAAAGAATGGGGAGAATCTCTAGGATTGTCAGGCCAAGAGTTAGCAAATTTTGTCATATCTGAATATGACAAAGAGAAAGCTCGCGAGGTGGCTGAGAAAGACAAAACTCGTGAGGCTCAAGAGGCTGACAAAGCTCGTGAGGCTCAAGAGGCTGATAAAGCTCGTGAGGCTCAACAAGCAGATAAAGATCGCGACGCTCAGGAGCAAGAGAAAATCCGTACTCATGAGTTAAGGCAGAGACAACTAGTGCAGGATGCCAAAAATAAAGAACTCGAACTTGAGGCCACTGAGCGAGAAAAGGCGCGAGACCATGAGCTAGCTATGAAGCAGCTTGAAAACTCAGCAGACTCTGAGACTGCTGCCCCTCAAAATTTTCCCCCTCCCATTCATACCTCAGCCATGACCTTCACATTGGAGGCATTCAATGAGGCAACAGAGTCTATCGATGCATTCCTCGATAGATTTGAAAGACTGGCCCAGGAATTTGAGCTTGCTCCGGAAAAGTTCAACCTCAAGCTTGCCCAAAGTCTCAGGGGTGTGGCTTATGAGGTATACAGTAAACTTCCGTCAAGCCAAATTACCGACTACCCAGCTTTGAAAGAAGCCCTGCTCAACAGATACGAGTTGACAGCTGATGCCTACCGGAAAAAGTTCCGGTCAACCAGAAAAGGTAGGGGAGAGTCCTATGCCCAATTTTCAGATAGACTGGGGAACTATCTGACAAAATGGGTGTCCCTTTCTGCCAAATCAGAGTCCTATGAGGATCTCCGGGAACTGATGGTTGGCGAGCAACTGCGCGAAACCATGTCCCCAGAGTTACGCACCTTTACTGCCGAACAAGGTGCCACAACTCTGGCTGACCTCATCCAGCTAAGTGATAGGTACACTCTAGCCCATGATGAACCTAGCGCCCCTAAAAGGCCAAAACTACAGCAAGTAGTTGGGTCCACTGCTTCACAGCAGAGCAGGTTTAACCCCAACTCCAACAGTGGGTCAAACGGTTCTACCCATGAACGACAACCACTGGGACAACCCTTATTCTGCTCATACTGCAAGTCGAACACCCACAATCGGGATGACTGCAGGAAACTTGCTTACAAGCGGCAAAATGTTGCAACTATGCAAGTCGTCTCGACTTCGCAGAATTGCACAAACCCCTCCCCAGTACAGTGTCCAGGCACACCGTCAGTCGTTGGACAGGCGACTGTCAACAACATCCCTGTTCAGTGTCTCTATGACACTGGACTGTCATGCGACGCAATTGTCTGCGGATCCTTAGTCCCCGCGTCAGCATACACGGGAGACTTCATCTCTCTGCAAGGCCCTGATGCTGCAATCCCCCCATCCACTTTGCCAGTCGCCATAATCAATGTCGACACCAGATATGTTAAGGGACCCATCAAGGCAGTGCTCATGGACAGTCCTGTCTATGACCTCATACTGGGATCACAGTATGTGTTTTTAGGGCACCCCTCTCAACCTGCTATTGTTTCAGCAGGATTCCCTTCTCCCCAAACCACAAACCAACTCCCTCCCTCCTTCCCAAAGAGCAAATCTCCCTCAGCAGGGAAGAAACCTCTCAACGCGGCAAACCAAATTGCCGCGCGAGCAAATCCAGATTGTCCCAAGTCCCCAAGTCCGCCACAACTTGGAAAATCCTTCCCAAGGAATGTCCGCCTAACGACCCAAGACCACTCGCCACAGGTACCTCAGGTGAAAGGCAGCACTGTACCCGCAAACACCCACCGAAGGTACTATCGGGACAGGCCGCCGCACGTACAGCCGTCACCTACCCCTCCCTTTCAGCGAGTGGCAGTCGACTTGGTCGGGCCTCTACCTCAACGGAAGAAGAAATTCCGGTATATAGTCACCGTGGTCGACATATGTACCATGAAGTGCGATGCCGCCCCAATCTCCTCACTTGATGCTAGTCAGATAGCTGCGGCACTCAAAGCCATTTTCGCCCGAATCGGCCTACCAAACCACATCATCAGCAATGATGAATCCAGGCTAAAGGGGAAACTCAGGCAAGAGGTGTTTGCTATTCTGCAATCAACCTTGGGACAACTCAACACAGGATTGCCGCACCAACCTCAGTCGGAATCCATTCCACTGATCTCTAACCCACCTGCTCCTTTGAACTCTGTGTTGCGACCAGATGTTCCACCATTCCAGCCGACCCAGTCTCCCCACTAATTTGTCCCTGTCGCCCAAGTCGAAAGTGGAGTCGGCGTTCCACAGGAAGATTCCGGTACCAGAATCTTTTCTTCGGGGGGCCTCTGTGACGTAAGTGTCCCGCGCGACCCGCTTTCTTTATTCCTTATCTACACCCCCCCCCCCCTTCTCCCCTCCCCACCCCCTCTCCTTTTCATTTCTCGACCAACCGCCACGTTAATTGCCCGGCTACTTCAAAACGAACGCCGACTAAGGCAATTATCCCGTTGAACCACGGTTATCTCCCTTTGTAAGACACCGCGTCCTTACCCGTGACAACCGAGGTTATCTCCCTTTGAAGAAGGTTTTGCTTTTCCGAGCACGAGAAGGATTTTGAATGTCGGCACGTGATAAGGATGTAATAGGCGCGTGATTGTTCGGTACATTTAGAACAGCAATCTTGTGACGTGTGGACTGTAATACACCAATAGCAGGCTTTCATTGTTTGAAAGTGAAGGCTATAATTGGCGTAGTGAGAAAAAGTTTTTCACACAAGACGCTGAAACTGACTAGAGCAACACCTCTCCCAGCCAGAATAGCCCACCTAGTAAGTCTTATTGATGACTGGTGATTGAGACTGGTTGTTTGTTTGACTCTAGTTTTGATCTAGATCCTATGTTCAATGATGAATAAGGAGTAGATAGATATGTTATAGAAAAGAAGTGGTAAACATTCTATTCTATTTATGTGCACTGATTATTTGTGTGTGTGTGTTTTTGACTTGAACACTTTTGGTACCAGAACCGGAGTTTATGCCTACTAACCCTTTTGTCTATTTTTAGTAGGAAACCTATGGGCCGCAATCTTGCACTATTTTTAGTAGGAAACCTATGGGCCGCAATCTTGCACTTTATGATACCATTCCTTTCCAGGTGTTGGATGGAGAATGATGTTGTCTTGATCACCTTTTATGTTTTACTGATCTCAGTTTGTTAACTGAAATTCAGTTTATTTATTAACTACATGTAGTGCTATTGTACAAGGGAAGCCTTCAAGCCGGTTGGGATTCACTAATTCCCTGCCGACTGAAGCCCCTTGTCTCTAAGCCATAGAGATCTACATCCACCTTCTCCTGTGATTATCAGCAGGGCATCGTGGGCCGGACGATTATCCCGGACTCCACCAAGCACCAAGACGGGACCGCCGCCAAGACGACCCGCACCCAGAATCCGCGAGGAGACCACGCCTGAACCGTGCCATCCCGCGAAGCCGTAATCGGAACGACTGGGAGCTACTCTCACCTGACGAGCAAGCCCAGAACTTCAAACAGCTAAGTCCACCTGACTGCGCCAATCATTTGAACTTTCCTACGGACACCGAAGATAATTAGTAACCCTTCCGGCATGGGGCGAACCTTATAGAAAGACAAAAGTCTTGTGAATCCTTCCGGATTTCATTGTTTTTTTATCCATATTTTGTTTTGGCGCCATTGAGCTGCTTTATTATTATTGTTGCATAATCTTATGCAGATTTTGGGAGTAAATAAAATACAAGTGTCAAATAATCTTGAACCCTTTGGTCAGACTGAT
>CM065707.1:18950607-19068107 GCA_017654935.2 Phymorhynchus buccinoides
TAAAAACGGTTATAATGCTGACTCAATCTGTTCTGAATTGCAGAGTGACATTAATAATTTAGTTGACTGGTCAGAGCAAAATCATATGGCATTACATCCCCAAAAATCTAAATTCATGTTAATCACAACAAGACAAAAGAGGCAAAACTTTAAACATCAATTAAGTACACCAACTATCTATAAAAAGTCTCTAGAAGAAGTTACTTCACACAAATTACTCGGCCTATACATTGACAACAACTTATCATGGTCAAAACACATGCAAATACTGGCCAAGAAAATCTCAAAAAAAGTATTCCAGCTCAATAGAATAAAGCACTTTTTGGATCAACATACCCGTAAACTTTTTTTCCATGCCTATATTCAGCCTGACATTGATTATGCATCAACATGTTGGGATTCAGCTAGTAAAAACACACTAAAACACGTTGAAAGATTATATAAACGTTCTCTTAAACTCATACTCCTTAAATCGTCCTCCCTTGAAACCATTGACTATAAAGAACTCAACATTCTACCATTTGATTTGAAATGTCTACTAAACAAAGGTACCCTTATGTACAAGATCATAAATAAGTTAGTACCAAAATATCTTATTACTAAATTTAAAGTCCATGCAATTCGAAGCAAAACCAAATTAATAATGCCCCGCCCCAGAACAGATCTATATAAAGCATCCCTTACATACTCAGGTGGTAAACTGTGGAACGACATCCCTGATAATTTCAAAAATAAAACTAGCGTATCTTCCTTTCGCAAATCTTATCACAAGTACATAATGGACAATCTTGTCCATCAGTTATGTTAATGAGTTTTACTACAAATATCAACTTATGCCAAGATTCTTGTAACATTTTTATGTCTCTCTGTATATCTGTTTAATGTCCCAATTTGATTCTCTGTCAATTATTTCATGTGCCAATTTTTGTTTCATTTTCTTGACTTGATTGTTTTTATGTCATTTTTTCATTGCCTGATGCATGGTGTGAGTGTGTGTGTGAGAGGGCCAGGTGCAAAGAAGCTATTGTAGCTTATCCTTTTTACCCTCAATAAAACATTCGTATTTCGTATATATTTCGTATTTCTCTCTCTCTCTTTTTCTCCCTCTCTCCCCTCCTCTCTCCCCCCCCTCTCTCTCTCTCTGAAAAAGCTTCCTAGACAACGATAAAAAGAAAACACTTTTATTCAGTGTTAAAAATAGTTTAAAAAAAAAAAAATGAAATGATGGCGCTGATACCATAATTTTGCACAACCCTCATTCCTCCTTCTCTCTCTCTCTTTCTCTCTCTCTCTCTCTCAAATTAAATGGAAGATCTTAAAACAATAAATGTTAAATGAAAAGGCATATTTTAGTCATATCCATATTCTTTTTCAGAATATTGTTTATGTCATGTTCGTCTTCTGATTGTCATCTGACTTTTTTTTACCCTGATTGTTTTTTCTTTCATGGCTGTGTTTTTTATTTCGTTGAGCATGAAATACATCTTTCATCAGTGTTTCTATTGTGAGGAGCGTATTACAGCTAACTTCTGAGAGAGAGAGAGAGAGAGAGAGAGAGAGAGAGAGAGAGAGAGAGAGAGAGAGAGAGAGAGAGAGAGAGAGAGAGAGAGAGAGAGAGAGAGAGAGAGAGAGAGAGAGAGAGAGAGAGAGAGAGAGAGAGAGAGAGGAGCGAGAGAGAGAGAGAGAGAGAGAGAGAGAGAGAGAGAGAGAGAGAGAGAGAGAGAGAGACAGACGGACAGACAGACAGACAGACAGACAGTCAAACAGACAGACAGACAAATAGAACCTACCTGCACCATTTATTTTCGTTTTCTTATGTAAGTATCCATGATGCAGTACGTATTTTTCACACATCCGTCGCCAATTCGCTTTTGTGCCGCGATTCGTCAGACACCAGTCGGGGTAAAATCCGTCTTCTAAAAACTTCTGAATAATTATGCAGCAGATTTTCTTTGGCCTAAAGTGCGTTGCTGTCCTTTGGGCGGCCCATTGTGAAACAGCCTAATAAGAAACCTTATTTGAGAGCAACTGAAACACAGTGAATTTTACTCAGTGGTATTAATTCAAACCGCGTTGAATTGTTCTCTCCAAATAATTGTAAAATCGTGATTTAAGGGGAAAAAAAGGTAGTGGTAGCAATTACGGCTATGGTCATATCAAATTCCGTAAGATTTTGTTTTAGACCAAAGGGGAATGTGTTTTTCCTGAAGTAATTTGTTCCTGCGTGACGGCAGTGTTGCTTACCTAAGGGGAGTGTTTCTTTCCTAGGAAAATAATCCACAGGGAGTGCATTTTGCCTAGGAAAAAACCACTGGGAGTGTTTTTTGCCTGGAAGTCTTTCTTGCCTGCTACACCGGTTGGTCAGGGCGGGCCCTTTGAAGTGGACAGCGAACAGATGGGATGGACACGCCTGCTGAGAGCCACTGCGGAGAAGGTGTGAAGATGATCCCCGGTGAGAATGAGAGAGATAAGGGTGGGGGTGGGGTGGGGTGGAGGGAGGATAGGGTGGGGTGCTTTGCTCCTTTACGCACGTGCTGATGCGTCTACTTCTAAAGGGTAAGTTTATCCTACACACACACAAACAAACGAACAAACACGCACGCACGCACACGCACACGCACACGCACACGCACACACACACTGAACCCTCCACAAATTTGCATTATAGTCATTATTATCCGTTAGTTGTTTTTCACACGGGTGTTAAAACACACAAAAAGACCACACAAACATAACTACGACACCAGCGATGAGCATCCGTAGTACTCAACCACTCACCCATCTATTCATCCATCCATCCACTAATCTATCCATTCTTCCATCTTCACTCTCTCTTTCCATCCACCCATTCATCCATCCACTAATCTCTCCATTCTTCCATCTTCACTCTCTCTTTCCATCCATCCATTCATCCATCCACTAATCTATCCATTCTTCCATCTTCACTCTCTCTTTCCATCCATCCATTCATCCATCCACTAATCTATCCATTCTTCCATCTTCACTCTCTCTTTCCATCCACCCATTCATCCATCCACTAATCTCTCCATTCTTCCATCTTCACTCTCTCTTTTCATCCATCCATTCATCCATCCACTAATCTATCCATTATTCCATCTTCACTCTCTCTTTCCATCCATCCATCCACTAATCTCTCCATTCTTCCATCTTCACTCTCTCTTTCCATCCACCCATCCATCCATCCACTAATCTCTCCATTCTTCCATCTTCACTCTCTCTTTCCATCCACCCATTCATCCATCCACTAATCTCTCCATTCTTCCATCTTATTTTTTCTTTCCATCCACCCATCCATCCATCCACTAATCTCTCCATTCTTCCATCTTCACTCTCTCTTTCCATCCACCCATTCATCCATCCACTAATCTCTCCATTCTTCCATCTTATTTTTTCTTTCCATCCACCCATCCATCCATCCACTAATCTCTCCATTCTTCCATCTTCACTCTCTCTTTCCATCCACCCATTCATCCATCCACTAATCTCTCCATTCTTCCATCTTCACTCTCTCTTTCCATCCACCCATTCATCCATCCACTAATCTATCCATTATTCCATCTTCACTCTCTCTTTCCATCCATCCATCCACTAATCTCTCCATTCTTCCATCTTCACTCTCTCTTTCCATCCACCCATCCATTCATCCACTAATCTCTCCATTCTTCCATCTTCACTCTCTCTTTCCATCCACCCATTCATCCATCCACTAATCTCTCCATTCTTCCATCTTTTTTTTTTCCATCCACCCATCCACCCATCCATCATCCATCCACTAATCTCTCCATTCTTCCATCTTATTTTTTCTTTCCATCCACCCATCCATCCATCCACTAATCTCTCCATTCTTCCATCTTATTTTTTCTTTCCATCATCCACCCATCCATCCATCCACTAATCTCTCCATTCTTCCATCTTATTTTTTCTTTCCATCCACCCATCCATCCATCCACTAATCTCTCCATTCTTCCATCTTATTTTTTCTTTCCATCCACCCATCCATCCATCCACTAATCTCTCCATTCTTCCATCTTATTTTTTCTTTCCATCCACCCACTCATCCATCCACTAATCTCTCCATTCTTCCATCTTATTTTTTCTTTCCATCCACCCATTCATCCATCCACTAATCTCTCCATTCTTCCATCTTATTTTTTCTTTCCATCCACCCACTCATCCATCCACTAATCTCTCCATTCTTCCATCTTCACTCTCTCTTTCCATCCACCCACTCATCCATCCACTAATCTCTCCATCAAGTTCTTCCATCTTCACTCTCTCTTTCCATCCACCCACTCATCCACCACTAATCTCTCCATTCTTCCATCTTCACTCTCTCTTTCCATCCACCCACTCATCCACCACTAATCTCTCCATTCTTCCATCTTCACTCTCTCTTTCCATCCACCCATTCATCCATCCACTAATCTATCCATTCTTCCATCTTTATTTTTTCTTTCCATCCACGCACTCATCCATCCACTAATCTCTCCATTCTTCCATCTTATTTTTTCTTTCCATCCACCCACTCATCCATCCATCCACTAATCTATCCTTTCTTCCTTTTTCTTTTTGTTCCATCCACCCCTCATGCATCTTATTCATCCATCGATCTATCTATCCATTCTTCCATCTTTCTTTCCACCCACAACAACAACAACAACATACAGTATTTATACGGCGCTGAATCTTGATAGAAATCAAATCAAAGCGCACACACACGTTAGCATTCAAAGCGCATTCAAACACAAATGCAATACAACGCGAACACACACAGATAACATAAATGGAATATAGCAGAAACAGACCTAATGTCAAGAGAGAGAAGATAAAGAGAGAGGAGCTTTAATGACGGGGGAACAGGTGGGTTTTGAGGTTAGCTTTGAAAGCAGAGAGAGTCGGTCGCTGACGGAGGGAGAGCGGAAGTTTGTTCCAGGAGGTCGGTCCTGAGACAGCAAAAGAGCGCCGACCAACAGTTGAAAGCTTATACCTAGGGATCTGGAGAGAAAGAGGGTCAGAAACTGAACGTAAAGTGCGAGCTGGCGTATAGATGGAAATATTGTCACAGAGGTAAGATGGAGCAGCTTTATGAATAGATTTATAGCAAAGTGTGTTTAATTTATACTCAATTCTGTCTGCGACAGGAAGCCAGTGCAAAGAACGCAGAAGAGGGCTAACATGATCGAACTTTTTCTTCCTAAGGACAAGACGAGCAGCTGTGTTTTGAATACGCTGGAGACAAGATAGAGAAGAGACTGATAGGCCAGAAAGGAGAGCATTACAGTAGTCAATACGAGATAGGATGAGGGAAGTAACAAGCTTTGCTGTGGCTTCATCTGAGAGGTATTTACGAATATAGCCAATGCAACGAATTTGATAGTAGCAGGACTGACAGGTCTGAGTCAGGAAACTCTGCATGGAAAGAGTATTGTCCAAAGTGACACCTAAGTTTTTGACTGAGTCTGAGAGGGGAATGATATTGTTACCCAGTTGGATTGACTCTATGGAAACAGAGGCTAGTTTGTTTTTTGTCCCTACAAGCATTGCTTCGGTTTTTTCACCATTTAATTGAAGTTTATTTTGAACCATCCAATTTTGAATATCAATATAGCAGTTGTTACTTTCTGTAAGAATGGAATCTAGATCTTCAGGGGTTGTACTGTTTTGGAGTTGTGAGTCCACCCACTCATCCATCTATTCATCCATCCACTAGTTTATATCCATTCTTCTATCCTCTCTCTCTCTCTCTCTCTCTCTCTCTCTCTCTCTCTCTCTCTCTCTCTCTCTCTCTCTCTCTCTCTTTTCCCATTCACCCACGCACGCACGCACACACACACACAACTTGACTACCTCCTCATCATTCAGTCTCCATAAATCACCAGCAGTAGGGATGTTCTTGTCGACGGACAAGTTAGTGGCTAACGGCATCTAGACGAGAAGTAGAGGGTGGAAGTCCAAATGAGCAGGACATAATCATACTCGCGCTACAACGAACGGGTGGGCTGCGCTCGATAGGCCCCTTTACCCTGTCGTCTGCTGATGATAGTGATTTGGAACGATGCCGCTTCACTAAACAGCGGGGGTCAGACCTGTAATAAAAGCCCTGAATACAGCATTTCTGAAGACCTCCTAGCTCGACCTCTTTCGCTTTGCCCTTGCTTTGCTTGTGAGTGCTCTAGCTTGTTTTTTTTGTTGCTATGGTTATCATGTCGTTTGCATAATTAGTAAAGAAATCCTGCAGGTGATGGGCGGGGGATGAGTGTGGGAGATCAAGATGCGGGGGGGGGGGGGGGGGGGGGAGATAATTATGTAGGAAGTGAGAGGAGGGGGGGATCGTGGGTGGGACGAGAGAGACTGAGAGAGAGAGAGAGGGGAGGGGGGGAGAAGAAAGGAAGGGTGGAGAGAGAGACATAGGGGTAGGGGAGGTATTACCAATTAAATACCAATTATGTCAATGTCAAAAGAAGAACGAAGAAGGAAAGTAAGTATATCTTCGGAAATGACCTCTTGACACAGACTTCAGCGTGTCACGTGACAATGATCTACGCCCGCCAATCCAAACGGAGGGATCTTTCCGCCATCTTTGATTTCCGACAGAAAACTTTTTTGCGAAAGCATTACAGTTTTTTTGTTTATGTTTGCGACAATATGGAAGATGAAGGCGGACAGAAAAAGGTGGGACGAACATTATGTCACACTGACAAAATGTATCTGAGGATAATTATTTTAGATCTATTTCTATAGATAAGACGAGTTTGAATGACCTCGCACTGTCAACTGTGACTGTAGAGTCTACAGTAACAATGTGTTAGTGTTAGTGTAGACTAGATCTGAAATCATTTTTTTTTTAAAATGGCTATGCTACATGCTGTTGTGCCCATGTGTCATTGTGCCCACGTCACGTGTCGCGCTCCTAATGATGTGTTGTGCCCAAGTTTTGTTTCGCCCATGTCACCATGTGTCATTGTGCCCAGGCATGTGTCGTGCCCAAGAATCGTGCCCACATCATCATGTCATTATCATTATTATGCCCACATGTTGAAGTGTCCACGTGTTGATGTGTCCACATGTTGTGCCAGGGCCACGGGCGGATCGGGGAGGGGTGGGGTGGGGGTTTCCGGACCCCCTCCCTCGCCCGACCAAAAAAAAGAAAAATAGGGAGGACACCCCTGTCATCATCACCATCATCATCATCGTCGTTATCATCTTCATTATCATTACGGTTGGATGTTGCCTATGGCTGCTGCTGCTCTTTTTATTTCATAAAAAAAAAATCTTTCGTAAGCTCTTTTCTGTTCTTTCTTCGTTTTTTGTTCTCCCTGTAGTCGCTGTACCCCAAGATGTACCTTATTAGAAGGGTGAAAATATGAAAATGACTATTTTGGGCTTAATAATTAAGAAAATGGCAAAATAGCACCACACAAATAGGGTTGCTATGACCCCATTGGCATGACATGGGGGTGGGGGATGTTACCACAACACAAAGACACCCTTTTAAAATGTTCGCTACTGATGTGCTTCAAGCTGCAAAATACATGTAGCAATCAGAAAATGAGCACAGTACGTCCGTGAAACTTTGTGATATGGTACATACTTTTCATATTTTTCAGGAATTGTGCCAGACTTTCTATTCTCTTTCTAAAATGAGATCGTGTGTGTGTGTGTGTGTGTGTGTGTATGACTATGTGTGCTTTTGTTGCATATTTTCCCTTCTCTATTCATTGAAAATGTTTTAAACATTTCTTCCAATGATTTTTTTAATTTTTTTATTTTGGCTGTCCCATCAGTGGCGTTGCTCCCACAAGGGGAGCTAATGTATGTTAGGCCGTCAGGAGGCAACCAACCGAGGAGACACTGCACTGCTGCCAAGTCACTTCGGTGGAGTTCAGTAGAGCCTGTTCAAGACACCACCTACTTAGCTGCCTACTTGATGACACTATTCTCTTAGTCCAATGATAATTATGTTTGCAGACCTCTCCACCTAATGCAGATGAACTAGCGCTTCTGAAGGCGCAGGTGTCTTTCATGAGGGACAAACTTCACAAAGGTAAGTTAAAATTAAATACAAACAGGCAGACACTGAGACAGACACACAGACACACACATAAACACACACACACACGCACACGCACACACACACACACACACAGAGCTCTAGATAAAAATGTTTTTACCTTAAGCAGAATACAGCCAACGAGTTGGCGTAGATAAATATGTGTGTGGTGTGTGTGTGTGTGTGTGTTAGAGAGAGAGAGAGAGAGAGAGAGAGAGAGAGTTGCTTTGTATATGCGCTGTTGCTGGTTGGTGTCACTCTTGAATGCTGTTTTTGTTGTCTGTTGATGAATCATTGATTGTAAAGCGCTTTGGGCTCATCTGAGGTAAAGCGCTATATAAATGTACAATTATTATTAATTATTATCATTATTATTTTGCAGCATCCTGTCTCACTGCTATTCTGCAAAGCTTTTTTGTTTCTGAGCTTCAGCAAAGCCAGGAACTATTACTGTATTTTACGGACTATAAGGCGATACCTTTTTCCCCCATACTGGACCCCTGTGCCTTATATTATGACTAATAAAATCTTAAGAAAATATAATAACAAAATCTTAATTTTCTGTGAAATTTGGGGTGCGCGCCTTATAATCCGAAAAATATGGTAATTAAATTTTTGTTTTGTGTGGCGTTCCTCTGTCCAACCGTCCATCAGTCTGTCCGTGCTGCCACCCCTATGAGCAGCAGAATAGATGGAATGGTATCATCAAGGAATGGCATCACCCAGGAATTAAAAATTGATTGCGTGGCATGCACACATTGAGGGAACATTGAACCTGTTAGAATCCAGCTTTGTTGCAGATTTTCTGTAAATTTCTTGATGTATGCCTTTTTTGCTGTCAAAATTTACTGATTGAATAAAATATATGTTGTAATATATTACAAGTACTATATTTTCCGGACTATTACTTGTATAAGGCGATACTTTTTCTCAGGCGGACATCCTTGCGCTTTAAAATGCGACTAATAAAAATGAAAAACAAAATCTGAATTTTGTGTAAAATTATAATCTGAAAATGATGAGTCTGAAAGTTATGGCAATTGATTTTGAAAGGCCATCAATTTGGAAGTGTTGGTTTGAATTAGAACAAAGTTATCTTTTCTCTCCATTTTTTTCCAAAATGTTTATTTTTCATTCTTAAATTATCATGGCGGTGATGATGAGGAGTAGGATAATTTGGTGTTGGTGATGATGGTAAAGACAACACAGAAGTGAACAGTGCAAGGGATTGATGTTTAACTTTCTTTCTGTCATATTTTCAAAGGTATTTCTGCATCGAAGCCAGACAAGGACTGGTTGGAAGTGAAATCCTGGTAAGGATTATATCACAGGATTGTGGAGCATGCTTTATGTCATATATTAATCATGTTTTTAAATCAATAAATGACTACTTCTAATTTCTTGTGAAAATGATTTGGCTGTAAAAATTTAAAATGCTTTACAGGCCCCACTCAGTTTAAAAAGAAATAGAAAAGACAGTTTAAACTGCTATTTGTGGTTTATAAAAAGAGAGAGAGAGAGAGAGAGAGAGAGAGAGAGAGAGAGAGAATGAACGAACGAACGAACAAAGTGTTTTAGTGAACATCGGCCATGGGCCACAATTCAAGGGGACATACAGGGTGGGGGAATGTGGGGTTGGTGGTGTTGGGACCAGCATAGAAAAATAATGTAAAAGGTGCAGCAATCAATGTGACAAAGAGAGAGAGAGAGAGAGAAAGAGCGCCAATTCTTCAACTCTGGATATTTGGTGACAACAGTCTAATTAGGAGTCGGCAGTATTACCTTCGCAGACGTTGAACAGCAACGACAACAATTAAGCAAAGTCCAAAATGTAGAATGCATAATGACTGATGAAAATGGTGCATTTAATTATGAAGTACACTTTTGGAATGATTTTCATTTCATTTGAACATTTCAGGAACCTGAGAGCAACTTGTTCAGCTTGCCAGCAGCAGTTGGCAAGCCCAGATCTCAGGATTTTCCAGGCAGATTCTGGAGAGGTAAGGATTCTGTGTGTCTAGAGTGTGTGTGTATTGGTTTGTTTGGTGGAGTGTGTGTGTGATAGTGTATGTGTGTGTGGTGTGTGTGTGTGTGTGTGTGTGATGGGACCTCAAGAACCTCCTGACAATTGTCAAAAGCATAACAACCAACCAAAAAACAAACGAAGCATCATCCACTACCACCACTACCACCACCACCCAAAAACAAAAAAAGATGAGATGATCTACCACACTTAACACACCACTTGGAACTCCACATTATAAAGTACACTCCCCATAGTTTTCACGAAAATCTGATAATTATTGTCATTTATTTACTTTGTAAATTATTATAATTTAAGGCACAGAGTCATGAACCTTATTGTCTGTGAAATAGGGCATTAAAAACACACCTCTTCTATACCTAATCATTCTGTGTGATGAAATATAGAGAGAAAGCTGAGCATATTTTAACCCTTTCACCGCCAATGTCACATTTTTGCACCATAATGATTTAACACCCATGTCATTAAAACCCTTGAAATCAGGGTCTATAATTCAATACTGTGTTCCTAAATTTGAGCAGTAAGGATTGACCGTTTTCCAAATGTGTCACAAGAAATCCCACAATATTGCAGAAGAAATTTTTTCTGTAAGTTTAATGGAAATTTTTGGCTCAAAGATGGCTAGCGGCGAAAGGGTTAAGACATGGTATTTTGGGGGTTGTTACGCAATGCAATATTTTATTATTTTTATGTCATAAAATGTACTGAAGCAGTTTCAGGTGTTTGCTGTGACAGGTGGAGGAGTCTGTTGCCTTGGCGAATGCTACGCTACAAACACCTGTCACCTTCGTCACCCCTTCCACTGCCACCAACCATGACAAATACCCCCAGTATGGACTGACCCAGTTTACGTACGTTTTTATCGTTATTATGAATTGTTTGTTTCCTTTGTTTATATGTTTTGTTTGCTTAAAAACATTTTTTGGGACACACGTTTGTTAACACAAGCGATTCTGTGTAGCTTTTGATCTCTCAATTGTCACTGTGTGCGTGTGAGTGTGTGTGCGTGCGTGAGTGTGTGTGTGTTTTGTAAAATACCATTTTCTCTCAATATGCAAGATCTTTAATGTTCTAACTTAGCAAGCATGTAAGTTTTCATAAGCAAAATGTAACAAATGATTTATATAATGAAGTGAATCAGCATATGAGAAAATGTTTAATGGTCCGCCTCTCCCTCTCCCCCAATTGACCACTCTCCCTGACCATACTAACACCTATCAAAGCATCTACCTGAATAGTATGTGTGTTTTGTTTTTTCGAAAGTTAAAAGTACATTAATGGGCTAGACTAACCAGCACTGAATATGCTGGTAGTTAGGTCTTGAATTGAAAATAAGTATGATTCACAATTTTTGTTATCTACATAAAAGATACTGTATTTCAAAGTTATTGTTTTTTGTTGTTTATAAAAAAAACAGTATGATAAAGGAACACCGGGTGTGTTCTACTTCTAGGTACGGGCAGTTTGTATCCACCACAGTTTAATTTGTACTGACTCCAATATCCTAAAAAAAAGCAGCTCTGCTAATGAGTCATTTAACTTTTTCAAGTCGTTCTGGCAATATATGTCCGGAATTAATAGATAGCTGTCAATTTGATGCATTTGCTTCAAGGGAAGTAAATCTGTGCAAACCATACCTTGGTCACTTCTAAACTCGCTTTGGTCCCTTAGACCACAATTTTGCCTCCGACTTTGCTGATCTACCACTTCCCTATGTCTAAACCTGAAGTAAAAACCTGTAATCTTGGTGGATTCACATGAATGAAAGTCCGTTTAACGTCTTCCGACCTGAATCAGGTACGTGGGGGACATTTTTAATAATAAAGATGGTGGGACAATCCTGGATGTACGGCAATACCAGGAAAGTCTCGATGTTTTTTAATAATCTTATATTTTGCAATATTCACATTTCTGTCCCTGATGGGGGAGATAATTGTTGATTGAAGACCAGTTGGGCATGGGGCAGGAAAAGCATCGCCAAGTGAAGTAGGAAGGGAAAAAACTCTGTTGTACAGGTACAAACCAAAATGGACAGTTATGTCCCTTGAATGCTTTTACTAATCTCCCAGGCTTTTTTTGTTTTATCAATAATGTTTTTTTGTTTGTGTTGTTTTTGTATTGGTCATTACAGAAAGTTTATCATACCCCTTTTGTTCATTTTGCTCTAAAAATCAGAACGTTTAAATGACTAGAATTTGAAATTGCGACAATGACGTTTTGCAGTGTGTATGACAAAAATCACCACCTGGCACCGTTTGACACAGGATTGCTGGAAAACGGCACAGAGCTCTTTGTCAGCGGCTTCATTAAACCCTTGCATGCTACAGACCCTAGTCCTGAAGGTAAATGGCATTGTTCAAGGCTCCCAATCGTCCCCCAAAACAAGGGGTCCTAGGGAATCCTTCACTTACAGTATAGAGGGTCCTAGAGGTGGGATAGAGGGTCCCAGTGGCATTGCGAATGCTAAAAATAATTTTTCTAGTACATCCCTGGGACCCCCTGCACATTCTTTTAGAGGGTCCTTTAGAATTTTAGTACTTCATAGACCCGCAAATGGGGGTCCCTGGGAGCCCTGTTGTTATTTCATCATTATCTTGGCAAGCATATATTGTAACTATCAATTTTGAATTTAGCCAAACTTCATAACTTTTTTCATGGATGTACAAAAAAATCAAAACGGTTTGTTTTTAAAAACTCCCATGTTTTCACATCTGATTACACTTTGGCATCACTGTGTTAAAACAAACTGAAGTAAGAAAAGAAAAAAAGAGAACAGGTAAATAATCTCAAAAGTTTATATAATCTTCGCTTTTGTACATGTGGAGGGGAAGCAACTTCAGAGAAGTTTGTGATGTTCAAGAACGGTGTGTTGTTTAAAAAAAATCACCCAAACGGACAGAAACTAATCTCCGACGTGACTCCTAACGACCAGTTTTACTAAGAGCTTTTTTCTCTTTATTTTGCTGCAGGCGGGGTGAAGTGTGAACAGATAGGGCCTATCACGGAGTGGTGGACATTGGATTGTGACGGGGGTCAGGTCCAAGTTGGCATCACCACAGGTCAGCAAGGCATTAGCATGAAAGGGGCTTTATGCTATTTCGTGCCGACATGAACGGGCGATCATTTTAGGCCTGAACTGCTATATGCCACCTATAGTAACGAGCAAGAAGCAGATACTTTTCTGTGGCGATAAACTTCTACTTCATGAAGAGCGAGGACGATAATCTTATGTAGATGGCGCACGCATCTCGGTGCACGAGACAGGGGCAGAGAATTTTCTGTGGCTATAAACTATTACTTGATGATGTAGATGGCGCACGCATATCGGTGCACGAGACACTCAGCCGGGGCGGAACATTTTCTGTGGCTATAAACTACTACTTCATGAGGAGCGAGGACGATAATCTTATGTAGATGGCGCACGCATCTCGGTGCACAAGACAGGGGCAGAGAATTTTCTGTGGCTATAAACTATTACAGACAAACCCCTATTTTACGACCCTCTGTTAAGCGACCACCTCTCATTTGAGACCGGATTTGGTGGCACGGATGCATTTTACTATGTAAACGACCTCTCTTAAACGACTTCCTCTAAAACGCGACTTACAACCGCCATTTTGTTGGTTTTTACGACCGTTGTTGTCATCTGCATAGACTTCGAGCAAAGGGAAACAGCCACGGTCAAGGGCCTGAAAGCGGAGTCGCTTCCCTTGTAGAAAAGATGGCGGAAAGCATAGGAAAAGCACGAAAACCACTGACTTTGAAAAAGAAAACCACTGACTTTGGACGAGAGTGGAGGTGATTAACAGAAGTCGGCGAAGTGAAACTGTAATACATCGATTGCACAATCCTATGGAGTTGGAAAGACCCAAATCCAGTTTTAAAATGTCATTGTATGTGTGCATGAAGAAGAGAGTATGAACTGTGCTGAACTTTTTCTTTCTACGGCTGCCAGTGAAAACCTCCATCATACGACCCCTCCAATTTTCGACCGATTTTTCCGGACATTTGGGAAGTCTTAAAATAGAGGTTTGTCTGTACTTGATGACGTAGATGGCGCACGCATCTCGGTGCACGATACAGGGGCAGAGAATTTTCAGTATAAAGCCTCGTTCATCAGTCTCTCAGTCTGCATGCACCTTTGATTTTGTGGCTTTTTTACCGTTTGAGTGTTGTCAATGATTTTATGTGTATTAGGGATGTGTGTGTGTGTTTGTTGGTGCGTGTGTGTTTGTGACTTGTGACTGTACATTTATGTGTTATGTATGCCGGCTAGCTTATTTGTGTGGTGCATGTACTTGCACATGTGTTCTGAGTGCGAGCAAAATCAATGTGAAAGAGGAGGTGGGAGACTGAAAGGTGATTGTGTGGTGGCAACACAGCAAACTTGTATTAGGGAAAGTGCCTTGAAAGAATGCACAGCTACAGTAAAAATCGCCTACGTCAAAATTGAAGGGACTGAAATTTTATTTTGGGATAGCCAATATTTTGAGTTAAATTGACTCTTCAACGAGATTATTATACTGGGACCCAAAAAATATTGTGAGTTATCCAGTGTTTTTGAGTTATAAGTTCTCCACTGTATTACTGTTCTGTCCACACAAAAAAGAAAGAAAGGAAATGTTCAGTGATAGCATTGCATTGCATTGTATGTAAGTCAAGCAAAGAAGAAGAAAACGAGAGGAAAAAGTTATACAAAAAATTCTTATGAAGTTTGTTGTTGTTGATATTTTCAGATTTTGCCTACTATTACCTGTTGGCTCCATCACTCTCGTTTGCTCCGTTCATGGACGGGGTCAAGGTCAAATGTGACATCTCCAAGGTCATCATAGAATTTCTTTCAGAGCATCAAGACGCCACCTACGAGGATTTGCTTAACAAATTGCATGTATGAACATATTTTCTTCTGTGTCTGACTTTGCTGGCTTAGCTTTGTGTTTCTCTTTTCTCCTTCATGTGATACAGTGGAACCTCCCTTATAAGACCTCCCATTATAAGACTCCCTCCCACATAAGACCTACTTCTCTGAGACATTGCCCTTCTTTGTAAGTATTAAAATCACCTCCCTTATAAGTTGGATGATTTTTGAAGGTCTTATAAGCAAAGATATTCTAAAAGGGTAAGATGGATTACTTAAAAGCTCGGCGAACCGGGCTGATAGAGTTATCGTTAGTGCGGACGTGTACACTATTCACAGTGGAGGCTATCCAAAAACTCGGACTGGAACTTGAACGGAGAATTCAACTGGCCTATCGATGTGTAAAATGTGTCACGTTTCAAAGGGACATAACCAGTGTTTCTGTCCTCACTACTCGTATAGGGAAAAGAGACCGGATGTTTATCTTCCCCTGTACAGTCTTTGTTATAAGGGAGGTTCGACTGTATATTTTTCATTGTGCGTTTTACTCAGGTGGCTTTTATCGTTGACTGGCATGAAGTTGGGGCCAAAAGTAAAGTCGAGGGTGACGTTGAGAGCCGTAAGATAACCGATTTTCTACAGTCGTGGAAAATGATTGTTCAGCTTAGTGTTTTGTGAGTCACTGAATGACTACTGACCCTGAAATGTGCCCTGGTTCTTCACAAGACGGCAGAGCTGTACTTTAGACACCCCACTCATGTGTTGCGACACCCCCGTGGGGATACCTGGGGGTCTTTTGTATAAATAGTTCCCCTACCTTCTGGAAGTTATATGCTTGTAACTTCCTCTAATCTGTCACTTTGTTTGACTCTGCCTTTTCCTTTTGCTTGCTGTCATCTACTATCTTTCTGCCTTACTGGTCCATTCTCCTGCCTTTTTTCATGAAACTCTTTAAAAAAGATTTCCTCCAGCCGAAGTCGGACTTGCTGGGCCTAACTATTTCTTAGGCGCATAACGGCAGCATGACTCATCTGCGCTCAAAATGGACAGGAAACTGTCTGAGCAATCGAAGAAGAAGAATGTGTTACGACACTTAATTTCTAAAACTGGCTCTTTCAGTTTCATGACAATAACCCTAGGCTGATCCTAACCGTATCCCTTTCCTAGGAGTGGTTGAATAGTAATGCTTCTAAATGAACATTTTGAATGCGAAAATTTGATGGAGGGTGTCTAAACTGCAGCTTAGACTACAAGACATTATGCTGACAAACACAAAAGGAACACAATTTCACTAGTTCCTTCTCCATGGTGGAGAGAAAGGGGGGGGGGGGTGCAGTGGGTGGGTGTGAGTGGAGGGGGAGGTTAGTGGTGGTAGAGGGGGGTGCGTTATAAGCACATGAATGGAAACACAAGGCCTTCTTTAGTTCTGTGCTTTTGCAGACAACAAAATCTCCAGTGGGCAGGACCAGGTTTTCAGAGGATTCCCTCCTGCAGCATGCCCAGTATATCGCCGATACGGTGTGTGAATATGTGTGTGTGTGTCGTATGCGTGTGTGTGTGTGTGTGTTTGAACTTCTTAGTTCTTTTGAAAATTGACATGATAATTAGAGAATTAGTTGGTGTTAGTGTTGAAATCTGTTGCATTATTTGAGTTGGAGTCTTCATCTGCTTTTAAGGTCTGGATGTATTGCGATTCGGTAATAATTTTAAGTTTTAATATTTGAAATATTTCAAAATGATTTTGAAAACGTGATTAAACTTGTTTTTTTAATATGAATCATTAAAAAAAATACTTTAAAATTTATGAAAGGTTTAGGCCGTGTACACACATATGTGGAGATTCTGTGCGGAAACCTGTGCGCATTCCGAATAAGTAAAAGAAAGAAGGGAAAAGATTTGCGCACGTGTCCGAATTTCCCCTCATCCGTACATTGTTACCCTTCTTCCACTTATTTACGGATTGCGCATGGGATTTCCGCATGGAATCTCCGCTTATGTGTGTACACGCAATAAACTTGATTTAATGGCAGCAGTTATTTGAAAATAAGTTGGAAAGTTTGTAAAATATTCACAAATGGTCTGGAAAGTATATGGGATCAAACTCGGAACTCGCCTTGGCATAAGCTTGTGTCAGACCAATTGACATAAGCTAGAACGCCATGGCTACATAAAAATGTTGTTATGCTCTGCATTGTTACGCAGGGATTGTCTTTAGCCATGGCAAGCTCCTAGGATAACATCATCAGTCCAAAATCCTCCGAAGTCGGCGGGGTAATCAAAACGGTCACACACGTACTGTTCTCATCCCTAGCTGGTGCATTTGTACCATGGTGTTCAAGTGCTTAAGCTGTTGGGATAATCCCTGGAGTGTTTAAGCCAGGGTATGACAACAAACAACAAACTTGGAACTGATCAGGGATTATTTTAAAATCAGAAGCAGGCGTTTCATGTCGTTTGTGGGATCACTTTTAGGGTAGGACATCTGGAAGCAATTGTTCTGTGTTTTGGAAAAGATTTTTGTGGAAGATCTTGAAAGTGATATTTTGTGCATGTGTGTGTTGTTTGGGGGACGAATTCTAGAGTAGGAAATCAAGAAGCATTTGTTCCATGTCATTTTGGGGGATGAGAATGTGAAGCATTTACAGGGCTCCCAATCGTCCTGCAAAACAAGGGGTCCCAGGGAATCCTTCACTTACAGTATAGAGGGTCCTAGAGGCAGGATAGAGGGTCCCAGTGGCATTGCGAATGCTAAAAAGAATTTTTCTAGTGCATCCCTGGGACCCCCTGCACATTCTTTTAGAGGGTCCTTTATAATTTTAGTGCTTCATAGACCCCCAAATGCCCTGAGCAATGACTTCTGTTTAGGAAAAGGCGAGTAAGACTGCTGATGGAATGGTTTTTGTTGTGTGTGAATGGTCTCAGGTGCAGAGCTATGACAAAGGCGGTGATGAAGACGACGTGCCCCTGATGACCGCCCCTGGCATGCACGACCTCATCCAACTGGCTGGGGTCACACTGGGGCAGAGGTCAGTAGGGCAAAGGTCAACATAAAGGTGTCAGAATCATAGTTGTGAAGTGCATTGGATGTAAACAATTTTGTTCAAGTATTAACTAATAAAGAAAATTGAACGATGAGGTTAGGGGGTAGCAACAAGCATACCGTCTTGTACACACTAAAAGCGGATATTCCATGCGGAAACCCGTGCGCAATCCATGAATAAGTGAAACAAAGACTGGGAAAAGATTTGCGCACATGTCCGAATTTCCCCAATATGCGTAAACTTTTATCCTTCTTTCTTCCACTTATTTAGGGTTTTCTGTACAGAATTTATGCATCTAATGTGAACCCGGCCTTCAGCTTCAAAATTAATAAAATTTGTTTTGCAAGTTCTCTGTGGGTTCTTTTTTTTAGTCTTAAAAACTGGGAGTACCTTTATATAACTGGCCATCTTGTGTGTGTTGTCTTCTTGATCCCTTTTCAGACATGTTGCACACAGATATGTGCAACACCGCCAAAGAGGCAAGAAGAAGGTGACGAGCCAGTCGAAAGCCACAGTGACTCGGCTGGTGATGGAGATATTCGACTCCATGTTTGTCGACCAGATGGACGACAGCAACGAAGTTCACACTACTCGGCGGAGGTGCGGGATTTGTCAGGTCAGTGACTGCAGAGGAAAGGGGAGATTGGGATTGTTTAGAATAAAATGTATTGTTGTGTTTGCCTTGTACTGGCATGGCTTTAGTCATTGGTTAACATTAGCATACTATTTGGGTCAATAGTAAAGTGAGTGAGAGTTGTGTGGTAATTGATTTTCTGCTGTAATGATAAAAAAATAATGAAGTCTTCACCTTCCTCTTTTGTCAGTGACTATGACTCTAAAGCTTTACACACATTCTGCTGACTCTTGACCATGTACTGAACATCCTCATTTCAAGCAGCCAGCTGAACCAAAGTCTGCATGGTGGAGACAGGTGATGCCCCCTTCACAAGGCTTCTTCATTGTAAACATTCCAGCCCAGCTTTCCAGAAGAGCAGCTAGTGGTCATAGACCAATGCAACTGACTATAGCACACCTATTGAGATTTAACACTCGGTGAATCTGAAACCTGCAGCCTTTAGATTATGAGGTTTGGCATCTATTTGATTGAGATATTCTGGAGGTTCAGTTTAGGTAATTTCCATGCAATGTTGTATGGTACATGTACACATAAAAGTCATTTTCTTGGGGAGAACTTGAAAAATTGGATGTCTGTCTTTTACATACTTTAAAAAAAAATTATGGCTTGTTGTCTTTATTTTGATTGATTCCCCTGTGGGAGTACCGAGGGGTCTTTTGTACAAATAGTTCCCCCACCTTCTGGAAGTTCTGTGCTTGTAACCTCCTCTAATCTGTCATTCTCTTTGACTGCTTTTTCCCTTTGCTTACTGTCATCTATCTGTCTTACTGGTCCATTCTCCTGCTTTTGTTCAATAAATTCTTACAAAGATTTTCTCCAGCCAAAGTCAGACATGCTGGGCGGCAGGGCCTAAATATTTCTTAGTAAGGTGCATAACGGCAGCATGACACATCTGCACTAATATGTCGGGAGACTGAACTATCGAAGAAGAAAAAGAAAATTTTTGATTAGTTAGCTATCTTAGTCCTAATCTATCAGTTATCTTTGTTTTGATTGGTCCTCTACCTTTTTTTCTGATTGGTCACTTTATCTTTGCTCTGACTGGTCCTATGCAGCTGTGTCTGTTGTGATTGGTGCAGGTGTGTCAGTGGTCGGACTGTGGCCGGTGCAACAACTGCAGGGACATGGTGAAGTTTGGTGGAGCGGGGACCCTCAGGCACACCTGTCTGCAGCGAAGGTCACACACCCACAGATTGTCTTTAGAGTTCTGCACCTCTTAAACAGGCTGATGGAGGGCACATAACATGTATCTCCAGAGCTTCAGATTGTTTTCAAACTCCACAGGCCATATGACCCCTGATTACAGAAAATGATGGGTTAAACTTAATTAACAAAATAATAGGCCAATAATGCGTCTGTAGCATTACACTTAAATTCTATTACAGACTTCATGAGTCAGATGACCCATTGTTGGGTATAGGTAAAGATGTGCCACCCCCCTACATTTCTCGGTTAATTCCATTTTCCGTTTTTGCCTTTTTTACCAAACATGAAGCTGTATTTTATGAACATTTTCAGCTAATTATCTTTGTTCAATAATTAATTGCAGTCATGATCAAGGCCATTATCTAATAGGACCCCCCCCCCCCCCTATGTACTGCAGTACACTGCGGCATTTGTCACAGTCGTGGTTCATTGCGTTTTCCCGTTTTATGGGGGGGGGGGGGGGGTAGGGTTAGGGTTAGTATTCCAAAAAGATAATTAGCTGAAAAGGTTAATAAAATACAGCTCTATGTTTGGTAAGAAAGGCAAAAACGGAAAAATGGAATTAACCGAGAAATGCAGGGGGGGTGGCACATCTTTACCTTTACCCATTGTTGCACAAAATGAGGGGTCAAGTCATCAATATGGGTCAATGACCTGGCCCCGCTGACGATCTGAAGCTCTGTATGTCTGTCCAGAATCACCCTTAACTCATTCAAGTTGTTCCGGCCATATATGTCCGGAATTAATGAATAGCTGTCAATTTGATGAATCTGCTTCAAGGGAAGTATGTGTGCACACCATACCTTGGTCACTTCTAAACTCGCTTCGTTCCCTTAGACCACAATTTTGCCCCTGACTTTGCTTTTGTAGTTTGTTGTGAGGGAACCAATCGGTGTAAAGAGGTTTTTTTGTAAAAAGTCTGATCTACCACTTCCCTATGTCAAAACCTGAAGTAAAAACCTGTAATCTTCTTTCATTTCTCTTTTTTTTTTATGTATGTTTTGTTTGTGTGTATGGCTGGAGTGATTTGTGAGTTTTTTTAATAATTCAAAATCGTTGCGATGCGAATGTGCACTGGCAGAGCTTTCTTGCACAAGCTTTGTTGCAATGTTGTATGTATTGCTAATATGCTGTTCTTTCTTCGTTGACGGAAAGGATCTATGTTTTGCCATTTATTAGAATGAAGACAAATACTTGTATACTAATAGAATTAATGGAATGGAATGTGGAAGGATTAATTTTGTTTATTAAACTTCTTTTTTTTTACAAAAATATGAAATATGAAATATGAAAAGAACAGAGTGCACACAAAAGAAAAAGAGAAGAACTGACCAAATAAAATATTGAGAAAGACAAAAAAAGCAAACAATCGGAACAAGAATGCATAATCAAGCATAGACGCACACATGCTGGCATGGAATAATCTGAGATTCGAAACCAATAGTATCAGTAATAAAGATCACAGTAGTCGTAGACATAGTAATATGAGATAGCGGTATTAACATTAGCAATGGTGATAGATGTGCACAGGCAGTGCCTTAAATGCATATTGTGTTCAAACATGATACATGTATGGGTCATATTACATTATGTATTGGCAACATTTCAACAATGACTCATTTCCATAGGGCCTGTGTATTAATACATGGGTGTGTATGACCATTAAGAATGATGACTGTACAATGTGAATTAATATTCATTCAAGAACAAAGATTTGTATAACCATTCCAAAACAAATTTGTCATGCATAAAGGGTTTTTTCTAGCAACATATTCCTCAATTTGATATCTATATTTCAGTGTTTTTTTTAAAACTCTTGTAACTCAGGAATCCCTTTGACATGTGGAAGGAATATAGCAGAGTTAAGCCTTTATCCGTTATGTATGTAGAAAAAAAAAGGAAGAAGTATTATAGCAAAAAATACCATCATGATTTTGTACAGATGTCCAAACATGGGTTTGAGAAAGTCGATACCCATCATGATCGACGATGACTATGACTATGATGATGATGAGGAGGATGAGGATGAACAGGTATTGAGTTTATAATGATTTATCAAACTGTATTATGAAATGTGTGAAAATTGTGTGACATGAAGCGGTTTTTGTTTTTTTCCTAAAGTATTCTTTTATTTTTCGATGCTTGGACTAAAACTAGAAAAGTAAAAAACATGCACACCCCATTTTATTTGTGTACATATTCCATATATGCAAAGAATGAAGCTGCATTATTGGTTCAGCTATGTTTAGATTGAGCTATTCATTTCAAATTATTGTAAAATTACTTATAAAGATATTTCATTTCTGTTTCATATAATTTTCTTAGAGATTTTATTTGAATCTATTACGAATAGAACACTTCAAAGTGCACAGAAACTAATCTAATGTGTTAATTATGGATGCACAAATCTCAAATTGCAATAAAAATTGTTTCAGAAGAGCCTTTCATGGATGCAGCTTACGAAAGTGCACAAAAAGCCAAAGATGTTGGAATTCTGTTTCAATTCTAACTACCAGAGGTCGTATATAGCTAAACATCTGGGGGACGTTTCACAAGGGCTCAAATCGGCAAAAATGGTCTAAGAAACACCCTTCGTTTGCTGATAGTTTGCCAGGCGTTTTGTTCTTCTCAGCAAGCAAGCAAGCCGCAAACTATCCGGAACTATCACGTGACTTGTTGGGGGTTAATGCATTTCTAGTTGTTGATTGGTCCATTAAGGTTTGGTTAAAATAATACTTTTTTTTTACCAATCAGACAAGAGCTTGTACTATTCTTCCGCAAACATTTTCTCAAATGTTTCTTAGACCCCTTTTGGCGTAACAGTTATGCGCGCTGCGACCGTCGTCTAGAGAAACTCGACCCAGGTTTATTAATGTGTAGATTTTCCCATGCACTTCCACTTAGTATTTCAAGCAGCTGGAGGCAGCAGTGAGTGGCCACGGAACGCCACGCACGTCCAACAGCAGAGAGACAGTCACAGAATGGGTGGGCTCCCCTGTTGCGAACATTTCCCAGAAGCCGTTTTATTCTGCCATCCAAATCGACAAACACTTGGTGAGTGTTTTGCTCTTGTTTTGTTTTGGACAGTCCAGTCCTTTAGTTTTGACTTGCATGGATGAACAAGCAGATCTATCAATTCATGACTCTGTTTTTGCCTCTATGTGTATCTCTACATTTTCAGAAACCCTGTTATTAAAGGTCTAATGGAGAGTGGTGTACAATTTCAGATCCAGTGCGGTGGCTGTGTGTCGGTGCGGCCCTACGACCCCTGTTATTAAAGGTCTAATAGTGTAGAGAGTGGTGTACAATTTCAGATCCAGTGCGGTGGCTGTGTGTCGGTGCGGCCCTTCGACCCCACACACCCTGTGTACATTGGGTGCGTGCAGTACATGTTCCAGGCCCCCAACCACGACAAGATACTGCATGTCCATTGGTTCCTGTAAGCGGTTTTATTCTGATGATATGCGTATACAGTGGAACCTCCCTTATAAGACCTCCCTTTATAAGACCCCCTCCCATATAAGACCTTCTATGAGACATTGCCCTTCTTTGTAAGTATTAAAATCACCTCCCTTACAAGACCCCTCCCTTATAAGACCTCATTTTGGATGATTTTTGAAGGTCTTATAATGGAGGTTCCACTGTAGCACTTTTCATGTTTTCCTGCTTCTGTTGATTTCCTTCAGTGAGGAGATTGTGTTTTAGTTTTGTCTGTCTCTTAAAAGTATAGACTTTTCAGATATAAAAATGTCTTTGAGAAATAGCTCTTTTATGTATATATCTTGGAGTTATTTTCTTCTGGTTTACCTGATATTAGTTAAAAGGCATGGCTGGAGTATAAAAAGGAAGGAAGCAAGGCGACTGGCGCAAGTTCGCATCGCTGCCACCGATAGGAGTACTTAGCCCTTTTTTCCCCATTCGTGTGAGAGGGCTTGTCTCGCCTCATATGTGTCGGAGTAACTTTACCCGATTCTATGGATCAGTTGTTTTGGCTTTAAGTACTAGCCACAATTGCTTTCCAATCCAGCAGATGTTTGCTTTGTGTCATTGATTTCTATTAATTACCCCCCCCCCCCCTCTGCTTTTAAATGGTCAAATATATATGTTTTGAGTGGCGTGACAAATGGTCCGTGTTAGTTGGCTCTTTTGTCGTTATTGGGCTTTTGTCAGTGTTGAATAATGTGTCAACTTTGACACGTGATGTGTTTTGTGACATGACATGTTAGACGTGGCAGTGACACGGTGCTGGGAGAGGTGTCGGATCCCCAGGAGGTCTTCCTCACTGACCAGTGTGATGACATTTTTGCAGAGAGCGTCATCAGCAAAGTGACTGTGAGCATCTTTTTCTTCTTTAAAAAACAAATTTTTTGTTTGTTGATTTTTGACTTGCCAGTCTTTTAAAAGAATGAGTTTGACATAAAATTAAAACCGATGCATAGTTTCATTTTCTTACGTAAGTTGTTGCTGACGCTGCTATGTCTTCCATATCTATCGGATCGAATATTTGCTTACCGTCCTCTCGGTCCACTTGGACACATGTAGGACATTTATTTCAGTTTAAAATATCTAAATAATTATCCTTATAAATAAGTATAAAGTTAAAGCACCTATGGCACCCTGAAATATCACAGCCTTACAAGGTATGCCCTATTCGCCTCTAGGGGGGGGCTGAGAAATAATGGGCCACGCCTGGGAGCACAATTGCCCAGACCGCCGCTTTGGAAAGATGCCTGACCTAACGTTCCTTCTCTCTACCATTACTGTAGTAATTAGTCATGAAAGTCCACTAAGTATAAGCACTGCAAATCTGCAATAAATGAACGAAACAATAAGAAGGGTTTCTGTGATTATGTGAAAGCGTGTTATAACCATCAAAACATAACAGTCTAAAATTAAAAAAATTCTGAAATAGACTGAATAGATTGATTATCTAGCTATGGGTATTGGTGTCATTCACTGTTTTTAGTTTTGATAGTTATTCTGGTAAAGATGTAGTTTTGCTATCCCCATTCCAACCTGGTAAAGATGTAGTTTTGCTATCCCCACTCCAACCCCCTAAGTTTCTTACTGGCATTTTTTTAGTAAAAGGCAACATTTTGCCCTGCTTGGTGTAAGAATTAGGATTAGCGTGAGATCAGGGCTATTTTCATGAAACCAAAAAAAATGACATTGATATTGAAAGTCGTGAACACGACAAGTAGCTATAGCTAAACTTCAGCATTGCAGTGACTTTATCTTGAAATCTAGAACGCTTATGCAATAACAAAATGTCGGCATCTTTGTCTCGATTTTTGTGAAAAATCAACACTTTAAAGTTACAATATTTAGAGATGATCGTACACTGATTTGATAGGTGATGCACAAGGCCCCGCCTTTTGACTGGGCAATGAAGGGGGGGCTGGAAAACCCAGACCGCCATAGTTGGATCACTGAAGATAGCGGCAAGACCTTTTTCTACCAGAAATGGTTAGTGAAATACATGTCTGTGTCTCTGTCTGTGTGTGTGTTTGTTAAGGAATAAGCAAATGCGTGCATTTCTTGGCATTAACATGGTACGTTTAGCTTATTTCATATACCTCGAAGTTTTTTCTCTACTGTGTTATGAGTTTTTTACATGCACGTGCACTTTAAAAAAGAAAAATTATACTTCTTTTTACTTACTTCTGTGACACAATCAGCCAGTTTAGATTCCTTAACTCAATGGAGTCATGTCGGAGACGTTGTTGGCTTACCCTGGCTAAAAGATTCCAGGGATCATCCCAACAGCGGAAACACTAAAACACCATTGTACAAGTGCATTAGCTAGGGGTGAGAACATTACGTGTGTGGCCGTTTTTTATTACCCAGCCATGTGGGCAGTCACACTCCGTCTTCGGGGGATTTTGGAGACTGATGATGTGCTAGGAGCATGTTATGGCTAAAGACAATCCCCGCATAAGTATGCATAGCATAACATTTTGATGTAGCCTTGGTGTTCTAGCCTCATTTGGTCTGACACAGCCTTAAGCCATGGCGTTATGTCGGAGACGTCATTCAGACACTGTTCCAATCCTTTGGAGTCACGTCGGAGGGAGTTTTCCGATCACCTTTGACGGTTTGGGTGGTCGTGTAAACCAATAGAAGGGAAACAACTCGCTGTTCCTATTAATCCTGAGACCTTATTCTGGTAGTTGCTTCCCTTAGACCATTTCTAAAGTCTCCTATTTTCGATTTTTACTTCTTTGAATTGAACTGCTTATCATCTTCGCATTTGCTTCATTCAATATGGCGGCGACCACATAGCTCACTTTATTCAAACATTAAATGAAGAAATGTTTATGCTTTTTACAATCCTTTTTTATTTATGTACTAAACCAAGTCTATCAAAACTTGAGTGGCTTTGTGATACTAGATCCCATTGTGGCGATACCATAGCCGATGAGGTTTATCCGAGGCGTGGTTACCGCTACACATATCTGTGTTGATGGAAGCTCGGGACTTTACTGGTGTTGTGCTGCCTCCGGGCATTGCAGCCAGTATTGTTCCCACCATCTTTGTATTTGCAAATGTCCCATATGTGTCTATGACCGAGAGGACGTAAAACACCAATCTATTATAATCATACTGTACCAACACTCAAAACAATAGCATATCATACCAATTGGCTGGAAAAACCTTAAGCGTGAACGCTTAGTTACCAAATAACAAAGAGCAAGTCACTCTAGTGACCGTGGGGTTATCCCCCCTTTCCCACTTCCGGTCACGCATATCCACTTCCGGCCCCAACTCATTCTCTATTTACCATGCTTCAAGGCTGTTGATGATAAACCTTTCTCCCTTTCAAATTCATTTTCAAGTGTTCTTGGTGGGTTTGTTCTGGTTCTGTAGTTTACCTTGGTGCTAGCTTGCTCCTAGTAGCTAGTCCTCGTTTTCTTTTTATTCTTCATTACATGGTTTTGAAGTTTAGAAAATTATTTATGTTGTTTGGTCTAGCCGGTGCTCATACTGGTTAGTCAACCATTTTTTGGTTTTTTCTTGGCACTGCGGTTTTTCAAGTTTTTAACTCTGCAGTCTTTTGATACATGTAGCTTGCTTTGTTTAGCTACTCTGTCGATTTGCTAGTTTTTCATTCAGTTTTCCTTGTCGTCATGCACGATAATTTTGGGGACCCTCCCTAGGGGGTCCCACGTGTTCCTTCTTCGTAGGATTCGAAGTCTGTTCTTCTTGGTCGTGACGATTCGGGCGTTTCGTTTCGCCCAAGTCATCTTCGCCAGGTTTGTCCGAGAGATCGGTTAGAAAATCGGCGATTTCTACTCTAAATTATTTCTCACACAAAACATCCATCGGACGTTTTTTCAGTCAAACATGTTCTAGGAACTACTTTTTCTTCTCCTAAGACAGAGCCCATGGCCTCTGTGTATACTTAGTCGAAGTCGGAACAAAATTCATCCGCACAAACTTCCGAAAAATTTGATACATTCATCTGTCACCCGCAGAATGGCGGGCTCATTGTTTTCTGTACCAGCAATTACGTCTGTCACCTCCCCGGCTGGGGAGGGTTCTGTTATCTGTCCTTCTTCACAGATCTCCAGGTCCCCTCCGTCGGATCTTCTACGGACGAGGACGGTTGTAGACGGACTGTCTACCGTTCCGACCAGGAGGTCGATGCCGGCCAGGAGGTCGAAGGCACCACGGACGGTGGTGCAAGTAGACGGTCGGTCTGCTTGGTCACAAGGGCGAAGCATGCTCTCTCGCATAGTTCAGAGAGGTGTCATAGCCTAGGCAAGGGCGACAACCCCCACGGTGGGTTGTCGGCTGGCTTTGGCTCTACAGGTCGACACCCGGACCGGGTTGTCAGACCACGCCATGTTAGCCCAGCCAGCTCAAGGCCTTTAGAGAGGGTCAGTCGACGGGATGGCTCTACACCCGACCCTCTCTATGACTGCCGGGGGAGATATTCATCCGTGGATATTCTCCCTTCGGATTATCAGCATCCGCTGGCAGTGACCCATCTGTACGGCCACACCCGGAGCGGGGTGTCCGCCACGTCACTTAAGCCCAGCCCGCTCTTCGCCCGGCAATCCGTAAGCCCGGAGGCCCTGACGCACCTCTACACACCCCGAGATAAGGGGTGCCGGTGTGGGCTCGCTCCCCCCACCGCGTGGGTACGCAGTACCCGGCGGTTGGGCCGGACAGATTTTCCCGATGACCGTACGGACGGTACGGCACCGGTCGAAACGGATTACGGCTACAGGCTATGTCCAGCCCGGCTGGTCTGGTCTACGCTGTCCGGTGAAGGCGCGAGTTCTGTTCGTTCTCGCCCTTCCCTCCGGAGGGAACGCTCCCTGGTTCGATCTCCACGCGTATTCTACCGTGGCTGACGTTCTTGAGCGACGCCTCACGTTCCCCCGGTCCAGAAGTGCCCGGCGGTTGGGCGGATGGATCTTCCCGGTGACCGCATGGACGGTACGGCGCTGGTCGTAGCGGGTTACAGCTACAGGCTATGCTGAGGCCGGCTGGTCTTGTCTACGCTGTCCAGTGAAGGCGCGAGTTCTGTTCGATTTCGCCCTTCCCTCCGGAGGGAACGCTCCCCGATTCGATCTCCATGCGTATTCTACCGTGGCTGATGTTCTTGGGCGGCGCCTCACGTTCCCCCGGTCCCTGCGTTTGCCGGTACCCGGTCTCACATCTCCATGTGGGGTACTTCTACCCGGTACTTTACCGGTATGTGCACAGCGAGGCTCCCTCTGAGAGAGAGGAGTACTCACAGACGGCCTACCCAGTTGCGGGGTCCCCCCCCCCCACGGATTAAGGCCCCTCGACCTCGCTCTGTCTAGTCGCAGGCTGTAGGGTCGCCCAGATGTAGTTCTCCGGTCTCTGCCCTTGGGCACTGACGGACCTTCCTCAACGCCCTGCTTTGTTGTCGTAATCGGACCTACAGAAGCTTTCCAAGCCACGGTGTTTTGACGTCGTGACTAAGTCTACGTCGGTTCCCGTTCCCCTTCGTCAGGAGTGGTCGTCTCCTTCTGAGCACCCAAGGAGTCCTTTCGATTCAGGTGCCCGGTGTCCACTCTTCATGCCCTTCTCTAGACGGAGTTTTCTCTCCCAGCGGAAAAGTTTTTCACACGGAGCGGCGATCAGTCTCAGAACCTGACATGAACAGGATGCTCCGTAGGCTCCTTCAGGGCTCTGCGTTTTGTGTCTCTCTTTTTGATCGGCACTGCGATACTCCCCCTTGAGGAATCTTCGTTCCTCTCCACTCTCCTCAGAGATCAGGACGTCTTCTCCTCTCTGCTACGTCGGCTAAGGCTCTACGGATGTCGTTCTCTAACGCACCCAAGTCGTACTATGTGTTTTCTACCTTGCACTCCTCTTGGCGTTCAGGTCCTACTGACGTCATACTTCGTTTCGTCGGATTTTCAAGCCTGTCTCCTCCCCTATCGGTCATCAGTCTGACGGAGGGATTCTCCTCTTTCCGCAGGGGGAGGTCTTCTTGGCCTCCCAGGCTGCAACAGCAGCCTTTGCGGTGGAGCCCTCATACTCCCAAAGTCCGTCTACCGCCCCTACTTCCTGCGTAGGCGCTCTGGGCGCAGTGCTTCCCTCTGGAAACACCTTAGTAGGCGTTGGTTGGACTCTTCGGTTGGTACGGCAGGGTTCAGGTTCATGTTCCTTCAAGAACCTCCTCTCTCCACGATGTCCATGGTATTGGACCACTGGACCGTTGTTCATATACAACGATGGATAGACAAAACAGATTTTACCGATTCTAAGGCGTAGCAGCGGGTAGTGGCCCGGCCCGGCCACTCTCGCTTGCTCTCGGTATGGTGGATCACCCACCTTTGGTGGACCATATCGTGTCGGTGGACCATGATTTTTTGGTCCATTATATGGTTTCTACGGTATTAACCTGCACCGTTCGGGCAGTCCCTTTTTGGGGACTATGACTCTCTGATGGGCTCTTCCCAACCAGCTGGGGTCAATACTCTGACTTTGAACTGGTTTTTTAGCAGAGTGCTTCAAAATTTTCCCCCCCCCTAGGTCTTTTCTTTTTTGGCCCTTCCAGAAGAGGAGTTGATTTCTCTCGGTCTCCTCTTACGGTCAAACCTCCTTTCCGGAGGTGTTGGTCTAATATTTGGGAAGTTATTCGCCTTTCTCAGCCTGTATCCAGTTAGCCTCAGGTTGACCCTTGAAATTTCTTACAAGAGGTGTTTGTTTGTTTTTTCTCGTACCCTCTTATCTTCTGGCTAGATCTGCTCGATCTGCCTGTCTTGAAGTTTTGTTCTACCAAGGGATCACTTTCTTGATCCATTTAACAGAGTTGGGGCAACGGACCGGCAGATAACGTCCCGGTTCTTCTAGAACCCCCTGGTTATTTTGGCCTTCCGTGCTCAACCGTCTTTTTCGCCGTTTGAGTAATGTCCAGCGGTTGCTTCAACGGCTCCAATTAAAAATAATCTCACCAGTCTCTAACTGGCCCGCGATCACTTGGTTGTTCAACTGAGTGATCTTTGCCTTTCTTCAGGCCTTAATTGTTTGACTTTGGCTTCTCGTTGCAAGTCAAGGCCGTTGAAACGGTTTTCTCTGCTACACCGAACCTAATCTTCAGTTCCCATCCGTTAGTTCTCCTTTTCTCGTCATTTGGGTTTTCATTCCCTTTCAACAGGTCTATGTTGGTTTTTGGCGAATCGTTCCAAGTCAGTACCGTTTAAATGGATTTTACTGCGGTGTTTTGACGTCACTTGGATACAATGTTCCGGTGTCTTGATGTCACTTGGATACAATGTTTCGCTTCTCGCCATCTTGTTGCAATCGCAGGATGAGCTTTTCAGCGTCATCTGCTAAGTTTTTACGTCAGGCGATTGCTACTTTGTTGCCTTTTCTGTTCGTCTCTACGTCACGTTTCCATCTTCCAGCGAGTATCCTTTTAGTCTGCTTCGAACGTAAATCTTTTTACGTAGTGCAGAAACTCTGTCGTATCGGCACTTCAGCAATTTTTGGGAATATGCCACGTTGTGGCCCTGTCAACTTTGTATACAGAAGCAAAGAAGCAGGGTTTTTTGCACTTTATGATTGGGACAATTGTTTGCTCCACTCTTTCCTATCCTTTGTGCGATTTGCGCTGGAAGGCATGGTTCTTTTCTGCGAATCTCTATGCTCTCCGCTCCGCGGGTGTCCCACATTTTGGACACAGTGCTTTTGCGGGCCCCGGCGAGGGCTGTCCGGGTCCCGCAATGGTACGTGTTTCTTCTTTAGAATTATCTAAGGGATCGTTGTGAACCTCTCGCTTCCCTCTCTCTCAAGGTCCTTACTTTCAGGATGGTGTTCTTGATTGCTCTCGCGTCTGCCAGACGGGTCAGTTGCCTCCACTCCCTTAACGGGCTCTCCAGGGAAGTCGAGTTCGCGGAGGATTTATCGACCGTTTTGCTTTGCTTTTGGCCCGGGTTCAGGACAAAGAATCAGCCCGGCGATGTTGAGTCTCCTCTTCTCTCTATCTCCAGTTTGCGGACAATTCTCTGCTCGTGCGTCGCGGACCGTTTTTTCTGTCCGGTCCGCGCACTCAGATCCTACCTGTCTAGAACCATAGGTTTTAGGGGCTCTAGAAGAAGATTCTTTCTTTCTATTAGCCCTAAGTACGCTAAAGACGTGGTTGTTAGACTGTGTCAGGCTAACCTACTCTCAGTCTCTCGTTAGCCCGCCATCCGGCTCTATCAGGGTTCACGAGCCGCGCGCAATCAGCGCCTCGCTCGCTCTCGTTGAAGGGGTTCCCTTGGTTAATATCGTGTCAGCCGCCTACTGGAAGTCGGTCAACACGTTCTTCAACTTCTACCTGAGGTACGTGGCGCGGTTATGTCTCAGAGATTCACTTTTGTTCAGTTCTCTGTCTAGGTACTATCTGTCCCGCACTAGCTCCTTCAGGGGTTCTAGGAGGCGTCTTTTCTTTTCTCTGAACAACGGTATGGCAAGGACCTATCCAAGTCTACTTTCTCTAGGTGCCTGGTAGAAACTGTTAAGCTGTCTTACGCCATCTCTAGTTCTTCTTTGCCGGACAACCCCATCTGAGCGTATGAAGTTCGGACAATCAGTTCTTCCCTGGCGCTCTCCAGATAAGTCCCCCTCGCCAAGGTCATGGAGTTGGCCACATGGCGTTCCGTCAATACGTTCCTTAGTTTCTACCTGGGACGTATCCATCAAGAGGTCAGACGACCTCTTGTCTGCCATCAGGCGGACTGTCGTACTCCCATCTCCTGTTTAACTATCGAGAGTAGTGTTTCTCAACCGTTCCCTTCTGGGGTAAGTCATGTATGACCTATGGGGGAAAAGAGATTGGAGTATTATGGAGTTTTAGATGTGATGTTTAGGGAGTTTGAATGTATATACTGTGTGTTGGTTTTCATTCTTCCCTTGTTCGCTTGGGCGCATCACCCTCCTCCTCGTTGGTAGTCTGCTATTGTTTTGAGTGTTGGTACAGTATGATTATAATAGATTGGTAGATTTTTATTAATCTTACTATCTATATAATTAAATACTTACCAACACTCAAAACAACCAAAGGTTCCCACCCATCCTCCCTCCTGATGCTAGGGTAAATAGGAATGAGTTGGGGCCGGAAGTGGATATGCGTGACCGGAAGTGGGAAAGGGGGGATAACCCCACGGTCACTAGAGTGACTTGCTCTTTGTTATTTGGTAACTAAGCGTTCACGCTTAAGGTTTTTCCAGCCAATTGGTATGATATGCTATTGTTTTGAGTGTTGGTAAGTATTTAATTATATAGATAGTAAGATTAATAAAAAATCTACCATTTTTCTTCTTCTGTGATACTAGATCAAGATCATAACAAAGTGGTCAGCCTGTGGAGTAGGAAGTTTTTGTTTTCCTGACGAAGCGCATTTCATCAGATTATTTACATCATGAAATATATGTGGCTCACTCGTTCAAAGTAAGAAGTCTTCAGAAATATACTGATTTGTCTGTTACTCCGCACATGTTGCATGGTTGAATGATGTGCATTTTATTTCTGCCGATTTTTTGAAAATGACCTAAGATAATGCGATCTGAGGGAGATACTGCGTCATTTTGTATGTGACTCAATTGAGTTAAACATAGGTATTAGGTACTTTATAGTCACAGTAAAATTCGGGTTGCTCCCACCTGGAGAGCGCGTCGCAGCCAGAGGCGCGCCACCCTTTTTTTCTTCTTTTTTTTTTGCATGCGATTTTTGTGTGACTGATGAGGAAGGAAAGAGTGTGTCAATTTTGACCAAATGACAACTTTTTCATTGCCACTGGGCTTAACGTGTGCTAAGTGCATGGGCACATGGGACCTCGGTTTATCGTCTCATCCTAAAGACTCCACGTTCAGACCGTAAGGCCTAGTACAAAGTGAGAGGAAAAATCCCCTGTACTCCGGTTCAAACTCAGGTTTACTTGACACGAGGCGAACGCGCTACCACTGTGCCACTCTACACCACTTCAGGAAAACTGCTTATGAAATGCGAGCAAGTAACTATTAGAACGGACATTGCATACATTTTATTGTTTTATTAATGCCTGTTTGTGTACCCAGGGATGGGGGGAGGGTGTGTGTGTGAGAGAGAGAGAGAGAGTATATATGCGTGTGTGTTTATTTCTAGTAATTTATAGATTAATTAGTTATCATTATCATTAGTGATGTTGTTTACTCACTGTGGCTGGTGATTAATGGTGGTGGTGGGTATTGTCAATGTTATTATGGGTATTCTGCCTGCTTTTGTTATTATTTTTTGCTGTTATCATTTCTAGAGCAGACAGCGTTGCGCTTCAAATTTATTGATATTTTCCGAGTTTTTCGAAGAAATTGTGGATATTTTGGACACAATGTGTTATAAAAACAGCCTCAGAAGTACATTTATGATTCAATTTAACACAAAACACATACACCAGTTGATTTATGACACTTTATTTTTGTCAAAACAATGAACACCCCAAATCACAACTTCTCATTCAAAAATGGTAATTTTGCTTGCCAATTTACTATCATTGTTGTTATTATTTTGTATTGCTATTGCTATCATTGATAAGGCTGCTGTTGTCATCATCATCATTGTTCTTGCTACCATCATCATCACAGTCACTATTATTATTGCTGTTGTTGTCTTGTTGTGTTGCTTGTGTTGTTGTTGTCATTGTAACCATTGAGTGATATTGATGTTTCTGAGTGTTGTCGTTGAATCCAAAATTATCACTATATTCTATATATGTGTTTCACTACATTTATAAAATGGAAAAAAAAAATGTTCAATAAAAAAAGAAAAGAACGTACATTGTCTGAAACTGGTGTTTGTGCCCTGCAGGTACGACCCAGAGTTTGCCCGTTTTGAGGACCCCCCGGTGGTGGAGGAGGGCCTGGCAGACGTCCTGGGCCCCAAGTTCTGCCTCAGCTGCCACCGCATGGACCTCACGGCACGGGTCAGATGGGGAAGGCAGTAGAGAATGCGTGTGTGGGGGGGGGGGGGGGGGGGGGGGGGGATGAGGTGAAGGTGAGAGTTATTCTGAAGCTATCTCTGTGTTGGTGAATTTTAGTTGATGAAGATTTGAGCATGTGCACGGGTGCAACTTTTCCTAGTATACAAGGATTTCCTGTTTTTGAATTTTACCAGAAAAGGAATTTACTTTTCTTTTTAATTTGTCAAACAAGATCTTTGTGTGTCTACTGTATTTTTCAAACACTTTAAAATAAACATTTGTATACATTGTGGAAAAGGCAAACTAAAATACCTTCATACATCAATTTTTTCTTCAGCTGTAGGGGGACATTACCCCTAGACCCCGGCTTTTCATTTTTGTTCATTTTGTGTAGTTGCACCCATGCATGTGGCAAAGTCAAAAGTGATTTCACCTCCTGAAATTTGTTTCAGGGTCATTTTTTACTTTGCGTTGTGTTAGAGTTTGTAGCTCCTTAGCTATGTTTAATGTTAACTAACAAATTTTGTGTTCCATATATATTTCAGGCTATATTATAAGGCCCCAAATTTGACGCAAAACTCAGATTTTGTTGCAATATTTTCTTAATATATTACCAATAATATTATAAGGCGCAGGAGTCTCAATCTGGGGGGAAAAAGTAACGCTTTATAGTCAGAAAAATATGGTATGCATATATGTTTATTTATATCTTTACTATTTTAGTCTTCACTTTACACTTTCAGATTTGATTTTACCATCAGCTTTTCGCCTTTAGTTTACCTTTTCCCCCAAAAGGCTTTCATTTTTTATCTTCACTATCCACTCGGGTGAACAGTTGAACATGGGAGCAGATTTTTAAAGGCTCATTATCTGTTGTGTTTTTCTCTGTTTTTCAGAAAATGGAAACCAGCGTAGAGAACAACCAGGGCTTCAGAAAAAATGGCCAGAAGTACACCATTGGGGACTGTGTGTACATACAGCCAGAAGCCTTCGACTTTGCTGTCAAGCTGACCAAGGTCACAAATGACCCAGAGCCTGATAATGTGAGTGTCCATGCAGACTTGTCTATTGGCCACTGCAACTAGGGTTATTAATGCCCTTGACGGCAAGAGTTAAGCCCTTGTTGATCAGTATCCAAAAGGGCACTCACACTTGCAAAAGGCAGCCATTAAAGACCCACCACATCATGTGTCAAAATCACGGTTTTCACACAGAAATCTTAAGAAATCTTCCTAGCATAAGAGGGAATGTGACACGTGGCATCAAATAGGGTTATTGGCGAGAGTTATTCCCTTGTTTGGTCAGTACTCGACCATCTTCCCCCCACCCACCAAGGGCATTCACTCTTGCAAAAGGTGGTCTTTGCAGTAGCCAATAGCCTCTATTAATTATGATATGGTCTTGGTAGCCTTGCTAGTACAGCAATCCTTTCACTGTCTATGTAGCATCTCTGCCCCACACTCATTTGACACCCATATCACTAAAAGGCATGAAACTAAGATATGTTATCCAATTACCTTATGTTGCTAATGTTGGGAGATACTGCGGAAGGGCCTTGCATACACAGGGGGATTGACAGTATTGCAGAGTTTTCTCTACCAGAGACAAGTTTTACAGAAAAAACATTTAGGCTGAGAAATGTCTGGTGACGAAAAGGGTTAATTAGCGATGTCTGTATGACAGGTGGATGAGGATCTGTACCCAGAGGCCTACCGCAAATCGGCAGTGGTGACAGGCACCAACAGGGATTGTCCAGAGCCGCTGCGCATCGCACGCATCGAGGGCATTGTGTGTCCGCCAAGCTCCAGTGCATCAGAGACCAAGATCAGAGTCAGGAAGTTTTACAGGTAAACTAGCTGAACATATTAGCTTACCATATTTTACGGACTATAAGGCAATACTTTTTTCCTAGACTGAGACCCCTGCGTCTTATAATGTGACTGATAATAATTATTATAGTAAGAAACCATAATAACAAAATATGAATTTTGTGTAAAATTTGGGGGGGGTGCCTTAAATCAGGTGCGCCTTGTAGTCCGTAAAATACGGTAATTAAAATGAGAGCGTGCATGTGTGTGTGTGTGTGTGCGTGCGTGCGTGCGTGCGTGCGTGCGTGCGTGCGTGCATGCGTCAGACCTGCCTACTGCTACGATTTGGCCGTAGCAGCTACGAAAAATAAGGCTTTGCTACGGAGCTACGGCAACCTTAACGTTGCTACGGAAAAAACCAAATTGCCGCTTTTGCTTTAAGTATATAATGCCGTTCCCGTTTTTGTCTGTTTCTAAGAGCAGACGCCGTGTCACGCGCGATAACCTAGTCACTTCCGTTTTTATCAGTGACTGCGCATGCGTTCTTATTACTTTTCTCTGGAAAAAAATGGCGGACTCCAGCAGCAGTAGCGATTTGGGAGATGTTTCAAACGAAGAAAAACGAACCCAAACCAGAAAACGAAAATCATCTGGCACACCATCTTGTTCTAAGAAAAAACATCGGCCTGACGCACAAGTTTTCAAAATAGCTTACACGGAAGAGTGGCCTTGCATCGTCAGATGTCGACTCGGTGCGAACCATGCTCGCTGCAGTGCAACCTCTGCCATGCGGACTTCTCTGTGAATCATGGCGGTAGAGATGATTGCCGTCAACACGTTCAATCGGCGAAACATAGAAGCAGTGCATTTCGGCTCAGGAAGAGAACAAATCGATTGCCGTCGTTTGTGGATGCTACGAAAAAATTTGCCATGCTACTGAAAATTGATGGCTGGGCTACTGATTGGGAAAATTCCAAGTAGGCAGGTCTGGTGCGTGCATGTGTGTGTGTGTGTGCGCGCATCCATGCATGAATGTGTACATAGTGAATATTGTATGATTTTGTTGGTGTGTGTTGTGTTGTGCCAGGCCTGAGAACACCCACCTCGGCATGGAGTGGGCCTACGGCTGTGACCTACACACGGTGTACTGGAGCCAGGAAGGTGTGCTGCACTAACTGTAATATCTGCCCTCTGCTCCCCTGTAGTTCTGTCCATATCTTTGTTGTTGTCTTACCCTGGGGGGGGAGGGGGGGGGGGGGGGGGGGGGCTGGGCTGCCCCAGATGGTGATAATTTGATACTTAAATTGATTATTTTATTTAATAAAAAATAAAACGGCCTCTTTGAGAATAAACCAAAACTATGGCATTGAATTACATGAATGAAAGTTAGGTTTTACGTCCGCTCGACTGCAAAGCAGCACATATGGGACGAACCATCAACCAACCATCCAATGCTCTGAACAGATTCTGGAGGTACTGCAAATACCAGGTCTGATCACACATCGTACATGGAATGACATTTGTCCCTCTTTTTCTGTTGACAGTGATAGTGGGAGACTGGCTCACAAGGAAAGGCCTCGCTGCCTGCCAAGTGTCCCTTTCATTCGTTTTGTACATTTGTTAACATGTCTCTTTTATTTCTTTCATTTGTGTCTCTTTCATCCACACAAAACCTTTTTTGTCACAAGTCAAAGACCACACTATGATTTAGAGTGAGATTGGGCAACTTTATTATTTAAAGTGCCCAAACAGCGATGCCAATTTCAATTATATAACAAATTGATCAAATTCACAAGAACTTATATAATTTTGTCATGATCTAAGATTTTTGTTGCATAACACTAATTACCTTATGACAACATGATTGAGTTAAATGTACGATAATAGACTTAGGTAATAATAGACTTAGTTAATGAATTAATTAGCTTAATACTGTAATTGCAACAAACTAAATGAGTTTACGAAATTGACAAATATTACATAATGTAAAGACAAGTGTTACTTTATAAGTTTAATTTTACTTTAAGAGTGTGGGGCTGACCGCCACAGCTGGCAGAACTCTTCTGACAGCAGCCCCCCACTATTATGGGAAGGGGGGGGGGGGGGGGGGCCTGAACTGTTGTACCCCCCCCCCCCCTCCAAGTCCACCTGTGCTATTGGTTCTAACTTGAGCTATTACCAACCCATGATAAAAGCCATTTGAGTAGCGCAATAATTGCTGATGTTGTCGGCCAGTGGCGGAGGTGAAGCTGTGTGCAGTGGAGGGCCGATGCAGGGTGCTGTGTGCCTGCACTATCGAGGCAGGGCAACTGGAGGCCTTGTTGGAACAGTGCTTCTACTTCAAACAGGTGAAAAGAGAGAGAGAGAGAGAGCTTGTGTGTGTGTCAGGGTCCCAATCGTCCCGCAAAACAAGGGGTCCCAGGGACTCCTTCACTTACAGTATAGAGGGTCCTAGAGGCAGGATAGAGGGTCCCAGTGGCATTGCGAATGCTAAAAAGAATTTTTCTAATGCATCCCTGGGACCCCCTGCACATTCTTTTAGAGGGTCCTTTAGAATTCTAGTACTTCATAGACCCCCAAATGGGGGTCCCTGGGAGCCCTGGTCTGTGTACATGTGTTGTGAATATTTCTTCTATTTTATACACAGAGAGAGTTTGTTTGTGTGTGCACATGTGTGTGTGAAAATTTCTTTTATTTTATACAGAGAGAAAGTGTGAGCGTGTATGTGTGTGTGTGCTCGCGTGCACTTGCACACACGTTTGTGTATGTGCGTGGAATTGTGTTTGTGTGTATACATAACTGTGTGTAAAAGAAACCCTTTTCTATCTTTTGTTCTTTATCATCTGTTAACTGGCTTTGGAAAAAAACTTTTGTATATCACAGTAGAACCTCCCTAGCCTATTAACTGTTTCACAGTTACGTAGCACGCACATACGCGTGCTAGAAGCTTCCTCCGTTCAGTACGCAGCATGCATATATGTGTGGTGACTTTGACTATGAACAGTGCACGTCTAAGTATGGTCTAAAGGAAAAATACTTCTTTAATTATATTCAGCAATCAGTTATCTGTTTTCTGAGTGCTTTTCCTTGAGCAAAACTGGGGTAAATTCGTCACAAGAAGCTTTTAAAAAGACTAACCGAAAGCGCGGCCAGTAGTGGCAAAGAGGGGAAAAAACCGCTATCGGAACAAGATGGGTATGTTTGTATTCCTGCATTTCTTGTGTGATAATGGAAAACATAGTCAAAGAAACTTGATGTAGGTATAGCTAGAGACTTGTTCTGTCCAACAATACCAAACACTCACACTTGGTATGCAAACAAAGTCAGCAAAAGTAGAGATGAAAATTGTCCGTTTTACTATGTCTGTGGTGAAAAGCTACTGGGAATTAGTACGGGGTGAAAGAGTTAAGACTCCTAAGATGTGACCCAAACATTTTTTATTGATTTCCCCCCTTCATATTTGGACTACCCTGGTGTTCACCTCCCTATTAACCCCTTGACTGCAAAAAATCATTGGGCAAATCATGCCATGAAAAAGACAACTGATAGAGCCAATCTGGAAAAATGGTCTGGGGATATAACTCTTGACTGTGTTAGAGCAAAAGCCAGCATATCAGGGTTATTTCTCTTCATCTGATGACATCATCAGTGATGTCACCAGGTCAGTACGTGATACGTTGGTGGCAGTTAAGACCATTTTTGGAATGATTTATCAAGGTCGTAATAGTGAGGTTCCACTGTATGCCTAATTAACTTTGTTCATATTTTTAGTTGAAAGAAATGAAGGAATGTTTCTTTCCTCACAGGCTTACAATGCAGAGACGCTGTGTTTTGAGGAGCTGCCGCCAGAAGCCCTGTCCATGTCTTTCAACGCAGAGGTCTGATGTGCTTTGTGTCTGTCTCCGTCTGTCTTTATCTTTGTCTGTCTGTCCATCTATAATTATGTGTATCAATTTCTGCTAATGCAAAAAATGTGATGGGTTTGTCTGTCTGTCTGCCTCTCTGCCGTTCTGTTTGTTCATCTATCTCTATCTCTATCTCTGTATCACCAGAACCCCTATAAATTCTGCTATTGTAAAAGTGTGATGCCATTGTCTCTGTCTGTCTATTTCTGTCTTTTCACTCTCTAGCTTTCTGCCCTCCTCCACCCACCCCCGCTCACTCCCACTTCTCTCTCATCTATCTGTGTCTCCCTTTCTCTCCTCTATCAGTTTCTCTCTCACTACCTTTCTCTCCTCAAACTTATCTTTTTCACCCTCCTGTACCCCCAACTCCTCTCTCTCTCGTTCCCTCCCCCCTTCTTTCCTCTGTTCCATCACCGTCTTATGGCAGTCTCTTCGCTTAGTTTTTTGCTTGCCCAAAACGCATAGAGTAGCGAAGATTTCCTTTTTTTTTCTAAAGCTGTTTTTGACATGTAATTGCCTATTGATTTATAGAGTATAAACAGCATTAAAACACCAGAAAACAAAAGAAATGGAAATAAATGTATTTATTAACTTTTGGCAAATATTTCGGATCAGTTTTGTCCCATGATTGATGCCTATCTCTGATTTATAGAGTATGATAGAATCTTTTTTCTATGACTAATTTTTGTTACCTGTTCATTTTGAATCTGTCAATATCCATTGTTTTTACCCTTCTTACTGGACAATCCACTGATGGCATTTTTCTCTTGCACAGTAAAAATCGCTTAAGTCAAAATTGAAGGGACTGAAATTTTATTTTGAGATATTTTGAGTTAAATAGACTTTTCAACATAGAGATTATTATACTGGAACCCCAAAATTATTGTGAGTTATCCAGTGTTTTCGAGTTATCCGTGATGAAAAAAGGTGTTTAACGTGGACAGAATCCGGTCTTTAAACAGACACATATGGGACATTAATAGATATAAAGATGGTGGGGACGATTCTGGAGGCAGTGCAACACTAGGAAAGTCCCGATTTTTTTTAGCAATACAGATATTATAAATTTATCCGTTCTCCACTGTATTTTATTTCAAAAGTTGGGAGTCCATGTTTTGAAATGAATCTTTGTGTTGCCTATGGTTTCAGAGTCCAGCAGATTCTATGCTCCTCAGAGACGGAGAGGGAGGAGTGGGAAAGCTCCGCACCCTGGATGTGTTTGCAGGCTGCGGGGGTAAGACCTTGTTTGGGAATACACCATGTTTAGATAGTGCCATAGTGCCATGGTGTAGAGTGGCACAGAGGTAACACGTTCGCCTTGTGTCAAGTAAACCCGAGTTTGAACCTGGGTACAGGGGATTTTTCCTCTCACTTGGCACTAGGCCTTACGGTCTGAATGTGGAGTCTTGCGGATGAGACGATAAACCGATGTCTCGTGTGCCCATGCACTTAGCACACATTAAACCCAGTGGCAACAAAAAAGTTGTCGTTTGCTCAAAATTTACCCCACCCCCCTTTCCTTCCTCATCAGTCACACATGCAAGCAATTTTTTTAAAAATTGTGTTAAATTGGCCTCTGGCTGCGACGCGCTCTCCAGGTGGGAGCAACCCGAATTTTACAGAGACACCTCTGTGACTATAAAGTACCTAATACCTAATAAGAAAGAAAGTAACTGTTGAGGTGCAGCTCCAGTCGAAGCTGCCTATCCTGGTGCTGGACACAGCATTGTGGGTCATCGTGCAGTGCAGTGTTGACGGCAGCACTGTCAGAGGTCTGGGGTTAAGTTGAATGTCTGTGGGCCATTAGTAGTATTATAACGGAATAAAGGACTAGCGGCTGCATGAAGCCTTCCATCTCAATAACATAGCGGTACGTACACATACATGCGGAGATTCCATGCGGAAATCCGTAAATAATTAAAAGAAAGAAGGGAAAAGATTTGCGCACGTGTCCGTATTTCTCCTAATCCGTCAATTTTTACCCTTTTTTCTTTTACTTATCTATGGATTGCTCACGGGATTCCCGCATGAACTGTGTACGAGGCCTAACAGTACAGGCAATACCGTACAGTTGCAGTGCAGTAGAGTACAATGCACTGTAATGCAGCAAATTATGACGCAAATAATACAGTAAAGTATGGTTCAATACTAAGTAATGCTGTGCAATATGCATACCTGCCAACCCTCCCGGTAAATCCGGGAGCTTACCGGATTTTGTCACCTCTCCTGGTCTTCCCGGAATTCATGTGAAACTCCCGGATTTCAAAATTTCCAGCTTAGATGATCTCGGAAACGAGTGTTGTGAAAACCGAAACTGGGTTTCAGGAAGCTTCGCGGAGCAGAGTTCGTACTGCGCATGTCGGAAGCGGGGGCTACTTCCTCCTGCAATCCTTTGTTTGGCGGTCTTTAGGCCTGTCTCACACCGCCATTGAAGTAACCTCGCCACGATGCCGAAGGCAAAGGAGAAGACGAAGAAATGGAAGACCGTCTTTTTAGACGAATACAAAAAAATTGACTTCATCGACAGACTTCAGTGAGCCTCCTGAGGGCTAGTTTTCACATTTAAAAGAAAAAAGTTTCTCAGCTTCAGGGGGCTGTGCCCGCTGACCCCCGCTCTGGGAGGGGGGATACTCCCCCCTCCAGGATTTTGTTTGGGAAAAGTTGGCAGCTATGATTTATGTTGTTGTCGTTCCCTGGCTTAAAGACTCCAGGGATCATCCCAACAGCCACAGCAATTTAACCCTATGGTACAAATGCCACAACTATGGATGAGAACATTAAGTGTGAGACCGTTTTTGATGACCCCACCACATGGGCAGCCACACTCCGACTTCGGAGGATCGGTGCAGTATAATTCAGTACAACAAAGCACATCATGGCACAGTGGCGTACAGTGCGGTGCAGTGCAGTAGAGTACAATACAACACAATGCAGTACAACATTGTGCAGGGCTGTCAGAGGGCCTTCGTCAGGCTGGGGTGGCTGATGTCCTGTGGGCCGTGGAGAACGAGGGGCCGGCAGCACAGGCCTTCCGCCTCAACAACCCACACAGCCAGGTGTTCACCAACGACAGCAACCTGCTGCTACGTAGAGCCATCAATGTAAGTCAAAGCCTCAACAACCCCCACAGCCAGGTGTTCACCAACGACAGCAACCTGCTGCTACGTAGAGCCATCAATGTAAGTCAAAGCCTCAACAACCCCCACAGCCAGGTGTTCACCAACGACAGCAACCTGCTGCTACGTAGAGCCATCAATGTAAGTCAAAGCCTCAACAACCCCCACAGCCAGGTGTTCACCAACGACAGCAACCTGCTGCTACGTAGAGCCATCAATGTAAGTCAAAGCCTCAACAACCCCCACAGCCAGGTGTTCACCAACGACAGCAACCTGCTGCTACGTAGAGCCATCAATGTAAGTCAAAGCCTCAACAACCCCCACAGCCAGGTGTTCACCAACGACAGCAACCTGCTGCTACGTAGAGCCATCAATGTAAGTCAAAGCCTCAACAACCCCCACAGCCAGGTGTTCACCAACGACAGCAACCTGCTGCTACGTAGAGCCATCAATGTAAGTCAAAGCCTCAACAACCCCCACAGCCAGGTGTTCACCAACGACAGCAACCTGCTGCTACGTAGAGCCATCAATGTAAGTCAAAGCCTCAACAACCCCCACAGCCAGGTGTTCACCAACGACAGCAACCTGCTGCTACGTAGAGCCATCAATGTAAGTCAAAGCCTCAACAACCCCCGTAGCCAGGTGTTCACCAACGACAGCAACCTGCTGCTACGTAGAGCCATCAATGTAAGTCTACATATAGCCATCAATGTAAGTCTATGTAGAGCCATCAATGTAAGTCTACGTAGAGCCATCAATGTAAGTCTATGTAGAGCCATCAATGTAAGTCTATGTAGAGCCATCAATGTAAGTCTATGTAGAGCCATCAATGTAAGTCTATGTAGAGCCATCAATGTAAGTCTATGTAGAGCCATCAATGTAAGTCTACGTAGAGCCATCAATGTAAGTCTATGTAGAGCCATCAATGTAAGTCTACGTAGAGCCATCAATGTAAGTCTATGTAGAGCCATCAATGTAAGTCTACGTAGAGCCATCAATGTAAGTATGTAGAGCCATCAATGTAAGTCTATGTAGAGCCATCAATGTAAGTCTATGTAGAGCCATCAATGTAAGTCTATGTAGAGCCATCAATGTAAGTCTATGTAGAGCCATCAATGTAAGTCTATGTAGAGCCATCAATGTAAGTCTATGTAGAGCCATCAATGTAAGTCTATGTAGAGCCATCAATGTAAGTCTACGTAGAGCCATCAATGTAAGTCTATGTAGAGCCATCAATGTAAGTCTATGTAGAGCCATCAATGTAAGTCTACGTAGAGCCATCAATGTAAGTCTATGTAGAGCCATCAATGTAAGTCTATGTAGAGCCATCAATGTAAGTCTACGTACGTAGAGCCATCAATGTAAGTCTATGTAGAGCCATCAATGTAAGTCTACGTAGAGCCATCAATGTAAGTCTATGTAGAGCCATCAATGTAAGTCTACGTAGAGCCATCAATGTAAGTCTATGTAGAGCCATCAATGTAAGTCTACGTAGAGCCATCAATGTAAGTCTATGTAGAGCCATCAATGTAAGTCTATGTAGATCCATCATTCATTCATTCATACGTACATAGAGCCATCAATGTAAGTCAGTGTAGAGCCATCAATGTAAGTCTACGTAGAGCCATCAATGTAAGTCTACGTAGAGCCATCAATGTAAGTCTACGTAGAGCCATCAATGTAAGTCTACGTAGAGCCATCAATGTAAGTCTGTGTAGAGCCATCAATGTAAGTCTATGTAGACCTTAACCTTAACCCTCTTGCATTTATTCCGCCCCAAACTGCCCAGCCAAGTTGTCTCTGTGTATTCAAGCTGCCCAAAACCGCCCGTAGCTTGCCCCCACTCTGAGACCCCCTCTGATGGCATTTTCATCACGCACTAAGTTCTGGCTTGTTATATTTACACACACTATGAAGAAGATTCTCACTTGCCATGATGTGATCGTAATAATAAATAATAATAAAGAAAGCTTATATAGCACACATTCCAGGTTAGCTGCTCATGGCGCTTTACAAAAGATACATTTAACCAAATCACATCAATACCCATGCTCGCATGCACGCAAGCACATACACTGATGAACAGAGCATATCATTTACATGTGCATGCACAGTCACACATACATACGTATGTACGTACGTGCGTACATGCATTCAAACACACACACACACACACACGACACCTATGCTTACACACGCACGAGCACAAACAGGCACTGTGTGCTTCGGTTGACAGATGATCCCGAATCACCGCCTGTGTGAAAGAATCTCACTGTAAGAAGTTTTGTCTGTAACAAATGTGAATGCAAGAGGGTTAAATAAAAGTTAAGTCTATAGAGGAAACTGAAATAAGAAATTAGGTGGGCAGATTGTGTGATGTAGTCCATTTGTGTGTGTTGTTTTCCTAGTTGTTTGTCTCTGTGTTGTTGTTCAGGGGGAGAGGACGAACGGCGAAGGGCAGCAGTTACCGCTGAAGGGCAGTGTGGAGCTGCTGTGTGGGGGTCCCCCCTGCCAGGGATTCTCTGGCATGAACCGATTCAACTCACGACAGTACTCACAGCTCAAGGTCTGACTCACACTGTGTGTAGAGGGCACAGACACAATGAACTCTTCAACTCACGACAGTACTCACAGCTCAAGGTCTGACTCACACTGCTCCGAGGGCACAGACAATGAACATTCAACACGACAGTACTCACAGCTCAAGGTCTGACTCACACTGTGTGTAGAGGGCACAGACAATGAACCGATTCAACTCACTGACAGTATGTCACAGCTCAAGGTCTGTCTTTCTGTGTGTAGAGGGCACAGACACAATGAACCGATTCAACTCACGACAGTACTCACAGCTCAAGGTCTGACTCACACTGTGTGTAGAGGGCACGTTACAATGAACATTCATTCAACTCACACAGTACTTGACAGCTCATGGTCTGACTCACACTGTGTGTAGAGCTTGGACAATGAACATATTCAACTCACGACAGTTCACAGCTCAAGGTCACACACACTGTGTGTAGAGGGCACAGACAATGAACTGTTTCAACTCACGACAGTACCACAGCTCAAGGTCTGACTCAAATGTGTAGAGGGCACAGACAATGAACTTGTAGACAACTCACGACAGTACTCACAGCTCAAGGTCTGACTCACACTGTGTGTAGAGGGCACAGACAATGAACCGATTCAACTCACGACAGTACTCACAGCTCAAGGTCTGACTCACACTGTGTGTAGAGGGCACAGACAATGAACTGTTTCAACTCACGACAAGTAAGGTCACAGCTCAAGGTCTGACTCACACTGTGTGTAGAGGGCACAGACAATGAACGTGATTCAACTCACGACAGTACTCACAGCTCCTGACTCACACTGTGTGTTTTCAGGGCACAGACAATGAACTGACCTTCAACTCACGACAGTACTCACAGCTCAAGGTCAAACTCACACTGTGTCAACATCCTAGAGGGCACAGACAATGAACCGATTCAACTCACGACAGTACTCACAGCTCAAGGTCACGACTCACACTGTGTGTAGAGGGCACAGACAATGAACCGATTCAACTCACGACAGTACTCACAGCTCAAGGTCTGACTCACACTGTGTGTAGAGGGCACAGACAATGAACCGATTCAACTCACGACAGTACTCACAGCTCAAGGTCTGACTCACACTGTGTGTAGAGGGCACAGACAATGAACTGATTCAACTCACGACAGTACTCACAGCTCAAGGTCTGACTCACACTGTGTGTAGAGGGCACAGACAATGAACTGATTCAACTCACGACAGTACTCACAGCTCAAGGTCTGACTCACACTGTGTGTAGAGGGCACAGACAATGAACTGATTCAACTCACGACAGTACTCACAGCTCAAGGTCTGACTCACTCTGTGTGTAGAGGGCACAGACAATGAACTGATTCAACTCACGACAGTACTCACAGCTCAAGGTCTGACTCACACTGTGTGTAGAGGGCACAGACAATGAACTGATTCAACTCACGACAGTACTCGCAGCTCAAGGTCTGACTCACACTGTGTGTAGAGGGCACAGACAATGAACCGATTCAACTCACGACAGTGCTCGCAGCTCAAGGTCTGACTCACACTGTGTGTAGAGGGCACAGACAATGAACGGATTCAACTCACGACAGTTCACAGCTGAAGGTCAGTGTGGAGCTGTGTGTAGAGGGCACAGACAATGAACCGATTCAACTCACGACAGTACTCACAGCTCAAGGTCTGACTCACACTGTGTGTAGAGGGCACAGACAATGAACCGATTCAACTCACGACAGTACTCACAGCTCAAGGTCTGACTCACACTGTGTGTAGAGGGCACAGACAATGAACCGATTCAACTCACGACAGTACTCACAGCTCAAGGTCTGACTCACACTGTGTGTAGAGGGCACAGACAATGAACCGATTCAACTCACGACAGTACTCACAGCTCAAGGTCTGACTCACACTGTGTGTAGAGGGCACAGACAATGAACCGATTCAACTCACGACAGTACTCACAGCTCAAGGTCTGACTCACACTGTGTGTAGAGGGCACAGACAATGAACCGATTCAACTCACGACAGTACTCACAGCTCAAGGTCTGACTCACACTGTGTGTAGAGGGCACAGACAATGAACTGATTCAACTCACGACAGTACTCACAGCTCAAGGTCTGACTCACACTGTGTGTAGAGGGCACAGACAATGAACCGATTCAACTCACGACAGTACTCACAGCTCAAGGTCTGACTCACACTGTGTGTAGAGGGCACAGACAATGAACTGATTCAACTCACGACAGTACTCACAGCTCAAGGTCTGACTCACACTGTGTGTAGAGGGCACAGACAATGAACTGATTCAACTCACGACAGTACTCACAGCTCAAGGTCTGACTCACACTGTGTGTAGAGGGCACAGACAATGAACTGATTCAACTCACGACAGTACTCACAGCTCAAGGTCTGACTCACACTGTGTGTAGAGGGCACAGACAATGAACTGATTCAACTCACGACAGTACTCACAGCTCAAGGTCTGACTCACACTGTGTGTAGAGGGCACAGACAATGAACTGATTCAACTCACGACAGTACTCACAGCTCAAGGTCTGACTCACACTGTGTGTAGAGGGCACAGACAATGAACTGATTCAACTCACGACAGTACTCACAGCTCAAGGTCTGACTCACACTGTGTGTAGAGGGCACAGACAATGAACGTTTCTTCAACTCACGACAGTACTCACAGCTCAAGGTCTGACTCACACTGTGTGTAGAGGGCACAGACACATGAACCGATTCAACTCACGACAGTACTCACAGCTCAAGGTCTGACACACACTGTGTGTAGAGGGCACAGACACATGAACTTTTGATTCAACTCACGACAGTACTCACAGCTCAAGGTCTGACTCACACTGTGTGTAGAGGGCACAGACAAATGAACCGATTCAACTCACATACAGTACTCACAGCTCAAGGTCTGACTCACACTGTGTGTAGAGGGCACAGACAATGAACCGATTCAACTCACGACAGTACTCACAGCTCAAGGTCTGACACACACTGTGTGTAGAGGGCACAGACAATGAACCGATTCAACTCACGACAGTACTCACAGCTCAAGGTCTGACTCACACTGTGTGTAGAGGAGAAAATTGCTATGCTAAGTTTTTAATGAGATGATAAGGTATCGCTCCTTCTGTTGCCTGCTTTTTGCTCCTTTTGCTATATTTGCTGTTTAATTGTTCGTCTGTGTTGATAAAGGCGCGTTCGACAATGAACCGATTCAACTCACGACAGTGACTCACAGCTCAAGGTCTGACTCACACTGTGTGTAGAGGGCACAGACAATGAACCGATTCAACTCACGACAGTACTCACAGCTCAAGGTCTGACACACACTGTGTGTAGAGGGCACAGACAATGAACCGATTCAACTCACGACAGTACTCACAGCTCAAGGTCTGACTCACACTGTGTGTAGAGGGCACAGACAATGAACTGATTCAACTCACGACAGTACTCACAGCTCAAGGTCTGACTCACACTGTGTGTAGAGGGCACAGACAATGAACGTGATTCAACTCACGACAGTACTCACAGCTCAAGGTCTGACTCACACTGTGTGTAGAGGGCACAGACACGTTGAACTGATTCAACTCACGACAGTGCTCACAGCTCAAGGTCTGACTCACACTGTGTGTAGAGGGCACAGACAAATGAACTGATTCAACTCACGACAGTACTCACAGCTCAAGGTCTGACTCACACTGTGTGTAGAGGGCACAGACAATGAACTGATTCAACTCACGACAGTACTCACAGCTCAAGGTCTGACTCACACTGTGTGTAGAGGGCACAGACACACAATCACATTGGGTTTATTCCTTGACAAGGCATCGCCCCATTTCCAGAGGTGTGTGTCAACATTAAAAGGAACTTAATAGTCAATTAATTTAAATGTGGGGAACAGAAATAGAAAATATATGTAACACGAGAGCGAAGCACCACAATGACTCGCTTGTGCGTATGTGTGCCACATATTATTCTCCACAATCTTGTCTGTCTAATGCTCTTCTCTAGGGCACAGAGCAAAGCTTGAGGTCATTTCTTTTTTTTTACATCACAAAGATATCGTTTCTTTATGACGTTATAACCATGACCTGTTGTAGGCTTAGAAGAAGTATGTTTAACGTCCTCCGGTCTGGAACAGACACATTTTGGACACTAGTAGATATAAAGGAACGATCCCGCAGGCAACACCATACAGGAAAGTCCCAAATATTTATCAATATAGATATATGTTGTAGGCTTACAAATAGCATGACCTTTTGTACTCTGGAATTTAAATAAATCCCTGAAGCAAAAATAAAATAACTGATTTTTAGCCAACTTGTTCTAGTGACTGTTAAATAACTAAAGAGTCACTGCAGACATAATCATGTGATTTTAAAGAAGTCACAGTGCAGAGATTATGTTGTGCTATTATTTGTAGTTTCTGAGAAAGATTGCTATGTTAAAGTTTTTAATGAGACGATAAGGTACACCCCCCAAATTGTAAACAAAATTCAGATTCTGTTATTATGCTTGATGGTTTTTTTGCTCCTTCTGTTGCCTGCTTTTTGCTCCTTTTGCTATATTTCACAGAGAGAGAGAGATTGTTTAGTCTGTGTTGATAAAGGCGCATTCGCCGAAATATCCAGTAGTTTTGTTGGTTTGTCTCTTGTGAATAAAATGACGTCACTTTGCACTTGTCGTGTGGTTGTTTGTTTGTTGTATATTATTATGGTTTCTTACTATTTTATCAGTCACACTATAAGGCGCAGGGGCCTCAGTCTAGGAAAAAAGTATCGCCTTATAGTCCGAGATTAAGATACGGTAAGCTGTTAATTTGAAGAAAGATTCAATGATTTTCTTTATTTTGTAACCCAATGTTTGATTGTAGAAAGACGATGACCATATTTATTTGGTCTTCTTGGTGTGTGTTCCAATGTTCTCCAATGGTAGAACTCCCTCATTGCCACCTTCCTGAGCTACTGCGACTTTTTCCGGCCGCGCTTCGTGGTGCTGGAGAATGTGCGGACCTTTGCGTCGTTCCAACGCGGCGTGGTGCTGAAGCTGACGCTGCGCTGTCTGGTCGCCATGGGATACCAGTGCACGTTCGGCGTGCTGCAGGCCGGCTGTTATGGTGTTGGTTTGAAAGCAGTCACAGGTGAGAGAGATTATATAGATAACTTGGTTTGAAAGAAGTCACAGAGAGAGAGATTATATAGATAACTTGGTTTGAAAGAAGTCACAGAGAGAGAGAGATGATGTAGATAACTTGGTTTGAAAGAAGTCACAGAGAGAGAGAGATGATGTAGATAACTTGGTTTGAAAGAAGTCACAGAGAGAGAGAGATTATGTAGATAACTTGGTTTGAAAGAAGTCACAGAGAGAGAGATTATATAGATAACTTGGTTTGAAAGAAGTCACAGAGAGAGAGATTATATAGATAACTTGGTTTGAAAGAAGTCACAGAGAGAGAGATGATGTAGATAACTTGGTTTGAAAGAAGTCACAGAGAGAGAGATTATATAGATAACTTGGTTTGAAAGAAGTCACACAGAGAGAGATTATGTAGATAACTTGGTTTGAAAGAAGTCACAGAGAGAGAGATTATGTAGATAACTTGGTTTGAAAGAAGTCACAGAGAGAGATCTGATTATATAGATAACTTGGTTTGAAAGAAGTCACAGAGAGAGAGAGATTATGTAGATAACTTGGTTTGAAAGAAGTCACAGAGAGAGAGATTATGTAGATAACTTGGTTTGAAAGAAGTCACAGAGAGAGAGAGATTATGTAGATAACTTGGTTTGAAAGAAGTCACAGAGAGAGAGAGATTATATAGATAACTTGGTTTGAAAGAAGTCACAGAGAGAGAGATGATGTAGATAACTTGGTTTGAAAGAAGTCACAGAGAGAGAGAGATGATGTAGATAACTTGGTTTGAAAGAAGTCACAGAGAGAGAGAGATTATATAGATAACTTGGTTTGAAAGAAGTCACAGAGAGAGAGAGATTATATAGATAACTTGGTTTGAAAGAAGTCACAGAGAGAGAGAGATTATATAGATAACTTGGTTTGAAAGAAGTCACAGAGAGAGAGAGATGATGTAGATAACTTGGTTTGAAAGAAGTCACAGAGAGAGAGAGATGATGTAGATAACTTGGTTTGAAAGAAGTCACAGAGAGAGAGAGATTATATAGATAACTTGGTTTGAAAGAAGTCACAGAGAGAGAGATGATGTAGATAACTTGGTTTGAAAGAAGTCACACAGAGAGAGAGATTATGTAGATAACTTGGTTTGAAAGAAGTCACAGAGAGAGAGAGATTATATAGATAACTTGGTTTGAAAGAAGTCACAGAGAGAGAGATTATATAGATAACTTGGTTTGAAAGAAGTCACACAGAGAGAGAGATGATGTAGATAACTTGGTTTGAAAGAAGTCACAGAGAGAGGGATAGTACAAGGGGTGGGAGAGAGGAGGAGTGAAAGGGGAGAAAATGGATGAGATAAAAGCGAAGAAACACTAATTATCCATGCGGCAGAAAATCACCTCAAAACAGTATACATGATGATACAAGTACAGAATTTAGTCCTATTTCCTGGTCCTTCAGATGAGACCTAAAACCGAGGTTCTGTGTGCGAACGCATGCACAAGATCTTGCGCGCATGTTAAAGCCCATTCCACTATTCGGTACGAGTAGGCCGTGTTGTGCCGGTGGAATGGATGACACAAGCTCACAAAGCATGCATCATGTGCGCCAATAGCGGTCTAAACGAAGACATTGGGCGTGGGGCAGGATAAACATCCCCAATCGTTCCTCCCAAGTCATAGTGTCTGCTCCTGTGGCGGGGTAATCAAAAACGGTCACACACGCAATGTTCTCATCCCTAGCTGGTGCATTTATACTATAGTGTTCAAGTACTTCGGCTTTTGGTATGATCCCCAGACCTGCCTACTGCTACGATTTGGCCATAGCAGCTACGAAAAATAAAGCTTTGCTACGGAGCTACGGCAACCTTAACGTTGCTACGGAAAAAACAAATTGCCGCCGCATTTTATTTTTGCTTTTGCCGTTCCCGGTTTTGTCGGTTTCTAAGAGCAGACGCCGTGTCACGCGCGATAACCTAGTCACTTCCGTTTTTATCAATGTGACTGCGCATGCGTTCTTATTACTTTCTCTGGAAAAAATGGCGGACTCCAGCAGCAGTAGCGATTCGGGAGATGTTTCAAACGAAGAAAAACGAACCCAAACCAGAAAACGAAAATCATCTGGCACACCATCTTGTTCTAAGAAAATACATCGGCCTGCCGCACAAGTTTTTAAAATAGCTTACACGGAGGAGTGGCCTTGCATCGTCAGAAGTTGACTCGGTGCGAACCATGCTCGCTGCAGTGCAACCTCTGCCATGCGGACTTCTCTGTGAATCATGGCGGTAGAGACGATTGCCGTCAACACGTTCAATCGGCGAAACATATTAAGCAGTGCGTTTCGGCTCAGGAAGAGAACAAATCGATTGCCGTTTGTGGATGCTACGGAAAAATTTGCCATGCTACTGAAAATTGATGGCTGGGCTACTGATTGGGAAAATTCCAAGTAGGCAGGTCTGGATCCCTGGAGTCTTTAAGCCAGGGTAAGACAGCAACAACAACATCCCCAATCGGAAGAAGAAGACCCAATCCATTAATGATGCATGTTCCTGGGAATGAAGCCCTACTGATGCATGTTCCTGGGAATGAAGCACTGCTGATGCTGCTGATGCATGTTCCTGGGAATGAAGCATTGCTGATGCATGTTGCAAGGAATGAAGCACTGCTGATGCATGTTCCTGGGAATGAAGCACTGCTGATGCATGTTGCTGGGAATGAAGCACTGCTGATGCATGTTGCAGGGAATGAAGCACTGCTGATGCATGTTGCAAGGAATGAAGCACTGCTGATGCATGTTGCACACTGCTGATGCATGTTCCTGGGAATGAAGCACTGCTGATGCATGTTGCAAGGAATGAAGCACTGCTGATGCATGTTGCAAGGAATGAAGCACTGATGATGCATGTTGCTGGGAATGAAGCACTGCTGATGCATGTTGCTGGGAATGAAGCACTGCTGATGCATGTTGCAAGGGAATGAAGCACTGCTGATGCATGTTGCCTGGGAATGAAGCACTGCTGATGCATGTTGCATGGGAATGAAGCACTGCTGATGCATGTTGCATGGGAATGAAGCACTGCTGATGCATGTTGCTGGGAATGAAGCACTGCTGATGCATGTTGCATGGGAATGAAGCACTGCTGATGCATGTTGCTGGGAATGAAGCACTGATGATGCATGTTGCAGGGAATGAAGCACTGCTGATGCATGTTGCAGGGAATGAAGCACTGCTGATGCATGTTGCATGGGAATGAAGCACTGCTGATGCATGTTGCATGGGAATGAAGCACTGCTGATGCATGTTGCATGGGAATGAAGCACTGCTGATGCATGTTGCATGGAATGAAGCACTGCTGATGCATGTTGCACTGGCAATGAAGCACTGCTGATGCATGTTGCATGGAATGAAGCACTGCTGATGCATGTTGCATGGGAATGAAGCACTGCTGATGCATGTTGCTGGGAATGAAGCACTGCTGATGCATGTTGCAGGGAATGAAGCACTGCTGATGCATGTTGCAGGGAATGAAGCACTGCTGATGCATGTTGCAGGGAATGAAGCACTGCTGATGCATGTTGCAGGGAATGAAGCACTGATGATGCATGTTGCAGGGAATGAAGCACTGCTGATGCATGTTGCTGGGAATGAAGCACTGTGATGCATGTTGCAGGGAATGAAGCACTGCTGATGCATGTTGCAGGGAATGAAGCACTGATGATGCATGTTGCACTGCTGATGCATGGAATGAAGCACTGATGATGCATGTTGCACTGGGAATGAAGCACTGATGATGCATGTTGCTGGGAATGAAGCACTGCTGATGCATGTTGCAGGGAATGAAGCACTGGATGCAATGAAGCACTGCTGATGCATGTTGCAGGGAATGAAGCACTGCTGATGCATGTTGCAGGGAATGAAGCACTGATGATGCATGTTGCTGGGAATGAAGCACTGATGATGCATGTTGCAGGGAATGAAGCACTGATGATGCATGTTGCAGGGAATGAAGCACTGATGATGCATGTTGCTGGGAATGGATGATGTTCATGAAGCACTGATGATGCATGTTGCTGGGAATGAAGCACTGATGATGCATGTTGCAGGGAATGAAGCACTGATGATGCATGTTGCAGGGAATGAAGCACTGATGATGCATGATGCATGTTGCAGGGAATGAAGCACTGATGATGCATGTTGCAGGGAATGAAGCACTGATGATGCATGTTGCAGGGAATGAAGCACTGATGATGCATGTTGCAGGGAATGAAGCACTGATGATGCATGTTGCAGGGAATGAAGCACTGATGATGCATGTTGCAGGGAATGAAGCACTGCTGATGCATGTTGCAGGGAATGAAGCACTGATGATGCATGTTGCAGGGAATGAAGCACTGATGATGCATGTTGCAGGGAATGAAGCACTGATGATGCATGTTGCTGGGAATGAAGCACTGATGATGCATGTTGCAGGGAATGAAGCACTGATGATGCATGTTGCAGGGAATGAAGCACTGATGATGCATGTTGCTGGGAATGAAGCACTGCTGATGCATGTTGCAGGGAATGAAGCACTGATGATGCATGTTGCTGGGAATGAAGCACTGATGATGCATGTTGCAGGGAATGAAGCACTGATGATGCATGTTGCAGGATGCATGTTGCTGGGAATGAAGCACTGATGATGCATGTTGCTGGGAATGAAGCACTGAATGAAGCACTGATGATGCATGTTGCTGGGAATGAAGCACTGATGATGCATGTTGCAGGGAATGAAGCACTGATGATGCATGTTGCAGGGAATGAAGCACTGATGATGCATGTTGCAGGGAATGAAGCACTGATGATGCATGTTGCAGGGAATGAAGCACTGATGATGCATGTTGCAGGGAATGAAGCACTGATGATGCATGTTGCATGGGAATGAAGCACTGATGATGCATGTTGCAGGGAATGAAGCACTGATGATGCATGTTGCAGGGAATGAAGCACTGATGATGCATGTTGCAGGGAATGAAGCACTGATGATGCATGTTGCAGGGAATGAAGCACTGATGATGCATGTTGCTGGGAATGAAGCACTGATGATGCATGTTGCAGGGAATGAAGCACTGATGATGCATGTTGCAGGGAATGAAGCACTGATGATGCATGTTGCAGGGAATGAAGCACTGATGATGCATGTTGCAGGGAATGAAGCACTGATGATGCATGTTGCAGGGAATGAAGCACTGATGATGCATGTTGCAGGGAATGAAGCACTGATGATGCATGTTGCAGGGAATGAAGCACTGATGATGCATGTTGCAGGGAATGAAGCACTGATGATGCATGTTGCAGGGAATGAAGCACTGATGATGCATGTTGCAGGGAATGAAGCACTGATGATGCATGTTGCAGGGAATGAAGCACTGATGATGCATGTTGCAGGGAATGAAGCACTGATGATGCATGTTGCAGGGAATGAAGCACTGATGATGCATGTTGCAGGGAATGAAGCACTGATGATGCATGTTGCAGGGAATGAAGCACTGATGATGCATGTTGCAGGGAATGAAGCACTGATGATGCATGTTGCAGGGAATGAAGCACTGATGATGCATGTTGCAGGGAATGAAGCACTGATGATGCATGTTGCAGGGAATGGGAATGAAGCACTGATGATGCATGTTGCAGGGAATGAAGCACTGATGATGCATGTTGCAGGGAATGAAGCACTGATGATGCATGTTGCAGGGAATGAAGCACTGCTGCATGTTGCAGGGAATGAAGCACTGCTGATGCATGTTGCAGGGAATGAAGCACTGATGATGCATGTTGCAGGGAATGAAGCACTGATGATGCATGTTGCAGGGAATGAAGCACTGATGATGCATGTTGCAGGGAATGAAGCACTGATGATGCATGTTGCAGGGAATGAAGCACTGATGATGCATGTTGCAGGGAATGAAGCACTGATGATGCATGTTGCAGGGAATGAAGCACTGATGATGCATGTTGCAGGGAATGAAGCACTGATGATGCATGTTGCAGGGAATGAAGCACTGATGATGCATGTTGCAGGGAATGAAGCACTGATGATGCATGTTGCAGGGAATGAAGCACTGATGATGCATGTTGCAGGGAATGAAGCACTGATGATGCATGTTGCAGGGAATGAAGCACTGATGATGCATGTTGCAGGGAATGAAGCACTGCTGATGCATGTTGCAGGGAATGAAGCACTGATGATGCATGTTGCAGGGAATGAAGCACTGATGATGCTGATGCAAGCACTGATGATTGCAGGGAATGAAGCACTGATGATGCATGTTGCAGGGAATGAAGCACTGATGATGCATGTTGCAGGGAATGAAGCACTGATGATGCATGTTGCAGGGAATGAAGCACTGCTGATGCATGTTGCAGGGAATGAAGCACTGATGATGCATGTTGCAGGGAATGAAGCACTGATGATGCATGTGTTGCAGGGAATGAAGCACTGCTGATGCATGTTGCAGGGAATGAAGCACTGATGATGCATGTTGCAGGGAATGAAGCACTGATGATGCATGTTGCATGTTGCAGGGAATGAAGCACTGATGATGCATGTTGCAGGGAATGAAGCACTGATGATGCATGTTGCAGGGAATGAAGCACTGATGATGCATGTTGCAGGGAATGAAGCACTGATGATGCATGTTGCAGGGAATGAAGCACTGATGATGCATGTTGCAGGGAATGAAGCACTGATGATGCATGTTGCATGGGAATGAAGCACTGATGATGCATGTTGCAGGGAATGAAGCACTGATGATGCATGTTGCAGGGAATGAAGCACTGATGATGCATGTTGCAGGGAATGAAGCACTGATGATGCATGTTGCAGGGAATGAAGCACTGATGATGCATGTTGCAGGGAATGAAGCACTGATGATGCATGTTGCAGGGAATGAAGCACTGATGATGCATGTTGCACTGGGATGTTGCAGGGATGAAGCACTGATGATGCATGTTGCAGGGAATGAAGCACTGATGATGCATGTTGCAGGGAATGAAGCACTGATGATGCATGTTGCAGGGAATGAAGCACTGATGATGCATGTTGCAGGGAATGAAGCACTGATGATGCATGTTGCAGGGAATGAAGCACTGATGATGCATGTTGCAGGGAATGAAGCACTGATGATGCATGTTGCAGGGAATGAAGCACTGATGATGCATGTTGCAGGGAATGAAGCACTGATGATGCATGTTGCAGGGAATGAAGCACTGATGATGCATGTTGCAGGGAATGAAGCACTGATGATGCATGTTGCAGGGAATGAAGCACTGATGATACATGTTGCAGGGAATGAAGCACTGCTGATGCATGTTGCAGGGAATGAAGCACTGATGATGTTGCATGAAGCACTGATGATACAGTTGCAGGGAATGAAGCACTGATGATACATGTTGCAGGGAATGAAGCACTGATGATGCATGTTGCAGGGAATGAAGCACTGATGATGCATGTTGCAGGGAATGAAGCACTGATGATGCATGTTGCAGGGAATGAAGCACTGATGATGCATGTTGCAGGGCATGAAGCACTGATGATGCATGTTGCAGGGAATGAAGCACTGATGATGCATGTTGCAGGGAATGAAGCACTGATGATGCATGTTGCAGGGAATGAAGCACTGATGATGCATGTTGCAGGGAATGAAGCACTGATGATGCATGTTGCAGGGAATGAAGCACTGATGATGCATGTTGCAGGGAATGAAGCACTGATGATGCATGTTGCAGGGAATGAAGCACTGATGATGCATGTTGCAGGGAATGAAGCACTGATGATACATGTTGCAGGGAATGAAGCACTGATGATGCATGTTGCAGGGAATGAAGCACTGATGATGCATGTTGCAGGGCATGAAGCACTGATGATGCATGTTGCAGGGAATGAAGCACTGATGATGCATGTTGCAGGGAATGAAGCACTGATGATGTTGCATGTTGCAGGGGGAATGAAGCACTGATGATGCATGTTGCAGGGCATGAAGCACTGATGATGCATGTTGCAGGGCATGAAGCACTGATGATGCATGTTGCAGGGAATGAAGCACTGATGATGCATGTTGCAGGGAATGAAGCACTGATGATGCATGTTGCAGGGAATGAAGCACTGATGATGCATGTTGCAGGGAATGAAGCACTGATGATGCATGTTGCAGGGAATGAAGCACTGATGATGCATGTTGCAGGGAATGAAGCACTGATGATGCATGTTGCAGGGAATGAAGCACTGATGATGCATGTTGCAGGGAATGAAGCGCTGATGATGCTGATGATGCATGTTGCAGGGAATGAAGCACTGATGATACATGTTGCAGGGCATGAAGCACTGATGATACATGTTGCAGGGCATGAAGCACTGATGATACATGTTGCAGGGCATGAAGCACTGATGATGCATGTTGCAGGGCATGAAGCACTGATGATGTTGCATGTTGCAGGGAATGAAGCACTGATGATGCATGTTGCAGGGAATGAAGCACTGATGATACATGTTGCAGGGAATGAAGCACTGATGATACATGTTGCAGGGAATGAAGCACTGATGATACATGTTGCAGGGAATGAAGCACTGATGATACATGTTGCAGGGCATGAAGCACTGATGATGCATGTTGCAGGGCATGAAGCACTGATGATACATGTTGCAGGGCATGAAGCACTGATGATACATGTTGCAGGGCATGAAGCACTGATGATACATGTTGCAGGGCATGAAGCACTGATGATGCATGTTGCAGGGCATGAAGCACTGATGATACATGTTGCAGGGCATGAAGCACTGATGATACATGTTGCAGGGCCATCATTGTGGCGGCTGCCCCAGGGGATAAGTTGCCATGGTTTCCTGAGCCGCTGCACAGCTTCCCTTCCGTGTGCACCACCATCATCGACAACCGCAAGGTACTGGGGCAACGTCTAGGAGACCATGATGATGATGATGAAAATGCCATCACTGAAAAGTATAGCAGTGTTCATAGACGAGGCTTCATCACATGTATTAACTTGTTACTTTCGTGAGCATTTAGGATTTCCTGAGTTCAGAGTACAAAAAGTGGTCCTTACTTTGTCTTCCTTCCTCCAGTGGAGTGACCACAGTCACACTTGACTTCTGTCAGGTTAACCCCTTCACTGCCACAGAATTCAGAGAGTATCCATTTTCCTTATTATGAAATTGAAAAGAGACCTGTTAGGCCGTGTACACATACATGCCGATGTTCCGTGCGGAAACCCATGCGTAATTCGTAAATAAGTAAAAGGAAGAAGGGAAAACAATATACATACGCACATGTCCGAATGTCCCCTAATCCGTATATTTGTTTCCTTCTTTCTTTTACTTATTGATTATTTCCGCGCAGAAAATCCGGATGTACTGTGTACCAGGCCTTAGACGCAGTCTGATAAAATAGTCTACTCGTATCTTTCCTGACTGGCCTAAAAATTTTTTAAAAACATTCCAGAGTTGGGAGGGGGGGGGGGGGGGGGGCGGTCGGTTAGTAGTGTTTTTAGTCAGGGAGCTTCAGCACCTTTGAGATGAAGGAGCTGAGCGTGGGGGACTGGACTGTCTGATGGCAGGGAGTTCCAGTTGCTGACAGTTCGGGGGAAGAAGGAGTTATTTTAAGGGGTTTGTTAAAAAAATTAACATTTTTGTTTAAATTATGTGTCATTTGAAAATTTGCTGTTTTGTGATGCAAAATTGAATGCGTCAGATAGGAGATTTGAGCGTCACAGACGTACATCTGTGCTTGAGGGTTAACACCGCATGGCCCCACCATAAAGTAAAGTGTCAGCTTTGGTAGTAGCATGGTGTGCTGTGTGATGCAGTACAGCTGTATGGGGCGTCGCGGGTCAGCCCCGCTGAGGACCATCACAGTGCGCGACTCCATCAGTGACCTGCCCGCCATCCACAGCGGGGCCAAACAGGGCCACACGGCCTACCATGGGCCCCCCCTCACACACTTCCAGAGAAAGGTGACCCATAGAAATACTGTAGAAGTCTTCTTGGTCTTCACTGTGGTGATGTCCTTTACTTTTGACTTATTAACCATTAGGAGAGAGAATGAGAGAGAGAGACAAAGAGACAGACAGACAGAGTGTGTTGACTTATTATGGGTAACCCTCCCAGGGGTAGATCGGTAACCCTCCCAGGGGTAGAGATCGGTCAATCTAGAAGAGGGTGGTTCCAGTGGATTGGTTGGAAGATCTGGGGGGCAAAGCCCCCTGAAGCTGACAATTTGAATGTAAAAGAGGCAAAGAAGGCCTCCCCTGTCCAGACTGAAAAGAAAAAAATGGCTTGAAATTACATGAGGTCATAGATTTCTCCCTCTTTTTCTTTCTTTTTCTTTTTTAGGATGGGGGGGGGGGGGGGTCCCAAAACCTATGTGACCCTCCCCGATCCGCCTCTGCCTCCGAAGGAGGGTGAGCTGTGGGATTATGGAAATAGTGAAAAATCCTGTTGCCCTTTTTTGTGTTTACTCGACACATCCACTATGGGCCAAGAAAGCCCAGATGACCTAGCACGGGCCGCCTCCGACACATTTACTGAAGGAGAAGGGTGAGCCATGGGACACTAGAAGTACTGTCAAATCCTTCTTGCTATTGACTGTGTACGTGATGTCCTTCACCTTTGACTTGCCACGCATCAACAATGGTGCCACCAGAGCAGTTGTCTACCCATAGACACATTTCCAGAGAATGATGCACTAGATTCTAGAAATAATGAAAAACCTTAGCCCGTATTTCTTGCCCGAACATGTCCCACAACAAAACCTAGCAATGATCGAGGCTTTATACCAAAAATTATCTGCCCCTGTCTTGTGACCTGAGATGCGAACGCCACCTACTTAAGATTATCACCCTTGCCTGTCAAGAACTAGTACCGGTAGTATATAGCCACAGAAAATTATCTGCTCCTGACTCATCACCAGGGGGCATCGGCACTTCGGGCCTAAGATTATCGCCCTTTCGTGTCGGCAAGGTGTAGTGTAAAGCCTCATTGGAGATGGTCTACCATAGGTAGCTCCAGACAAATAGCCAAAGAAGGGCAAGCCATGGGATTCTGGAAGTATTATAAAAAATATTCTGCAGTCTCAGTGGTACTGACGCATCCCTTTTGACTTGACTCCCCCCACCCACACACCCCACTCCAACACCCGTCCCATTGTTGTGGAGAGTTCAGCGGAGACTCAGACTCAAAGCAGGTCAGAAGTTTGAATCGTTCGTTTTAGATAATTATTTGAATGTACAATTGGTGAAAGAAATGTGGCATTGGCATCCACCAATGTTTAATGCTGTGTAACCTGTCACCTTTTCAGATGCGGGGCGGGTCGACAGACGGCGTGTTGAGGGATCACGTGTGCAGGGAGATCACTCCCCTGGCGTTGGCACGCATAAGTTACATCCCTTTAGCCCCACGAGCCGACTGGAGGGATCTGCCCAACATTGTTGTGCGTCTGTCCGATGGCACCAGCACTCGCAAACTGTGAGCTTTCTCCTTCTCTCTCTCTCTCTCTCTCTCTCTCTCTCTCTCTCTCTCTCTCTCTCTCTCTCTCTCTCTCCCAATCTAATGTCACATGTTTTGTTTTTTGTAATATGGTATAGGCATATTTGTCTTAGATATCTACTTGTCGTTTTTCATAGTATAGACATCACTCTGTTTTCATGTTCGATTGTTTAACTATGTGTGTGTTTTGTTTCATATTTCTGTGCCCCAAGTGGGTATGAAATAAAACATTTGCCTTGCCTCTACACTGTACAGGGTTTACTCTCACGATGACCGCCACAACGGCCGCAGCGGCACAGGCAGCCTGCGGGGTGTGTGCAGCTGTGCGGAGGGCAGAGGTGAAGGCTGCGACCCGACCCATCGCCAAAGCCACACGCTGATTCCCTGGTACCTGCCCCACACCGGCAACAGGCACAGTCACTGGGCGGGGGCCTACGGGCGGCTGGGCTGGGAGGAGTGCTTCCCCGTCACTGTGACAAATCCTGAGCCCATGGGGAAGCAGGTTAGAGATTGTATGTGTGTGCACGTGGCACAGAGGTAGCGCGTTCGCCTTGTGTCGAGTAAACCCCGAGTTCGAACCTGGGTACAGGGGATTTTTCCTCTCACTTTGCACTAGGCCTTACGGTCTGAGCGTGGAGTCTTTCGGATGAGACGATAAACCGAGGTCCCGTGTGCCCATGCACTTAGCACACGTTAAACCCAGTGGCAACGAAAAAGTTGTCATTTGGTAAAAATTTACCCCCCTCCCTTCCTTCCTCATCAGTCACAAAAATCGCATGCAACAACAACAAAAATTGTGTGCAGGGTTGAGTGCTTCACCTCATGACATGAAAGAACGTGTTGTGTGCAGGGTCGAGTGCTTCACCTCATGACATGATAGAACGTGTTGTGTGCAGGGTCGAGTGCTTCACCTCATGACATGATAGAACGTGTTGTGTGCAGGGTCGAGTGCTTCACCTCATGACATGATAGAACGTGTTGTGTGCAGGGTCGAGTGCTTCACCTCATGACATGATAGAATGTGTTGTGTGCAGGGTTGAGTGCTTCACCTCATGACATGATAGAACGTGTTGTGTGCAGGGTCGAGTGCTTCACCTCATGACATGATAGAATGTGTTGTGTGCAGGGTTGAGTGCTTCACCTCATGACATGATAGAACGTGTTGTGTGCAGGGTCGAGTGCTTCACCTCATGACATGATAGAACGTGTTGTGTGCAGGGTTGAGTGCTTCACCTCATGACATGATAGAATGTGTTGTGTGCAGGGTCGAGTGCTTCACCTCATGACATGATAGAACGTGTTGTGTGCAGGGTCGAGTGCTTCACCTGCCTCATGACATGATAGAACGTGTTGTGTGCAGGGTCGAGTGCTTCACCTCATGACATGATAGAACGTGTTGTGTGCAGGGTCGAGTGCTTCACCTCATGACATGATAGAACGTGTTGTGTGCAGGGTCGAGTGCTTCACCTCATGACATGATAGAACGTGTTGTGTGCAGGGTCGAGTGCTTCACCTCATGACATGATAGAATGTGTTGTGTGCAGGGTCGAGTGCTTCACCTCATGACATGATAGAACGTGTTGTGTGCAGGGTCGAGTGCTTCACCTCATGACATGATAGAACGTGTTGTGTGCAGGGTCGAGTGCTTCACCTCATGACATGATAGAATGTGTTGTGTGCAGGGTCGAGTGCTTCACCTGCCTCATGACATGATAGAATGTGTTGTGTGCAGGGTCGAGTGCTTCACCTGCCTCATGACATGATAGAACGTGTTGTGTGCAGGGTCGAGTGCTTCACCTGCCTCATGACATGATAGAATGTGTTGTGTGCAGGGTCGAGTGCTTCACCTGCCTCATGACATGATAGAATGTGTTGTGTGCAGGGTCGAGTGCTTCACCTGCCTCATGACATGATAGAATGTGTTGTGTGCAGGGTCGAGTGCTTCACCTGCCTCATGACATGATAGAATGTGTTGTGTGCAGGGTCGAGTGCTTCACCTGCCTCATGACATGATAGAATGTGTTGTGTGCAGGGTCGAGTGCTTCACCTCATGACATGATAGAATGTGTTGTGTGCAGGGTCGAGTGCTTCACCTGCCTCATGACATGATAGAACGTGTTGTGTGCAGGGTCGAGTGCTTCACCTGCCTCATGACATGATAGAACGTGTTGTGTGCAGGGTCGAGTGCTTCACCTCATGACATGATAGAACGTGTTGTGTGCAGGGTCGAGTGCTTCACCTGCCTCATGACATGATAGAATGTGTTGTGTGCAGGGTTGAGTGCTTCACCTCATGACATGATAGAATGTGTTGTGTGCAGGGTCGAGTGCTTCACCTCATGACATGATAGAACGTGTTGTGTGCAGGGTCGAGTGCTTCACCTCATGACATGATATAACGTGTTGTGTGCAGGGTCGAGTGCTTCACCTCATGACATGATAGAACGTGTTGTGTGCAGGGTCGAGTGCTTCACCTCATGACATGATAGAACGTGTTGTGTGCAGGGTCGAGTGCTTCACCTCATGACATGATAGAACGTGTTGTGTGCAGGGTCGAGTGCTTCACCTCATGACATGATAGAATGTGTTGCGTGCAGGGTCGAGTGCTTCACCTGCCTCATGACATGATAGAATGTGTTGTGTGCAGGGTCGAGTGCTTCACCTCATGACATGATAGAATGTGTTGTGTGCAGGGTCGAGTGCTTCACCTGCCTCATGACATGATAGAATGTGTTGTGTGCAGGGTCGAGTGCTTCACCTCATGACATGATAGAACGTGTTGTGTGCAGGGTCGAGTGCTTCACCTCATGACATGATATAACGTGTTGTGTGCAGGGTCGAGTGCTTCACCTCATGACATGATATAACGTGTTGTGTGCAGGGTCGAGTGCTTCACCTCATGACATGATAGAACGTGTTGTGTGCAGGGTCGAGTGCTTCACCTCATGACATGATAGAACGTGTTGTGTGCAGGGTCGAGTGCTTCACCTCATGACATGATAGAATGTGTTGTGTGCAGGGTCGAGTGCTTCACCTGCCTCATGACATGATAGAATGTGTTGTGTGCAGGGTCGAGTGCTTCACCTCATGACATGATAGAACGTGTTGTGTGCAGGGTCGAGTGCTTCACCTCATGACATGATATAACGTGTTGTGTGCAGGGTCGAGTGCTTCACCTCATGACATGATAGAACGTGTTGTGTGCAGGGTCGAGTGCTTCACCTGCCTCATGACATGATAGAATGTGTTGTGTGCAGGGTCGAGTGCTTCACCTGCCTCATGACATGATAGAACGTGTTGTGTGCAGGGTCGAGTGCTTCACCTCATGACATGATATAACGTGTTGTGTGCAGGGTCGAGTGCTTCACCTGCCTCATGACATGATAGAATGTGTTGTGTGCAGGGTCGAGTGCTTCACCTCATGACATGATAGAATGTGTTGTGTGCAGGGTCGAGTGCTTCACCTGCCTCATGACATGATAGAATGTGTTGCGTGCAGGGTCGAGTGCTTCACCTCATGACATGATAGAACGTGTTGTGTGCAGGGTCGAGTGCTTCACCTCATGACATGATAGAATGTGTTGTGTGCAGGGTCGAGTGCTTCACCTCATGACATGATAGAATGTGTTGTGTGCAGGGTCGAGTGCTTCACCTCATGACATGATAGAATGTGTTGTGTGCAGGGTCGAGTGCTTCACCTGCCTCACGACATGATAGAACGTGTTGTGTGCAGGGTCGAGTGCTTCACCTCATGACATGATAGAACGTGTTGTGTGCAGGGTCGAGTGCTTCACCCGGAGCAGCACCGGGTGATCAGTGTGCGGGAGTGTGCGCGCTCCCAGGGCTTCCCAGACACCTACCGCTTCTGTGGATCCGTGTGCGACCGATACAAGCAGGTGTGTAGTCTTTTCCAGCCTCCACTCGGGAGACTTGTATCATTGGTTGACGTCAGCCTGTAGTTGGGGCCTGTAGTACAGTGAGAGCTGCACATTACCATACTTTTCCGACTATAAAGCGCGCTTTATTAAGAGGCGCACCCTACTAACTTTACACAAAATTCATTTACAATTCATATTATAAGGCGCAGGGAATTCAGTCTGGGGAAGAATAAAGTATCGGCTTACAGTCTGTAAAACACTGAATGATTATCTCCAGTAACTGGACAATTCACAGAACAGCGTAGTGTGTTGTGAAAGATTGATGACTTGGAGGCATTTGCTCCGACTCTTAGTGCTGCAGCCAGGAGGATTGGTTGGCCATTGGGGGACTTTCCCATGACAGGCTGCACTGTTCCTATAGAGTTAAGGCAGCGCGCTTCGCCTTTGGTTAGTCACATTTCAACCTTTTGTTCTGCTTTGGGTCTTTAAAACTGCATGTTTTATTTGAAGTGAATTTTCAACCTTATCCACCTGCAGTTTTGTTTTGTTCTGTGAGAAAAAGAAACTACTTGTCCCAACCATGTTTTTTTTGGTGTCTGTCCTTAATGTTGTTTGCACGCGTTGAACTATGCATTTTTTATGTCAAGATCAATCAGAATAAAGAGAGAAGAGAAATGTATATAATTACAATAATATTGTGTGTTAGGTTGGCAATGCTGTTCCCCCTCCCCTGGCCAGATGCATTGGGCTGGAGATAGGCAGGAGTCTGGAGTGGCGCGCCCAGCAACACAGAGTGCAGCAGGGCAATGGGAGGACAGGTGCATTGGGCTGGAGATAGGCAGGAGTCTGGAGCGGAGCGCCCAGCAACACAGAGTGCAGCAGGGCAATGGGAGGACAGTGAACACCACGGCACAGTGACGATACTGAATCACATGGAGCCTGTACACCAACTGGAAGATTCATTGGTTTTCAGTTAACCCTTTAGCCGCCAGACATTTTTTAGCCAAAAAATACCATTAAACTTATCCTGGGTAGAGAACAAAAGATCAGTAATATTGCGAATATTTTTGTGACATGCGTAACATTAGGCCTATCTTTACCTCCCCAAATCAAATTACGAAAATAGGGTCTTCAAATAACAGGCCCTGATTTGATGTTTTTCAGTGACATAGACCATTGTGGTGCAAAAATGTGACATTGGCGGTGAAAGGGTTAATGTTCCCTAAGTCAGTGCCACTGGGTAGCAGTGTGTGTGTGTGTGTGAAGTTAACTGACCCTGTCATGAGAAAACACAGTATGAAAACGATTACTGTTTTTTGTGTTATGACTATTGTTGGTATTTTGTTGTTGTTGATTGCATATTTTATACAGTATTATAGGGATGGTGGGTTTTTCTGGTGTATACATGATTTCTGGTTTTTGGAGTGTCCCAAAATGTGGCTTCCGTTTTTAAAAAATGTTTGTTGGGGTGAAAAGTCCAGCACACAAATTTCAGGATGTGAGACTTGGGCAAAATATTGATTACAGAGCTTGCAAGTTTGGAAAGCATTAACAACATTTTGTTCAAATTCTTGGCAAGTTTTGACTTAATAGTGTTGTAACACACACACACCCGCTTAACATAAGTTTTGCTTTTTTTTGTGGTTTGGAGGTTTTAGATGGTCCGTTCTTTCCCCCTTGTGGAACAGAAGTTTTGATTTGTTGTGGTTTGGAGGTTTTAGATGGTCTGTTCTTCCCCCCCTTGTGGAACAAAAGTTTTGATTTGAATGAGGATCGTCCAATTTGGAGGTTTGTGAAATGTTGCGACGTTCAGTTTCAGGTTTTGTGATTTTGTGATTTTTTAGTTCAAGTTTTGGGGTTTTCAGGAATTCTAGTTTTGGGACCTCCTCGTACTTGCACTGTGCATAATTGAGGAGGAAACATTTGTAATTGTGTAAAATGTGCCTTGATTTCTGTACCTGGGAGCATCGTTAACCTGAATCGTTACCAATTAGCATTGTTTGAATTAAAAAGCAGTGTGATGAGAACGAGTTTAAATGAATGCTTGTACTTTTATAGTCTACCTAGAGAGGTAGTTGTATAAACGTGCTTTTATAGGTATATTTAACATAAGATTCTACTTTGAAGGCTTGTCTTGTGCACATTATAGTGCTTAATTTATTTGATTAAATGTAGACTTTTTGTTGAAGATGGTTTTTTCCTTCCACAACATATTTTGATAGGATTTATCTTAATAAGAATTATTTTAATAGGAATTGTTTTAATAAGATTTATTTTGATAGGATTTATTTTAATAATTATTTTAATAGGAATTGTTTTAATGATTTATTTTAATAATTATTTTAATAGGAATTGTTTTAATGATTTATTTTGATAGGATTTATTTTAATAAGAATTATTTTAATAAGATTTATTTTGATAGGATTTATTTTAATAGGAATTGTTTTAACATTTATTTTAATAGGAATTATTTTAATAGGAATTATTTTTACTGCCGTCTACTCATGAATGGTGAGAAAATGTACGTGCAAAGAGCCATCCAGGGTTGGTTTACTAATGTCTGAAATTCTTGATCTAAATCATGTAGATTGTGGTCATTTTTATGGGCAAATCTATATTATTTTCATCGATTGATTTATGTTCTTGTCCCACCTTCAGCACCACTTACATTATGTTTGTGCAGCTCTTTGACTTTGCTCAGCCACACCCAAATCATGCAAATTGCAGATGTTACACACCATCTGTGACCCCCAGTGGAATGTTTAGAGACCATATTAAAGATTATCCTTTATGGATATGAAAGATATGTTAGAGAGCATGGAAATACCCACAATTCAAAATTGATAATAAATGAGATTTTTTACTTTGCAAGCCTGTTATGAGAAACTAGCCCAGCGACTTAATGTCCCTTTCGTTGTGCTGGGTCACATTTAGTGCATGTACACACATATGCAGATGTTCCGCGTGGAAACCTTATCAATAAGTAAAAGAAAGAAGAAAAAACATACGGATGCGTCACGGAAACGCGTCTGTATATTTTTTTCCTTCTTTTACTTATTTACGGATTACGGAAGGGGTTTCTGTGTGCACTGTGTGGAGAAAGTTGATAGGAATGAATGTTCAGAAGTCGACGCAACTATCAGGAGTCTCGGTACTTTTGAGAAAAATGTAGAAAGAAAAAACACCCAAAGGCCCATATTTGTAGCCTGGTAATATTTCGAAATACCTTTATCGAACACCAACCATGGACTTGACGTAAGCATAGTAACTACGTAACAAAAGATGTAAGTACTGAAATAGGTCACATTATGACGCATGCATGGGGTCTACGCAAAAATAAATAGAAAACGAAGAAAGAGGGATAGAAAGAAAATCCACAGAGAGAGAGAGAGAGAGAGAGACAAAGAGAAAGTAAAGAGGGAGGAGTGGAAGTAAAGAGGGAGGAGTCGAAAGAGAGTGGTCGAGGGAGAGACACAGAGAGAGAGTCGAGAGAGGGAGCAAAGAGAATGGAAGTAAAGAGGGAGGAGTCGAAAGAGAGTGGTCGAGGGAGAGACACAGAGAGAGAGAGGGAGCAAAGAGAATGGAAGTAAAGAGGGAGGAGTCGAAAGAGAGTGGTCGAGGGAGAGATACAGAGAGAGAGAGGGAGCAAAGAGAATGGAAGTAAAGAGGGAGGAGTCGAAAGAGAGTGGTCGAAAGAGAGTGGTCGAGGAAGAGAGGGAGGAGAGAGAGTGGTCGAGGGAGAGACAGAGAGAGAGAGGGAGCAAAGAGAATGGAAGTAAAGAGGGAGGAGTCGAAAGAGAGTGGTCGAGGGAGAGACACAGAGGGAGAGAGGGAGCAAAGAGAATGGAAGTAAAGAGGGAGGAGTCGAAAGAGAGTGGTCGAGGGAGAGACACAGAGGGAGAGAGGGAGCAAAGAGAATGGAAGTAAAGAGGGAGGAGTCGAAAGAGAGTGGTCGAGGGAGAGATACAGAGGGAGGGAGAGAGAGAGCAAAGAGAATGGAAGTAAAGAGGGAGGAGTCGAAAGAGAGTGGTCGAGGGAGAGAGAGCAAAGAGAATGGAAGTAAAGAGGGAGGAGTCGAAAGAGAGTGGTCGAGGGAGAGAGAGAGAGAGAGGGAGCAAAGAGAGAATGGAAGTAAAGAGGGAGGAGTCGAAAGAGAGTGGTCGAGGGAGAGACACAGAGGGAGAGTGGTCGAGGGGAGCAAAGAGAATGGAAGTAAAGAGGGAGGAGTCGAAAGAGAGTGGTCGAGGGAGAGACACAGAGAGAGAGAGGGAGCAAAGAGAATGGACACAGAGGGAGAGAGAGGAGCAATGGAAGTAAAGAGGGAGGAGTCGAAGAGAATGGAAGTAAAGAGGGAGGAGTCGAAAGAGAGTGGTCGAGGGAGAGAGAGCAAAGAGAATGGAAGTAAAGAGGGAGGAGTCGAAAGAGAGTGGTCGAGGGAGAGAGAGCAAAGAGAATGGAAGTAAAGAGGGAGGAGTCGAAAGAGAGTGGTCGAGGGAGAGACACAGAGGGAGAGAGAGAGCAAAGAGAATGGAAGTAAAGAGGGAGGAGTCGAAAGCAAGTGGTCGAGGGAGAGACACAGAGGGAGAGAGAGAGAATGGGGGAAATATGACTTGTGGGTCGGTGTAATATACTTTTTTTTAATAGTTTGTGAGGAAAGCGGTGAGAACTATTTGTTTCTGTTTTGTCTAGCTGTGTGTGCATGTGTATACGCAAATTTCAACTGTGAGGGAACTTTGCATCCGCCCAACTTCAGCTTTGTTTTTGAAGTTACTGCACAAATGTGTCTAATGTGAACGTGGTAATGTAGTAACGCCAAATGTAGCACTGTAACCAAGGGTTCAAATGAAGCTCGTTTACTTGTATTTTAACCCTTTAGCCGCCAACCATTTTCAGGCCAAAAATACCATTAAACTTAAATGGGTAGAGAACATAAAATATCTGCAATATTGCGAATTCCTCTGTGACATAAATTATTATTATATGTTAGGCCTATGTTTAATTAAGAAAATAGGGTATTTGGATAGCAGGTCCTGATTTGATGGCTTTTAGTGACATGGCTGTTAAACCATTGTGGTGCTAAAATGCGACATTGGCGGTGAAAGGGTTAATGATGCATGATGTTTAATAATCACTGGATACATTCATTAACAACAAAAAAGGAGAAACTCCTTTGCTTGCTACACCTTAGTCTCCATGACTGGTTAATTAACCCTTTCGTCGCCAGCCATTTTTTAGCCCAAAAAATAATTACACGTAAGTGGGAGGAGAAATTTTTTAATCTGCAATATTTGGAATTCCCCTGTGACATATATAACACTAGGCCCATCCTTACCTCCCAACATTAAGAAATAGGGTCTTCAGATAACAGGCCCTGATTGGATGCCTTTTAGCGTCATAGGTGTTAAACCATTGTGGTGCATACATGCCACATTGGCGGTGAAAGGGTTAAAAGCATGAATTGCTTGTTTGGTTGATTATTTGCTGGGCGAACTTTCATGCAGATACTGGTGTTACACCGTTACGGTGTCTTATACTATAGTCTTGGTTTATGATCCCAGGTCTATTCTTTCTTATGTAATTCGCACACGTACCCAACAATAATTGGTAACCTTTGTATTGTCTTTCTGCTACAGTATCATATTTTCATTGGAAGTTTGTCTTTCATATATTTCATGTTACCTCGAGTCATTTGTCTTCCATATTTTCGTGTTTACTCTATAAATACAAGTCTTTCAAATCTTTGTAACTTATGTTGAAATAATTTTTTTTTAGGAGAATGCCTCATACTTGATTCAGTTTCTTTCTTTTTTGTTGACACATTTTGAAAAAGTGTGCATTCATCCAAATGCATATGTCCTTATGTTGGTATGGTTACAGAAGATATTGTACATGTAACTATTTGTTGTTGTTGTTGTACTCTGGCTTAAAGACTCCAGGGATCATCCCAACAGCCGAAGCACTTGAACACTTTGGTACAAATGAACCAGTTAGGGCAGCCACACTCCGACTTTGGAGGATATGTACCTATTTAATCAAAGCTTTTTTTCCTTCTCAGTTCGACATGCCGTGACTTCACATTTTGTTTTAGTTGTTTTTTTTAATAATTTCTTTGTCCCATGCTCGTGTTATGACCATGGCAAGTTCCATGCTCGTGTTATGACCATGGCAAGTTCCATGCTCGTGTTATGACCATGGCAAGTTCCATGCTCGTGTTATGACCATGGCAAGTTCCATGCTCGTGTTATGACCATGGCAAGTTCCATGCTCGTGTTATGACCATGGCAAGTTCCATGCTCGTGTTATGACCATGGCAAGTTCCATGCTCGTGTTATGACCATGGCAAGTCATCTCTTCAAATAAAAGTTCAGGTGCCAACTTTCTCACATCATTTTGAAAAAGTCTCAACGAAAGGATTATTGCATAATATGAGTGTGTCCTTTTGTGGTTTATTTGCCCCCCCCCCCCCCCCCCCCCCCCCCTTTTGTTTGTTTGTTTTAACAGATTCTACCCTAGTTTGGTCAGAACTTTCTTAGTGACATTGCTGGTGTATATGGGTTTTGTTGAAAGCCTAGCAGCATTGAAAGGGTTCAAGGTGTTTAGAGTGGGGACTAGATAGCGTTTGTATTAGACGTCTTTCAATTTTTTTTATTATTCTGTATCATGAGCCCTATTGTTGTTTTTATACTTTTAAACCATAAGCATTGTCATTAACATTTTGGCAACATTTTACAAATAAAAATCTTGGATTGACATTTTGAATAAGTTTTACATGTGACAGAATTTAAATCCTTTATTTAACTAACTCCTTCACTGCTGGAGAACATTTGAGACGCTATCTTCTTTATAATTATGAAATGAGAAAGACCTGCTAAGACTCAATCTGAAGAAAAAAAATGGTCTAGAGATATATTTTTCCTGACTTGTCTAAAACAAAATCCATCATTCCAGGGCTATGACATCAAAAGTTATGACATCATCCATGACATCACACACCAGGTAGCATGGGGCCAGGCAGGGCAGGGGGTTAACCCCTTGACAGCCAGAGAAAATTAAAGAAAAAAATCATTGTACAAATCAAGCCATGAAAAAGACAACTGATAGAGCCAATCTGGCGAAATGGTCTGGGGATATAATTTGCTGAGTTAGAGCAAAAACCAGCATATCAGAGTTGTTCCTCTTCATGTGATGACATCATCAGTGATGTGATCAAGTCAGTACGTGATACGTTATACGGCAGTCAAGGGGTTAAGTGCTGTATCATGAAGTGACCATATTGTTCAGACTATAAGGCCATGTGATGACGTCATCAGTGATGTGATCAAGTCAGTAGGTGATACGTTATACGGCAGTCAAGTGCTGTATATGAAGTGACCATATTGTTCAGACTATAAGGCCATGTGATGACATCATCAGTGATGTGATCAAGTCAGTAGGTGATACGTTATACGGCAGTCAAGGGGTTAAGTGCTGTATCATGAAGTGACTATATTGTTCAGACTATAAGGCCACCTTGTTATAAGCCCCCCCCCATTTTACACAACTCATTATATTTCGTTATTATATTTTCTTACTACATGTATATTATCAATCATACTATTAAGGCGCAGGGGTCTCAATGTGGGGAAAAGTATCGCCTTATAGTCCCCCAAAATATGGCATTTTTCTTCAATATTCCATTAAAAAAAAGTTCATGTGATAATAGCCTGAGGAATCCTAGCGAGGTCAACTTGGCTATACTCAAAACACGTTCGTTCTCTCTCTCTCTTCCAGACAAATGAGCAGAGTGATCCTGCCATGTCAAACAATGAACGTCTAGTGTAGTTTATTACAACCAATAAACAAAATAAAGATTGCACTCTAATCAGTTGGAAAACTCATTCTTCCCCAGCACAACTTCATCTTTGATTGACAAGTTTCCCCACAGTCGTCTGCACAAAATGTTAATAAATTATGTCTGTTATCCAAATCACCAAATGGCTCAGATTTCTTGCAAGTAATCTCACAAAGCAAACACAAGCTTGCACACACACATGTACATGCAAATATTTTTGTTTAGTTGTTAGGAAACAAGATCTTGCATTAATATGATGTCTGGGGGGTAAAATCAATTTCAAGACAATAAAACATTATTGATATTGGATATTCATATTAAGAACATGCCATCATAATTGAGTTAAGAATACATCTTCAAATGGTCAATTGTACTGAAATATGCATAATCACAAATTGAATTATCCATGCTACTCCCCCCCCCCCCCCCCACACACACACACACCTCCCTCCCTCCATTCATTATGGAAAAAATCAAAATGCCTTAAATACAATTATATACAGAAACACAAATATACAGATTAGTCGTTAACATAGTCTTTACATATACCTGGAAAGATGAAGGAAGATAGTGTGTGACCTAATATCATTCAATAAACGGTGACATAATAATGGTACCAGTAACTTGCCACTTTTAACTCATAGTATAATCACTGATTATGTTAGCGTCTTTTTCAACTGCTTTTTTAAACAGCAAGTGTTTAAAAGTAATCCCCAACCTGCTATAAAACTTGGCACATCAGGCAAACAAGGGAGAAAGAAAGGTGGCAGAGTGGTTAAGACGTTCGCCTGCCAAATGTAATGCGTGACTGCAACGTGAGTGACCCAGGTTCGAATCCTGGCCTCGCCCTTTCTTTCTAGTTTGACAGGAAAATCGAACTGAACGTCCAGTCCTTCGGATGGGGACTAGTCTGACCTATGCACTTTACGCATGTAAAAATCCCACGGCAGTTGAAAGTCGGTAAGAGCAGGGAGAAATCATTCCCACTGCCTGGTATGACCAAATTGATAGCTAGGTTTTCCAAGTGTGTGCCCTCACTCTGTGCCCCCCCCCCCCCCCCCCCATGTTTTTAACAAAAATGGGTAGGCGCTGCACTTGCAGCGACACGCTCTCTGGGGGAGAGCAGCCCGAATTTCACAGAGATAAGTCTCTGTGACTAGAATATACGAAATAGCAAACAAACTATGTGACTAATGAATTTGACTGAAAGGGCCCTTTGGGGACAGGATTCAACCACCATCAACTTGACCTGACCTACCTAAGCAGGTATCGTTATGTTCATCATCCATTTGCATAATGACAAGTTAGACCATTTCTAAAGAGACGGTTTTTCTCTGTTAGCACTGCAATATAAAGATAATGTGGCCATACAAAAAACAACAAAACCTGACCAGGTTAGCAACATCACTCCTCTGTTGCACTGCACGAGACAGTGTATTGTCCATAATACATATGATGTGCATACTGTAAGGTGCACAGAAGGTGCATACTAAAACACCATGGAGAATTTGCCAGTGCGTAATAAAACCTACCGCCGCCAAGTTTGCACTGTCAAAAACCTCAAAGCAATTGGCATCAAATCAACGTACACCTTTCAACTTGCAAATTGCAGTTACATTTTTTAATGTTATGCGCTATATATTTTATGCCATGCCACATGCAATTTTTCTACGTGATAATGAAGTTATTCTGGGTACATTTAAAGAAACGAAATCATATTAAAATGACTTCAATCCAAACACTGCAATCTATTTTATAATAATTCAGATCAAAACCGTTACTCTATAACGATCAAAACATTTTTCAGAAAATACTAAGCCACAGACCTTGAATGAAAAGAAAATACTTTTGTTATGAGGATAATAAACAATACCGTAATTTTCGGACTATAAGGCGATATATTTTTCTCCAATTTCGACCTATGCACCAAATAAACGAGGGCGCCCTATTAGTGAACAAAATCGTGAGAAGAGAGGCAACGATTGCCGTACTCGGTACAGTCTACTGTGAGTCACAACATCGAAAGTGGTCACGAGTCGCTCGTACGACGAATACTCACGTTAAAATGCTTCAAAATCCCTATTATCATCCGAGATACTGTCCAACAGATGCCATGACCCTTCATTGGATGCAAAAAGCATCGTAGAGCTTAAAATAACATAATTCTACCAGTTTTCGCGAAGAAAAGTCCAAACACAACAACTGGAGGTCACAAAAACGGGATTATTTGAGAAGGGAGCCAACTCTTGTTTATGACAGCTGTAATGGCGATCGGTAAGCGTTTACAGGACGTGTACGGGCTTCAAACTTCAACTTTCTTCTGCCTTATAAACGAGGGCGCCTTTTACTGCTTTTTTTCCTCCGATTTTTCTTGAAAATTGCACTGTTCGCCTTCTACACAGGAGCGCCTAACGATCCGAAAAATACGGTAATCTGAATTAGCATTGCACGCATAGCTTAGCTTAAAAAAGATTTGCATAATTATGTGTGCAGGTTTTTAAAAAAAAGATTACTGTATTAAAAGTTTTACAATAGAGGAATGGATGTATGCTAAATGCAAAATGCATGTACAGGTTTCATTCATTCATTCATTCAAAAAGTTTGATAAAAAAGAAAAAAGTTTTACAATAGAAATGTCCCAACTTGTTATGCAGCTTGTGGTATCTCAACACACACTGTACTGAAACACACAACCTTTAAAAGTCCTGCAAAATAAACTTTGGGACGACCAAAAAAAAGCAGAAAATGACAGACTAAATATCTGTGTGCCTACGCGCACACACACACACAGTGACACACACACATGTAGTGTAGCAACCACTCCAGCTTCCTTTTGACATCAGTTCTATGCTGTCAATGCATTCCACAGGATGAAGGCAAAACAAGCACAAAGGCTCCAGTATCATGATCATAAACCTTCGAGGCACTCCAAATCCATTGGATACTTTTCAAAATAATCTACTTGACATTTTTTTCTTTAAAAAAAAAAAGACCATTCATGAATTAATTTAAGAATTACTTTCTGACAAATGTTTCACTCAATCACATACACCAGCCATCTTATGACTTTTCCATCGAAACAGCCAGTCCTTGTGATAAGAAAAAAAGCAAGTTGTGATTAAGAGACCAGTCATGCACTCAGTCTTTATCATAATGACTAAAGCTCAATCACAATGTGCTGTGACATTGTGGATGCCCTAAGCCTTTTACAGTTCGTTTTCCAACCCAGGACATAGCACTTGATTGAAGCATAACGTGTGTGTGATAGATGTGAAGATTTTTCTTCAGATGAACCACAGACTGTACATGCACCACTACAAATAGGAGGAAACAAGCTGGAATAGAAAGAAATCGACTGGAATTCAACAACACAGAATACCCCCAGTCGCAGCCCCCAAAGCGCTATCACAGGTCCCACTAATTATGCAAACCAGCGGCATGCCTTCTTGCATCGACTCGTCTACACACCCTACCCACCTACACGCTGAATATCCCTTTGTTGCTTAAAGCATATAAACATCCCCAAGCAGGTTAGTGACATTTTTAGCCACAGTTCAGAAGGAGAATGCCCAGTACGCAAAGTGACAAAGACAATAAAAGAATTGCATACTGAGGTAAAAAACCTCAGATACTGAATTTTGTGTTTTTTAAATAAAAGAAAGAAACGTCCCTGGTTCACCGAACACTGGGCTCTAGAAGAACACGCTGGACATTCAAACAGAAACGTCCCTGGTTCACCAAACACTGGGCTCTAGAAGAACACGCTGGACATTCAAACAGAAACGTCCCTGGTTCACCAAACACTGGGCTCTAGAAGAACACGCTGGACATTCAAACAGAAACGTCCCTGGTTCACCAAACACTGGGCTCTAGAAGAACACGCTGGACATTCAAACAGAAACGTCCCTGGTTCACCAAACACTGGGCTCTAGAAGAACACGCTGGACATTCAAACAGAAACGTCCCTGGTTCACCAAACACTGGGCTCTAGAAGAACACGCTGGACATTCAAACAGAAACGTCCCTGGTTCACCAAACACTGGGCTCTAGAAGAACACGCTGGACATTCAAACAGAAACGTCCCTGGTTCACCAAACACTGGGCTCTAGAAGAACACGCTGGACATTCAAACAGAAATGTCCCTGGTTCACCAAACACTGGGCTCTAGAAGAACACGCTGGACATTCAAACAGAAACATTTGCAGACAAAGCGTGCAGAGAATAATTATGTTTCAGACCACCTCGAGTCCCAAGTCCATTGTTCACGTTCCATTTCGAAGCATGGCATTTCGCTTTTGTATTAATCGTCTTCTGCAACTCTACAAATGCAGAGAGACAGGTTGGTTGTAACTCAACCAGGGATTATTCAGGCATGAAAACATCTCCGTTTTCTCCGCCTATTTTTTCCCCGAAATCGACCAATCTCCGCCTTAAAAATAATAATCTCCGCCTAAAATAATAATGAAAATCGAAAAAAACCTCTGCATGTTGGGTCTTTAAATGGCACGATCATCATTTCGCGCCTTCTCCTCCCCCCCGACGTCATCACTTCCAAAATGGCGTCTGAAGAGCAAGCCGTGCACGAAGAATGGGTGAAAAAGAAGAAATATCAGGCATGAAAAATTTGGTAACAGTCTACCCCCCCCTCAACAAAACTTCTGACGTCAGCTGAAAATCCGGGTGGAAGGATTTCTCGGCTGAAAAAAAATCTCTTTTTGGGGGGAACAGTAGTTTTCATGCCTGATTATTAGAAATTGGAATCTTTTTCAATTAACCTACTTTTTAGGCAAACTAAATTACAAGTAGCAAGACATCATAGCTATATTTCATCAAGACGCACACACTTCAATTTCGCAGAATGATTAAAAACATAATTTTCTTAAATGATAAAAATAGTCATCCTGGCTTTCTGATGCCCATGTTTTCTTTCTCGTCAAATCAGATGATAGAGGGAAAGACTAGCTAGGTCATAGCCCAACACACACACACACTCCATCTATTCAGTCATTTTCAACAGGGATTTATTTCCCTCCAACATAAACATTGACAATCAAGCCTACAGTTCTGGAGTAGACAACATAGACATATGAACTTCAAAAACATGTTTGATTAAAAAAGAAAAAGCACACGCACCAGCATTCATTTTAAAGTTTACAGAACAAAGAGAGTGGGTATGTAGCTCAGGCAAGGCATTCTACACAGTAGAGCCAAGAGTGGGTATGTACCTTGAGCAAGGTATGTCCCCCAGTAACGCTAAATCCAGCCCGTTTTGTTTGTCCAGAATAGCAGTTGCCTCCTGTGCTACGAGTTTGAAATGTGACAAGCAGAACAATTGCAGCATGAACTATTCTTTCTGATCACCTGCATGATTATCTTCACTGCCTCGTTCACTGTTTCTGTTCTCTTTGCATAAGATGGGAGTTATTGCTGCACAATGGAGAGTGCAAAATTAATGGAGCATGCCTTTGCAAGATCACTTAGAGATAACTCAGGATAAGATACCCCCCTACAAAGTTGTTCATGCAAAGAAAATGTAGACATGTTGAGAACACCTTGACATAGGTAATGTATTGCAAAGTACATGCATGTGAACCTTTACATGTGCATATTAAATAATCATACATCATAATATATTATGACCTGTTTGCAATTTAAATAATGCTATATTGTTAATTTTTTTTAAAAGGACAAAACAAAAAAAACCTTAGTGCAAGCATGTTCTATAATATTTTGTACAGTTTCATGACCATCAACTTTTTCCATGGCACAGTCTTCCATCCCTTTCATGCTCTTATGTAATCTCACATGAATAGCTTCACACCAAGATGCCCGCTATACCTTAGTAGACATAATCAAAATCAACCATGAACTTTGCACAACATTGTTATCGATTCACAGCACTTGTGACAATCATTTTCCCACTTCAGTTATAAACAATTGCCTTCATGGCTCACAAACCTCTTCATTTCTTGATTTCAATTTACAAAAACGAGTAAACGAGATTTACAAGCCTTAACGAGGCGAAGTGACAACAAAAGAAAATGCCTGCTGACCAAACAGCGTTGTTTGTTATCAGGCAAACAACTGAATGTTGAAAGTGCCGATCCTTGGCCAAAGGTAGCTTGTACACCGTAACACTTTCAGCCAAGCAAAATAATAAAACAGGGGGGAAGGAATGGAACAAGCATGCCACAAGTTCAATTGTCATTGCATTCTTTCCTTTCTGCTACCAGAGTTTCATCTCACTTTGCAGAAATGGCACCACGCTTGTCCTGCACTCACTAACACCCAGGCACCAAAACAAGGGGCACATTGGGAGTTTTCTGGGGGGTTTCTTTGCCAAACTTCACACAAACCTTGACCCTTCAACATTCTCCACCTGTCTCTCTCTTTGTTTCCTTCATAGGATCCATCTTTAGTCTCAGTTTTTCTTAGACTTCATAAACTGCTTGTTGAGACAACAATATAAAAAAAGTTATTGTCGCTTATAACAGCGGAAATGTGTCTCCTGCAAGAATTCTGTACAACAACAAAATCATTCTGGTTGACAAAACTTATAACTTTGCACAACTCCAAAGTTATTGACGCCACATGTGATGATCATTTCCCCACTGTCAGGCACTAATTTACACGCACTCGCATGCCCTACCAACAAGAGATTACCTTCGTCTTGCACACCACTTCATCATACATTTCTTTTTTTCAAGAAAAGAAAAACACCAACAGAATAACACGTCTTTTTCAAAACTGACTGCAGTTTCTATGACCAAAAAGAGTTCAAAGACCAACAACACAAAGTTTGGAAAGGAACCACTTTTTTCCCTTTGGAACAATAAGTCTCCAATAATGACAAGAATGTGCAAAGGCCTATCCAAGCGATGCAATCAGCATGCCTATCTAATAAGACCACCTTTTTTCCCTTGGGAACAATGAGTCTCCAATAATGACAAGATCGTGCAAAGGCCTATCCAAGCGATGCAATCAGCATGCCTATCTAATAAGACCACCTTTTTTCTTACCTTAGTTTTTTTTATTATTAATCTTTTAGTGACAGAAGAGGGTGGAAGTTTTTCAACCAACACATTGATTCATTGAGATCTTTTGGATCTCTCATCTTCATCTTCTTCGGGGAAAGAATCGGGACAGGGAGAGGCTTCTGCAACCAACCGAACAATCAGATGCCAGTTGTCTCTTCACTCCCAAATGTCCGTCTTCCTGACCACAAAGAAAGCAAGTTGGGGAAAGGCTGAAGGGAAACCAAGGGCTGTCCAGTCTCGCTAGGCATCGCGTCCAATGCAACTTTCACAAGTCTGAATTCGTGGTCACAGAAGGGAGGCAGGGAAAGGATGAGGCCATGTCTGGGGTGTCTATAAACAGCAAAGGACGCCATTTTCGTGTCAGTACCCTCCACTGCTCCTGGTCCCAGGACCAAGGGCGGGGTGCGGGCAGGGATGAAGGTGGTGTCTCCTACTCCTTGGGGTCCTTCTTGGTGTTGTGGGCCACCTCCCTGATGGAGGTGAGCGTCTTGTGGAACCAGGTGTTCCTGGAGGCCTGCACCTCCTGGAGGGCGGCGTTCAGCTGGTGGGTCAGGTCCTGCTTCTTGCACTCAGACTCCACCAGGGCCAGCTTGGTCTGCGCCAGCTCCAGCTCCAGCTCACGCACCTGGGGGGTGTAGGGGCGAACAAACGAGTCAGGGGAGAAACATAGCGTTAAACAAAAAAAAGGCAAAAGTTTCCTTCTTTTTAAAAAAAATACTGCGCAAACTTTGAAACTCTACAAAACTTGACTTAAAAGATTGTTCTTCAACTTCAACTAAACTTTCATCTTTCCGATAAACATAGTTGTCAACATTTTAGATAGCCATTTTTAACGCAGTTCTTCAACTTCAACCAAACTCATTTTTCCGATAAACATAAGAGTAGTCAACATTTTAGAAAGCCATTTTTAACTCTCCTACCACCATGGGAAAATACATTCGCCCAGCGCATCACTCAACACTCCCACCAAATGCACTGCCAAATACCCTATGCGTTTGTCTAGTTTTAGAGCTTATGTCAGTGAAAAAGAGTGACAGATTAGAGGAAGTTGCAAGCACAGAACTTCCAGAAGGTGGGGGGAAATTTGTACAAAAGACCCCCTGGTATCCCCGGAGGATGGTGGACAGCATCAAACTTCTCTTCAATGTCACTGTCTTTAGTGTTGTCCAGTTTGCAGGCATGGGAATAGGAAAAGTCAAACAAAGCTGACAAGCGGGGGTCTAGGGGCCGCAGAAGGCCCTAGTAGGGGTCCAGGGGGTAACGCTGAGCTGAAGCTTTTTTGGTCATTGAAGCCCTAAAACAGCACTAGAATGGCTAAATTTAGTTACTTTTTGTTTGTTTTCGGTAGAAAGACTTTTCGGCGGAAAAGCAATGTTATTTTGGCGGAAATTTGCTGTTTGGCTGACAATTCCCATCCCCGAGTTTGATCTGACTTCTCCCCTCCCTCTCCTTCTCCCACTGTCTCTCTCTGTGTACCTGTCTCTCTCTGTCTCTCTCTCTGTGTGTCTCTCTCTGTGTACCTGTCTCTCTCTCTCTCTCTCTGAGTATGTACCTGTCTCTCTCTGTGTACATGTCTCTCTCTCTCTCTGAGTTCTGTACCTGTCTCTCTCTGTGTACTCTCTCTCTCTCTCTCTCTCTCTCTGAGTTCTGTACCTGTCTCTCTCTCTGTTATGTACCTGTCTCTCTCTGTGTACCTGTCTCTCTCTCTCTGAGTTCTGTACCTGTCTCTCTCTGTGTACCCGTCTCTCTCTCTCTATCTCTCTCTCTCTCTCTCTCTGAGTTCTGTACCTGTCTCTCTCTCTCTCTGTGTACCTGTCTCTCTCTGTGTACATGTCTCTCTCTCTCTCTCTCTGTTCTGTACCTGTCTCTCTGTGTGTACCTGTCTCTCTCTGTGTACCTGTCTCTCTCTCTCTCTCTGAGTTCTGTACCTGTCTCTCTGTGTGTACCTGTCTCTCTGTGTGTACCTCTCTCTCTCTCTCTCTCTCTCTCTCTCTCTGAGTTCTGTACCTGTCTCTTGAGGATGGCGGCATCAGTGTTCTCCTCCACCTCGTTCTTGGAGTCGGCCAGTTTGAGTTTACCGTCCGCGTCCAACAGCTTGGAGCACGCCTCACAGTTCTTGATCTGACACTGAGAGGAACAACATGACACTTCTGTCGTCATTACCAGCATCACTGTTATCGTCCAACAGCTTGGAGCATGCCTCACAGTTCTTGATCTGACACTGGGAGAAACAACATGACACTTCTGTCATCATTACCAGCATCACTGTTATCGTCCAACAGCTTGGAGCATGCCTCACAGTTCTTGATCTGACACTGGGAGAAACAACATGACACTTCTGTCATCATTTTCATCACTGTTATCGCCCAACAGCTTGGAGCATGCTTCACAGTTCTTGATCTGACACTGGGAGAAACAACATGACACTTCTGTCATTATTATTATCAGTCTCATTGTTATCATAATAATAATAATAATGTGAAATTATATAACTCTCTCACATGAGCTCAGTGTGCTCTACATTGAGTTCTGTACAAACAAATACTAATTCACTAGAAAGTAAAATGAGGATGCTAGCGGCAACGCAGTGTCTTCTCCAGTCCACACTCGTTGTTACAATATGGAGTCGGCCAGTTCACCTCCTCAGCTTTACCGTCTGCCATCCATACCAGCTTGGAGACAAGCAAAAATCTCACAGTTCTTGAAACGGACACTGGGACAAACAACATGACACTTCTGTCGTCATTATCAGAGCAAAGGCAGAGATCACATGGGAGGGAATTATAGTGCTAAATAGTAGAAAGATCATTCACCAAAAGTTTTCGTGTTGACCCAAGGAACGCTATCATCATCATCAGAACAGAGATTCACAAAGGCCCTCGTTCCTATTCCCACGTAAACCCGTTCTCATAGATCTGGGAGAACAGTTGTCTTCTTTAAACCGCTCTTTAAAAAAAGAACCATTAATCGCTTACTCACAATAAAAAATATACAAACTTACGAAGAGATTTGCCATCTGATTAGAATGCACAGGACAGGTAACATTACTGACATTTGTCACACCTTCAAATACCAGACAAGGACACAAACAGAACGAGTCTTCCATTTCTTTTTTTGAAACTAACTTATCGAGTTAGTGTAAAAGAGCATTGAAATGATTCAAGTCTGTTTGTCATACCTTAGAAATACCACTAACTTATCGAGTTAGTGTAAAAGAGCTGAAATGATTCAAGTCTGTTTGTCATACCTTAGAAATACCACTAACTTATCGAGTTAGTGTAAAAGAGCATTGAAATGATTCAAGTCTGTTTGTCATACCTTAGAAATACCACTAACTTATCGAGTTAGTGTAAAAGAGCATTGAAATGATTCAAGTCTGTTTGTCATACCTTAGAAATACCACTAACTTATCGAGTTAGTGTAAAAGAGCATTGAAATGATTCAAGTCTGTTTGTCATACCTTAGAAATACCACTAACTTATCGAGTTAGTGTAAAAGAGCATTGAAATGATTCAAGTCTGTTTGTCATACCTTAGAAATACCACTAACTTATCGAGTTAGTGTAAAAGAGCATTGAAATGATTCAAGTCTGTTTGTCATACCTTAGAAATACCACTAACTTATCGAGTTAGTGTAAAAGAGCATTGAAATGATTCAAGTCTGTTTGTCATACCTTAGAAATACCACTAACTTATCGAGTTAGTGTAAAAGAGCATTGAAATGATTCAAGTCTGTTTGTCATACCTTAGAAATACCACTAACTTATCGAGTTAGTGTAAAAGAGCATTGAAATGATTCAAGTCTGTTTGTCATACCTTAGAAATACCACTAACTTATCGAGTTAGTGTAAAAGAGCATTGAAATGATTCAAGTCTGTTTGTCATACCTTAGAAATACCACTAACTTATCGAGTTAGTGTAAAAGAGCATTGAAATGATTCAAGTCTGTTTGTCATACCTTAGAAATACCACTAACTTATCGAGTTAGTGTAAAAGAGCATTGAAATGATTCAAGTCTGTTTGTCATACCTTAGAAATACCACTAACTTATCTTAGTGTAAAAGAGCATTGAAATGATTCAAGTCTGTTTGTCATACCTTAGAAATACCACTAACTTATCGAGTTAGTTAAAAGAGCATTGAAATGATTCAAGTCTGTTTGTCATACCTTAGAAATACCACTAACTTATCGAGTTAGTGTAAAAGAGCATTGAAATGATTCAAGTCTGTTTGTCATACCTTAGAAATACCACTAACTTATCGAGTTAGTGTAAAAGAGCATTGAAATGATTCAAGTCTGTTTGTCATACCTTAGAAATACCACTAACTTATCGAGTTAGTGTAAAAGAGCATTGAAATGATTCAAGTCTGTTTGTCATACCTTAGAAATACCACTAACTTATCGAGTTAGTGTAAAAGAGCATTGAAATGATTCAAGTCTGTTTGTCATACCTTAGAAATACCACTAACTTATCGAGTTAGTGTAAAAGAGCATTGAAATGATTCAAGTCTGTTTGTCATACCTTAGAAATACCACTAACTTATCGAGTTAGTGTAAAAGAGCATTGAAATGATTCAAGTCTGTTTGTCATACCTTAGAAATACCACTAACTTATCGAGTTAGTGTAAAAGAGCATTGAAATGATTCAAGTCTGTTTGTCATACCTTAGAAATACCACTAACTTATCGAGTTAGTGTAAAAGAGCATTGAAATGATTCAAGTCTGTTTGTCATAATTAGAAATACCACTAACTTATCGAAGTGTAAAAGAGCATTGAAATGATTCATCTGTTTGTCATACCTTAGAAATACCACTAACTTATCGAGTTAGTGTAAAAGAGCATTGAAATGATTCAAGTCTGTTTGTCATACCTTAGAAATACCACTAACTTATCGAGTTAAAAAGAGCATTGAAATGATTCAATTCTGTTTGTCATACCTTAGAAATACCACTAACTTATCGAGTTAGTGTAAAAGAGCATTGAAATGATTCAAGTCTGTTTGTCATACCTTAGAAATACCACTCACAAAGACAAAGCGAAATTAGTTTTCCTTTTTTCTTAACCGACAATGGAAAAGAAAGCCCCCCTCACCTTGATCCGCATCAGTTCCTCCCTGGCTGCCTTCTGCTGAGACTCCAGCCGCTCACTGAGCTGGGAACAGATCTGAAAAACACCCATCCATGTTCTCACCTCGTCTGCTCTCTTCATGTCATTTGACTGCACCGACAGTTTGTGATGCTTATTCTAAGCTACAGGCATAGACAACAGACTCGCCAGCCACTGCAGTGCATCACAGGGCTGCCTACTCCCTGTTGCAGTTTCCAGGGACAAACTGCTTAAAACCCAGGGACAGAGACTTATTTCCAGGGACAAACATTGCAATGTCAGGCGTCATTAACCCTTTCACTGCCAATGTCGCATTTTAGCACGACAATGGTTTATCACCCATGTCACTAAAAGACATCAAATCAGGGCCTGTTATCCAAAGACCCTATTTTCTTAAGTTTGGGAGGTAAGGATAGGCCTAATGTTATATATATCACAGAGGAATTTGCAATATTGCAGATTTTTTTTCCTTCTCTACCCAGTTAAGTTTAATGGTATTTTTTGGCTGAAAAATGGCTGGCGGCGAAAGGGTTAAAAATAATTTGTTATTTAGCAAAACTTCTGCAACTGGATATTTTGGAAAGTATTTTTGCTGCTTTTCAGTGCCAACTTACTTCTATATTGAAGATCCTTTGGTGTTCAGTAACCTACGTGTTGAGAACAATTCAAACTGTCTGTTGTTTGGGGTGTTCCTCTACAAAACTTTCATTCTGATCAGTTTCCAGGGACGCTAAACAGAAAAGAGTATTCCAGGGACAGAGTGTCCCTTTCAACTGTTTCCAGGGACAAAAATACCCCTTAGGAGGGACGGTAGGCATCATTAGTACTTTCCGTGTCGACTTTCTACAACCGGCTCTTGCGCTTAATTACAATATTATCTAGCATATTATATCACAGATTCTCGCCTTGGCTTAAGGCTGTGTCAGACCAACTGACATAGGCTAGAACACCAAGGCTACATCAAAATGTTGCTATGCTATGCATAGTTATGCGGGGATTGTCTTTAGCCATGACAAGCTCCTAGCATAACATCATCAGTAAGGTCCTAGCATAACATCATCAGTCTTCTAAATTCCCCGAAGACGGAGTGTGGCTGCCCACGTGGCGGGGTAATAAAAAACGGTCACACACGCAACATTCTCATCCCTCGCTGACGCATTTGTACCATAGTGTTCAAGTGCTTTGGCTGTTGGGATGATCCCTGGAGTCTTTTAGCCAAGGTAAGCCAACAAAGATACCACAGATTCTATTTGATCCGACGACACACACTGTCACACGCCTATATTTACCTCTCTTTGCGTCTAAAGAACAATAAAGAAAGAACAATTTCAAAGAACACTAACTCTGGAGAAACTCCAGGAAAATGCCAAGAACAATAACTCTGGTGGTCGCATTTCACCCCATAGCACTAACCTCCCTCCCTTCTACAAGTTATCTTGCTTAAAACAAATGAAATGAAGTGCACAGCAAAAGGGAAATGAAGGAAGATTCAGTGGGGACTCCACACAGGAGGGTTACTTTCAGCATGTACACACCTGTTTGTAGTCGGCGATGATGGCAGAGTTTCGGGAACTTTCTTGCTCCGCTCGCTCCAGTTCTCGGCGACACATCTCTTTCAACTGCCACATTAAAAATTAAAAAAATCGTTAATAATGAGTTTGAGGAACGGAAATCGAAAGCTTAATTACTGGACGAAGAAAACAAATAGCACATCAAAATCAAATCAAAATTATTTTTAAAAGTTTTATTCCAAGAAGAAAAAATAATCTGACACAAAGAACTTTCAGTTCACTTCTCTCGGTCAATGAATTATCTCCCCTTGCCCAAAAAAAGAAGTGAAAATGGGATATAAAAAACACACAAAGAACCCACAGACTGAAATTTTTTTTTTCTAGCATGGAGAATAGCAAATGTGCTGGATGGGTAAATAAAACAAAGAGTAGAAAATTCATGTCATATGGAAAAGGAAAAAAAGAAGGAAATCTTGGAGATCGCAGAGAAGTGAAAACATGACCCAACTGAACATTCTTTTTGTTCCAATGCCACTTACAAACTCTCTCAACTATACCCCCCCCCCCCCCTATTCCCCCAGTCAGATGTCAGAGAAATCCAAGCGTTCAGAGACCTGAGCCGACTCCATCTCCAGCCGTTTCTTCTCCTCCTCCGTCTCCCTCAGCGTCTTGCTGGTCTGGGTCAACTCCTTGTCCAGCAGCTCGTTCCTGTCTTGGACCTGGCAATACCAAACAGTACAATGTGTCATAACAACAATATACCCTATACAGTCAGCTCCTTGTCCAGCAGCTCGTTCCTGTCTTGGACCTGGCAATACCAAACAGCACAATGTGTCATAACAACAATATACCCTATGCTGTCAACTCCTTGTCCAGCAGCTCGTTCCTGTCTTGGACCTGGCAACACCAAACAGCACAATGTGTCATAACAATATACCCTATACAGTCAGCTCCTTGTCCAGCAGCTCGTTCCTGTCTTGGACCTGGCAATACCAAACAGCACAATGTGTCATAATAACAGTATACCATAGCTACTGTCAGCAGCTCGTTCCTGTCTTGGACCTGGCAATACCAAACAGCACAATGTGTCATAATAACAGTATACCATATACTGTCAGCTCGTTCCAGTCTTGGACCTGGCAATACCAAACAGCACAATGTGTCATAATAACAGTATACCATATACTGTCAGCTCGTTCCAGTCTTGGACCTGGCAATACCAAACAGCACAATGTGTCATAATAACAATATACCATATACTGTCAGCTCGTTCCAGTCTTGGACCTGGCAATACCAAACAGCACAATGTGTCATAATAACAATATACCCTATACTGTCAGCTCGTTCCAGTCTTGGACCTGGCAATACCAAACAGCACAATGTGTCAAAACAATATACCCTATACTGTCAAAAACTCGTATCCAGTCTTGGACCTGGTTAATACATAACAGCACAATGTGTCATAATAACAATATACACCAAAACTGTCAGCTCTAACCACTCTTGGACCTGGGTATACCAAACAGCACAATGTGTCAAAAACTCGTAAGTCCCAAATTCAGATCTACTTAAGGACAAAAACATACACGCGGATGTTCCGCGTGGAAACCCCTGCGCAATCCGTAAAGACGGGAAAAAAATACGCTACACTGTCAGCTCGTTCCCCTAATCTTGTACCTGGCAATACCAAACAGCTTCTTGTTTCATTATTAACTTATTGATTATTTCCACGCGGAAAATCCGGATGTACTGTGTACCAGGCCTTAGGAGTCTGGAGTAGGGTGTGGATGGCCACAAAAGGCCAACTAGCTCTCAAGGCTGCTGCACACACAGCAGTGAAAAACAGTCAATTTTTCACAAAACACTTGTCATGTTCTACAGACTTTCCTGCCTGACAACTATTCGCCTTATACGAGTATTACCAAAGAAACTATGCATTGCACAATCAGGCTTTAGTTTAAATGTTGGGGTGTACTTTATGACTATGATGAACGCCTTGCCTTCAAAGTGCTTAAAATATGGAAAATGTGAAATGATTTTTCATTGACCACGCAGCTGTCATTGCGACTTTTATTATTGGACGTTTGGCTAAAGACAACCAATGGTAAGCACCCCTTGAGTAAAGAAACAAAAATTTGATTAAAATCCATCCAATAGTTTTTTGAAAAAATGGACTTACACAGACCTCACGATATCTGTCCTCTGGCCGGATAATGACACGTAAAACCTCTTGAGTAAAGAAACAATTACATTAAATAAGAAGAAGTGTCTCACCATGTCCAGTTCGCTGCATAGAGCCAGTTTGCACTCCACCAGTTCATGGGCCAACCAACATTACCACTGCAATACTACAACTACTACTACAGTGAAACCCGTTTAGTACGAATTCCAGGGGAGAAAAAATTTACTCGTTGTCCGCATTTCCCCGTTCAAACCATTTTATCGATTTTGGCAACCCTGACGAACCTATCAATCGGAAAATCACATCTACTGTGATGTGCGTGCTGGTAAAGTGTGAAAAAGACAGAAAAACGGAAACAACACACTTACCCAACAAAGCATGCTTGTAAGCCCAGCAGTGTATCCATAGGGTTTTTTTGCCGATTACAACACTTTAAAACAGTTTATTAACACACTTTAACATCAAAAAACATAAAATCCACACACGCGCTTTACCAGAAAGTTAAAATATGCCCGGAAGTCACAAGATCAGTGCGCAAAGAGTGAATCCAGGGGTGTCTGCTTGCGCTGCAGACACCCAAGTTGTTATATCGGCCAATCAGAATGCCGCTTAAATCGAGGGGTCATTCAAGACGGCGATGCTGTTGTTGTGTGTTCTCATTCTAGCCAGGTAGTTGTGCAAAGAAAGCTTGACTTTGGGATGGCGGTGTGGTTGTAAGTGCGTTTAAAATTCTAACCAATAGTTTTTGCATAAAAGCTTACTTTGGGAGTCAATAAATTGTACTTATATGCAAGTTGCTCGTTGTAGCGAGCTCTTGAGTGCAGAATTAATTAACAAGGAATAAAGAAGGCTTGTGGTCCAGTTCGAATTTTGAAAGCCAGTCGTTAAACACCAGGCTCTCATTTAAACCAACATTACCACTAAATGGGTTTCCCTGTACAATACTACTACTACTGCAATACTACAACTACTACTGCAATACTACAACTACAATACTACTACTACTACTGCAATACTACAACTACTACTACAATACTACAACTACTTAGTACTACAATACAACTACTACTACAATACTACTACAGTACTACCAGTCTCACCATGTCCAGTTCGCTGCGCAGAGCCAGCTTACACTCCACCAGTTCATGGGCCAATCAACACTACTATTGTACCACTACTACTACTACTACTACTACTGTACTACAATACTACTACTACTACTACTACAGTGCTACCAGTCTCACCATGTCCAGTTCGCTGCGCAGAGCCAGCTTACACTCCCCCAGTTCATGGGCCAACCAACACTACCACTGTACCACTACTACTACAATACTGCTACTACTTAGTACTACAATACTACTACTACAATACTACTACAGTGCTACCAGTCTCACCATGTCCAGTTCGCTGCGCAGAGCCAGCTTACACTCCACCAGTTCATGGGCCAGGTCGTCGTTCTCCTGCTCCAGCCGCATGTTGTTCTCCTGCAGACGTTTGTTCTCCCTCTGAAACAACACATGCACACAAATAACCACATTGTTTTCACTTTCTATATTCATTAACCCTTTCACCGCCAATGTCGCATTTTTGCACCACAATGATTTAACACCCATGTTATTAAAACCCTTGAAATCAGGGTCTGTTATTCAATGACATTGTGTTCCTAAATTTGGGCAGTGAGGATTGACCCTATTCTGAATGTGTTACAGAGAAATCCCACAATATTGCAGACAAAATCTTGTTTCTATCCAGTTAAGCGTTAATGGACATTTTTGGCTCAAAGATGGCTGGCGGTGAAAGGGTTAAAAAAAAGATAATGTGTGCAAAAATGAGGACATAACTGACCAGTAACGGCAGCAGCAAAGTGATAAGCCAGATCGGCTGAGGCCTCTCACCACAACAGGACATCGCAAATCTTCCAAAGAATCAAACAAACATTACAAGAAGAAAAACACACACAAAGAGAAAATTGATCCTAATCAGAGATTTCTGATCGAGTCATCAGGCCCGGAATGAAAATCTGTTTAACGTCCTCCGGTCTGGAACAGACACATATGGGACATTAGTAGATATAAAGATGGTGGGAACGATCCTGGAGGCAATGCCTGGAGGCAGGGCAACACCAGTAAAGTCCCGAATTTTAAACAATACGGATAAGTATAATGAACTCCTCAGGCCCTTATGAAAAGGTCCCAAATGACAGCCTCAACTCTATGAGCCACACTTTTACTATAATACATGTTGTTGAACTGGTTCCAACACAAGTTTCTACAAGTGACAACCCTAAAGTAGTCTTTCAGCCACTCTTGTTGTACTGTTCAAACACGCCTCAATAATAACTAAATAGAGTGTAAAAACAAAAAACAAACAAGTTTCAGTTTATATCAACTTTAGTTCAAACTGGGCCAAACCAACCAACACAGATAGGTGAAATCGCTGCCCCCCGTTTAGAAAAGAAAACCAGTACAAAGCTGGGTAGAGCCCCGGAAGGCCCAGCCAGGCAGCTGTCCAGGCAAAACATTGTGAGACGGAAGACCAAAGCCCACAGAGTCCAGTGTCTGTGACTAGAAAATACCAAAGCACTAAAACTAGGCCACATTAGTCACCCTCAGGATTAAATGAACAACCGCTAGAGATAAGAAGGGGAAGATAAACAGGACTAAGGCAGTCATAATGTGGGTCAGCATCGAAGATGGGTAGGTACTAAAATACAGAATATAAGTGGATTGACGTAGTTCTGGGCACTTTGGGCTACTTCTCAGAAACACTGTGTGCGAGATGTGTTTGGATGTTTGATACAATGAAAAGATTAAGATTAAAATTATAGCCCCGTCGACAGCTAAGGCCATGTCAGGTCTTTCACCACGTTAAATCTTACGATACAATGAAAAATGAACGCCCAAAACTGCTGATGGGACCCAGACACGCACTAGTCCAACCTGCCCTACCAACACAAGAGCAGCCCTACACCAACCCTGGAAGCTTGTGTTATGTTCTCTTGTGTTAAATGTTGTGCTGAGGTACGGTGTGATGCTAGTGTGTGTGCCTAATTCATGCACGCACACACCAGGGAGCATGTGCAAACACCCATGTGTGTCAGCCCATAATATCTCTCTCTCTTATTGGTGCTTCATTCACCTCTAACTAGCTTCATAAAAAGTGACTGACTTTCTTCGTCTTTCTCTCTCTAGTTTCTCACTCACTCACTCATAATGTCCTCTCTCCCCCTCTCTCTCTCTCAGTCAGTCAGTCACTCTCTCACACACACACACACACACACACACACACACTCACACACATTTGTGATTTGTTTCCGATATTTGCTCATTGTTCTTTGATTCCTTATGCCAACTTTAATTTTTGATCTTTTCATTTATTTGGTTCAGTATATTTCTTCTTTTCATGACGACAGGATGAAATAAAGCTGGTAGCTTACTCCTTTTTCTTTAATAAAGATCATTTTGACTTGACTTGACTTGACACACACAGATGCGGCCAGTAAAGCCAGCTATGTAACAATCATGACATATTTCCCAAGACAACTTCTCTCATCAAGAAAACTGACAGCAACAGCACAAGTCTCGCTGCATGCCACTGATAAGAACTCTGTACAAAGTGAATTAAGTAGACTCAGGTCAACTGTCTCCGATAGAAAGGCACATCCTTCACTGAAACCAAAATCAATGCAGATAAGACAGACAGACACGAACAAGACGAAGACTGATAAACAGATGGGGGAAAGACAAAGAAACAGATAAAGAATACACACATACTCTTGCTCACTCACTCACTGGCTCACAACACACATACTCTTGCTCACTCACTCACTGGCTCACAACACACATACTCTTGCTCACTCACTCACTGGCTCACAACACACATACTCTTGCTCACTCACTCACTGGCTCACAACACACATACTCTTGCTCACTCACTCACTGGCTCACAACACACATACTCTTGCTCACTCACTCACTGGCTCACAACACACATACTCTTGCTCACTCACTCACTGGCTCACAACACACATACTCTTGCTCACTCACTCACTGGCTCACAACACACATACTCTTGCTCACTCACTCACTGGCTCACAACACACATACTCTTGCTCACTCACTCACTGGCTCACAACACACAACACACTCACTCATACTCTTGCTCACTCACTCACTGGCTCACAACACACATACTCTTGCTCACTCACTCACTGGCTCACAACACACATACTCTTGCTCACTCACTCACTGGCTCACAACACACATACTCTTGCTCACTCACTCACTGGCTCACAACACACATACTCTTGCTCACTCACTCACTGGCTCACAACACACATACTCTTGCTCACTCACTCACTGGCTCACAACACACACACATACTCTTGCTCACTCACTCACTGGCTCACTCTCTTGCTCACTCACTCACTGACTCACAACACACATACTCTTGCTCACTCACTCACTGGCTCACTCACAACACACATACTCTTGCTCACTCACTCACTGGCTCACAACACACATACTCTTGCTCACTCACTCACTGGCTCACAACACACATACTCTTGCTCACTCACTCACTGGCTCACAACACACATACTCTTGCTCACTCACTCACTGGCTCACACTCACACAACACACATACTCTTGCTCACTCACTCACTGGCTCACAACACACATACTCTTGCTCACTCACTCACTGGCTCACAACACACACACACTACTCTTGCTCACTCACTCACTGGCTCACAACACACATACTCTTGCTCACTCACTCACTGGCTCACAACACACATACTCTTGCTCACTCACTCACTGGCTCACAACACACATACTCTTGCTCACTCACTCACTGGCTCACAACACACATACTCTTGCTCACTCACTCACTGGCTCACAACACACATACTCTTGCTCACTCACTCACTGGCTCACAACACACACACATACTCTTGCTCACTCACTCACTGGCTCACAACACACATACTCTTGCTCACTCACTCACTGGCTCACAACACACATACTCTTGCTCACTCACTCACTGGCTCACAACACACATACTCTTGCTCACTCACTCACTGGCTCACAACACACATACTCTTGCTCACTCACTCACTGGCTCACAACACACATACTCTTGCTCACTCACTCACTGGCTCACAACACACATACTCTTGCTCACTCACTCACTGGCTCACAACACACATACTCTTGCTCACTACTCTTGCTCACTCACTCACTGGCTCACAACACACATACTCTTGCTCACTCACTCACTGGCTCACAACACACATACTCTTGCTCACTCACTCACTGGCTCACAACACACATACTCTTGCTCACTCACTCACTGGCTCACAACACACATACTCTTGCTCACTCACTCACTGGCTCACAACACACATACTCTTGCTCACTCACTGGCACAACACACATACTCTTGGGCTCACAACACACATACTCTTGCTCACTCACTCACTGGCTCACAACACACATACTCTTGCTCACTCACTCACTGGCTCACAACACACATACTCTTGCTCACTCACTCACTGGCTCAACACACACACATACTCTTGCTCACTCACTCACTGGCTCAACACACAGACAGATTATAAGACAGCTAAGAAGAGAGAAACAGACAACCTCAGAAAGAAAATGAAAAATCACCGTAACCATAACAGAAACCCCTGTTGTGGGACAATTTGTTACAACAGCACAATTCATCACAACGACACAAATTACGCATCCTTCATGACACGATTTGCTACACTGTGTTGAGGGACAATTTGTTACAACAGCACAATTCATCACAACGACACAAATTACGCATCCTTCATGACACGATTTGCTACACTGTGTTGAGGGACAATTTGCTACAACAGCACAATTCATCACAACGACACAAATTACGCATCCTTCATGACACGATTTATTACAATCACTGTGCAGGCACAATTTGTCACAACGACAAATTATGATTTTTGACAGTGATTGTGACAAATGGTGGTGTTGTGACCAACTGTCCCTCCACAGCCCCCTGCTGTGTGTCAGTGCCCCTCACGTCATAGCGCTCCACGGGGTCCTCCTGCTGCAGGTTCTGCTCCTTCAGGGTCAGGTACTCCTTCTCGTATTTCTTCATCTTCTTCCCCGTCACCTGCACACACATGCAGGCCAGCAGTTGACACGCAGGAACTTGCGTAAATAGACACACACACGCAAGCACCCCCCAAAAAAAACCCACAAATATTTCCAGCACTTACACACAGGAACTTTCACACACACACACACACACACACACGCGCACTCTCTCTCTCTCTCTCTCTCTCTCTCTCTCTCTCTCTCTCTCTCTCTCTCTCTCTCACACACACACACCAGGCATCAGAATTGCCTGAAGTCCAATCCTCTGAAAACTGTGTTAAAAGAGCCATCCAGGCCCTAGTTTGTAGAGGGACAACAGTGAAACTGTTCCCCAAATGACCCAAAACACATGATGCAGTAAGAAATGCTATTTGGCAGAGAAGATTATCAGACCTGCCTACTTGGAATTTTCCCAATCAGTAGCCCAGCCATCAATTTTCAGTAGCATGGCAAATTTTTTCGTAGCATCCACAAATGACGGCAATCAATTTGTTCTCTTCCTGAGCCGAAACGCACGGCTTATGTTTCGCTGATTGTACGTGTTGACGGTCGTCTCTACCGCCATGATTCACAGCGAAGTCTGCATGGCAGAGGTTGCAGTGAGCATGGTTCGCACCAAGTCGACTTCTGACGATGCAAAGCCACTCTTCCGTGTAAGCTATTTTGAAAACTTGTGCGTCAGGCCGATGTTTTTTCTTAGAACAAGATGGTGTGCCAGATGATTTTCGTTTTCTGGTTTGGGTTCGGTTTTTTTTCGTTTGAAACATCTCCCGAATCGCTACTGCTGCTGGAGTCCGCCATTTTTTTCCAGAGAAAGTAATAATAACGCATGCACAGTCACTGATAAAAACGGAAGTGACTAAGGTTATCGCGCGCGACACGGCGTCTGCTCTTAGAAACAGACAAAACCGGGAACGGCATAAGCAAAAATAAAATGCGGCGGCATTTTTTTTTCTCTCCGTAGCAATGTTAAGGTTGCCGTAGCTCCGTAGCAAAGCTTTATTTTTCGTAGCTGCTACGGCCAAATCGTAGCAGTAGGCAGGTCTGGATCAGAAACAAAGGCAAATCCTCTGCCCGCAATGTTCAATTCTCTGAAATTTGCTAATCCCTTGACAATTCTGATGCCTGACACACACACCCAACTATTTCCAGGTTTTACTTCATCAATGTGTGGACACATGTAATCAGCAGGGCATTCTTCCTCACATTTCTTTCTCTCTTTCCCCAACACACTTACACACACATGCTCACAAGCAAGCTCATTTCCATATAGACACACACACACACACCACATGTTCAGGATTTGTATCATGGCATGTATTCAGCATTTCTTTTCATTTTTTTATCCTCCCCCAAATACTAAATGAGCCCATGCACGCAGCCATGCACACACACATTATTAGACACAGACATCTCAAATAAACACACAATGAATGTTAATATTCATCCTTGTCATTATTTTCCTTTTTATCTCTAAGCTAAAGAAACCCAGCCACGATCTTGTCTCCCCCCCCCCCCCCCCCCCCCCCCCCCCCCAAACTATCACTTCTTCTTCACTTCCAGTTAAAGAGTGGGGAGAGAGACCAAGAGGGCAGGGCATGAGAAACAGCTACAGGGAAGTAATCCATTGTAAGCAGTGACCAGCACAAATAAGACTTATCTTCCTTGACCATTAATTCATCTATTTTAATCTTCGCTTTGTCTCTCTTTATAATAATAATAAGGAAAATTTATATAGCGCCCATCCTACAGGGCGCTTTACACAGAATTGAAATGGAATAAAAACATGAAACAAAGATCCAATAACATGAGCAGACAAAATACCGGTCAGACTACGTTTAGCCATTTACAATCAGCAACAACAACTGCTGCGACTACTACTACTACTACTTATAATAGTAAGTAGTAGCGCGGGTGGCGCGCCTCTGGCTGCGACACGCTCTCCAGGTGGGAGCAATCCGAATTTCACAGAGACGCCTCTGTGACTATAAAGTACCTAATACCTAATAGGCCTAATACAAGTCTCTCTCTCTCCAGAACAGGGACTACATTGCTATGGCCTGCCGTCTGGTGTGTACCTTGAGGGAGACAGCGGTCTGCATGAGGTCCACTGCGGCCTCCTCCGTGCGGAACCTCTTGGGCAGCTGCACCCGGAAGTACTTCAGCACCCCCTCAAAGTCGTGAGACAGCAGGTCCTTGCGAGAGATCTGAAAACACCGCCACAAATCGTATTAGTGCTAATAGCATAGGCACAAAAAAGTACTTCAGCACCCCCTCAAAGTCGTGAGACAGCAGGTCCTTGCGAGAGATCTGAAAACACCGCCACAAATCGTATTAGTGCTAATAGTATAGGCACAAAAAAGTACTTCAGCACCCCCTCAAAGTTGTGAGACAGCAGGAAATTCCGCTAAAAACGGAAAGGTTGGCAGGTCTGGGCACAAAAAAGTACTTCAGCACCCCCTCAAAGTCGTGAGACAGCAGGTCCTTGCGAGAGATCTGAAAACACAGGCAACGTTTGAACAGAAGATGATGATGCAATCTTTCCAGAAGATGATTCATGCAATCTGGGAGGGCAGGAAACAGCAGTAATCTGCAAGATCTAAAAAGACTGACACACACTGAAAAATAAAAATAATAATATCTTTTGACATAACAACATGCATAACAATCAACTCCTTTACAAATAGCAAATTTTTCGGATTGTAAGGCAAGACATTTGTCCCAGACACCCCTGTGTCTTATAATAGGAGTTATAGTATAGTAAGAAAGTATAAAACTAAATTTGAATTTTGAGTCAAATTTTGATGACTCAAAGTCCGAAAAGTACTGTAAAGCTGCCTATTTATTACACACTGCATTGACAGAATGATACCCAATAAATAAAAAAGCATACTGTACAGTAATGATCAATGAAACAGATATTTTGAGATGGTGAATGAGTAAACAAAGTAGAATCAGTTACATGTTGTGGAAATGTTAGGAAGGAAATAAAAAGCTCACTGGTGGTAGACACCTTACTTTCCCATAGTTCGAAAACTATGAAGGTAAAGAGAATTGAGCTTGAAAGTTCTTATACCCCAATGTTATGTTCATATTTTCATTATCAAATTAGATTATTTTTAGCAAAACTCTTAATTAGTTTATGCATGACATCAGAATTTGGGAAATTTATAATAAAAAAACCGAACTTACTGTTGATATGAAACGTTATTACTGCCAGAGTTCTGGTAATACAAGAGATTCTTCTCACAAAGTTGAAGACCATTTTATCACAAATGCAACAGGGAAGCTTAAAATAGCAAATTTCCTGCCGTTTGGCACGTAGGTAACATCCACAATTACTCACCTTCAATAAAGCCAGCGCCACGCTGAATATAACAAGGTTCCCCTGAAACGAGTCAATTGATTCTGCATCATTTTCTATGCAAAATTTCGAAGATATCATAGCACAAGAAAACCTTCGTAACAACCCCCAAAAAGCTTAAATTTCAATCTAAATGCAGCATGACTTAGTTAAACCTTTTCACAAACAGCCCACAACTCAAGTTTCCAGTGTGGAGCTTGACATGGCCAGTGTGATTTCCCCAGCATGAGGATGAGTGGTCTGAGAGGTTGTGATTGCATACAGCATGAGGGATTTGGGGCACCCTGAATGCAAGTCAAGTCAAAGTCAAAGATACATTGTCATCTCGTTTAGGGAAATACAATACGGTCTCATACAAACACAGTATAAGAGGGTTAATGTAACGTTCTGAGGGTGATATCCTCGCCCTTCATAATATATCATAATCTAAATCCATTCATTAATATTTCGCTGAATGAAGTTAAAACAATGACACAGATCACGAAAGACTAGAAAAGAGACCTACATTAAATGACTACTAGCATATGACCTAGTATTTGGTATATTTTAGTCAGAGACTTATCTCTGTGAAATTCAGGCTGCTCTCCCCCGCAAATCGCATCGCCGCAAGTGCCTACCCTTTTTTTTCTGGGGAGGGGGTGCAGGGTGAGAGGGGGGTGGGGGCAGACGTGGGAAACCTAGCTATCAATTTGGCCATACCAGGCAGCGGGATTTATCCCTGCTCTTACCGACTTTTAACTGCTATGGGATTTTTACGTGCGTAAAGCGCACGGGTCATACTAGCCTTAAGTCCCCATCCAAAAGACTCGACGTTCAGTTCGATTTCCCTTTCAAACTAAAAAGAAAGGGCGAGGCCGGGATTCGAACCCGGGTCACTCACGTTGCAGTCATGCATTGAAATCGGCAGGTGAATGTCTTAACCACTCTGCCACCTTCCTTCCTTCATAAATATGCATGCAAAATTAATTTTGGTGACTGCTTATGGTTGTTACACATCTAACGAACTGGTTGTGCTGTTAATCTGATCTTTGTTATGCAGTTTGTACAATTGATTGAAAAGAAAAGCTTTCAACACTATTCAACAGAATTGTACAACTAAAGAAGCGTACTCACCTCACTGAGGTAGAGGTCCAGGATGTGGAAGACCACATGCAGGGGGAACTTGGCCGTGAACAGCGTCAGGAACCACTGGGAGGCAAACATGTGTACCTCCAGCCCCATGTCCACAAAGTGGCCGTGAAGGTCAGCCATCTGCTCCTGTAGTGCAATACATATCACCATTTGTAAGTCAGGAACCACTGGGAGGCAAACATGTGTACCTCCAGCCCCATGTCCACAAAGTGGCCGTGAAGGTCAGCCATCTGCTCCTGTAGTGCAATACACATCACCATTTGTAAGTCAGGAACCACTGGGAGGCAAACATGTGGACCTCCAGCCCCATGTCCACAAAGTGGCCGTGAAGGTCAGCCATCTGCTCCTGTAGTGCAATACATATCACCATTTGTAAGTCAGGAACCACTGGGAGGCAAACATGTGTACCTCCAGCCCCATGTCCACAAAGTGGCCGTGAAGGTCAGCCATCTGCTCCTGTAGTGCAATACACATCACCATTTGTAAGTCAGGAACCACTGGGAGGCAAACATGTGGACCTCCAGCCCCATGTCCACAAAGTGGCCGTGAAGGTCAGCCATCTGCTCCTGTAGTGCAATACACATCACCATTTGTAAGTCAGGAACCACTGGGAGGCAAACATGTGGACCTCCAGCCCCATGTCCACAAAGTGGCCGTGAAGGTCAGCCATCTGCTCCTGTAGTGCAATACATATCACCATTTGTAAGTCAGGAACCACTGGGAGGCAAACATGTGGACCTCCAGCCCCATGTCCACAAAGTGGCCGTGAAGGTCAGCCATCTGCTCCTGTAGTGCAATACACATCACCATTTGTAAGTCAGGAACCACTGGGAGGCAAACATGTGGACCTCCAGCCCCATGTCCACAAAGTGGCCGTGAAGGTCAGCCATCTGCTCCTGTAGTGCAATACACATCACCATTTGTAAGTCAGGAACCACTGGGAGGCAAACATGTGGACCTCCAGCCCCATGTCCACAAAGTGGCCGTGAAGGTCAGCCATCTGCTCCTGTAGTGCAATACACATCACCATTTGTAAGTCAGGAACCACTGGGAGGCAAACATGTGGACCTCCAGCCCCATGTCCACAAAGTGGCCGTGAAGGTCAGCCATCTGCTCCTGTAGTGCAATACATATCACCATTTGTAAGTCAGGAACCACTGGGAGGCAAACATGTGTACCTCCAGCCCCATGTCCACAAAGTGGCCGTGAAGGTCAGCCATCTGCTCCTGTAGTGCAATACACATCACCATTTGTAAGTCAACACTATCTGAAAAACATCGTACACCACCATTTGTTAATCACAGTTATCAGTGAGGGCTCAGACCTGAATAACCCTGTCCACAAAGCACCTGTGTAGGTCACTCCACCGTGTCCATACTGTAGCAAAACGACACCATTACCGTTAGTTTGTAACATGTATTGTAGCAAAACAGCACAGTGTACTTGTCTCATCAGGCATGAAAGTGGATGAAGATCAAAAGAGAGGAGATTTTTTCAGCCGATAAATCCTTCCACCCGGATTTTCACCTAACGTCAGAAGTCTTTGTTGACCTGGGGGGGGGGGGGGGGGGTAGACCTGGGGGGGGCTGACCCTTTCCCCGGCCACCTTTCAGGCATGAAAGAATGAGATTTTTCCAGCCGATAAGAACTTCCACCCGTTTTCAGCTCCGGTCAAAGTTTTGTGCTTGAACAGAACGTTCCCCAAAATTTCTTTCCAGCCGAGTTTTCAGCTAACTAACGTCAGGAGTTTTGTTCAGCGGGGAGGGGGGCTAATCTATTCCAAAAATTGCGTCCGCACAAATATCCTTCCACCCACATTTTCAGTTAACATCGCTACTTTTGTTGAGCGGGAGCTACTCATTTCGTCTTCCTTCGCACAAATGAAGCGAGTGAGCTAAAGCGACTTCCGGTTAACCAGTTTGAGAATCGTCAAATAGAGACTTGTAGATATAAGAATACGGCAAGATCGGTCCTTTACTTCTAACAAAAATCTGTTGGAAAAAAAAAAGTCAGCAGATTTTTTTTTTCCGGCGGAAGTTTTGAAAAAATTCCACAAAAAGCGGAATTCTTTCATACCTGTCTCATAGACCTGCAAAGCGCTGACCCTTTCTACGGCCACCCACCTGCATCAGTCTCTCCAGCTGGTAGAACTTGAGGTGCAGCTCCTCAAAGCCCTGCTTGAACAGGTTCCTCATGCCGTAGTCGTAGAGGATCTTGGTCAGCACGCAAAACGCCTGCTCCTCTGGCATCTACACAAACAACAAGGCAGTTCTCAAAGCTCTGTTTCAACAGGTAACTTCATACCATAGTCGTAGAGAATCTTGGTCTATTTAAAAAACTGCCTATTCTGTTGACATTTGTGCAAATACCAGTACATTTTGGTTTAAATTTAATAAAGAAAAATCTGATCTAATATCTTCTTTATATATATCCTTTGTGCATTGATTATGTTGTGAGTGTGTGTAATATGTTTCGTGAAGGCTTATGTCCAGCTATGTTAATGTAGTATGTGATGATTTTCCCAACCTTGCTCAATGTGTTTTAGTGTGGAACTCCTGTGTCTGTACATGCTTTTAATTTCTCTCAGGCCTCCCAGGGACCCCCATTTGGGGGTCTATGAAGTACTAAAATTCTAAAGGATCCTCTAAAACAATGTGCAGAGGGTCACAGGGATGCACTAGAATTATTTTTAGCATTCGCAATGCCACTGGGACCCTCAATCCCGCCTCTAGGACACTGTACGTGAAGGAGTCCCTGGGACCCCTTGTTTTACGGGATTGGGAGCCCTGTCTCTGCATTGAGATAATAAAGTTTTCTTAACCCTTGACTTGACTTGATTTTCAAGAATCAAATGAGTAACTAATACCTAGCTGCAAATTTCTCAGAATAAAAATTTAGAGTCCTGCCGAAAAGTGAGTGAGAAGGGCCGAACATTTTGTTTCCTGACAAAAAAAGGCAATCTTATGCCAAGCAACATGAAACACAGCCAAGTGTAGATTGAAATAAATGTGAACTAATTAACAACATATTTCTCCAGAAATTCAGCTGTACAGAGGCCAATTTCTTATGCGTTTCACTGGCTTCTGGTGATTTACATGGGTAGATTTTTTACAAATTATGAAAATTGATGGAATCATGCATGCACACACTTGCATGCTCACTGCACATGCACACACACACACACACACACACTCATACAGCCCTCACAATCACCAAACATTTTCACTCACATGAAGCAGGAGAGCGGCGGCCAGGAAAGACAACCCCTGGACATAACCTATGTCTTCGTCATACACTGCGTAGGCCTGGACACACACACACACAGAGAAAACATGTCATTATCCATAAGACAAGAAACGAAGGGAAAATAAGCTAGCATTCTTAGGGCACATAACTCCAGTCCAGGCTAACTAAGAACACAGAGCCTCCTAGTCTAAAGGCACATAGAGTACCAACAGGTCTACATAGAGTACCAACAGGTCTGCATAGAGTACCAACAGGTCTGCATAGAGTACCAACAGGTCTGCATAGAGTACCAACAGGTCTGCATAGAGTACCAACAGGTCTGCATAGAGTACCAACAGGTCTGCATAGAGTACCAACAGGTCTGCGCGTTGGTTGGGTACCCTAACCCTGGAAATCGTAGAGATTGCAGAGAAATCACGTCATACTTACGTCATTGTTTGCATCAAATCGAGGGGTACGCAAACCCCCTTGGTACTCTAACTCCAGTCTAAGACAATTATGATACCAAACTGCCCAGCCCTCTGTGCAAATAAATAGCAAACAAAGAGAGTTCCTTAGTCTCTGTCTCTCTCTCTCTTCTCTGATCTTTCTCAATCCCATCCCATAAGCACATGACCAGTTAAAAGTGGGTGGACAGTGCTGTCTCATTATCACTGAACCTCTTCGCTGCCCCGTCACAAATATTTCCGTCAACTTCCGGTAACCTATAAACTGCCCCGTCATGGAAATATCCGTCATAGGGTTATTCTAAGAGTTTCCCCTTTTCTATCCATATGCTTTCCGCAGTATGTTTGAATGCATGTGAGAGTGTTCTCAAATGATATTATATTCAATTCCCTTTCAGAAAAGCATAGGTCATAGGCACTTTTATTCAGAAATTTTTGCGATAGACTCCGCAACCTAAAACGGCTTGGCAAATAGTTGCCCCGGAACCGGAACCGGGCTCGGCAGTGAAGGGGTTAAAGGATATCATCATCAACAAATGCAATACTTTGTAATCCTAATTACAAGTATCTCCTCTGAATTTTTTTGGTTTAAATTCAAGAATTCTTGTGTCAGAATGACATTACCAATTAACTACAAAATTAAAACAATCAACCCTAAGGAGGTGTCGAACGTCCATACAAAATTGCGTTGATTAGTTTTCACAACCACCAACGGATGGCCAGATTGGTGGACAGAAGTACACAGAGAGATAAACACATACACCTCCTAGGGGGAAAAGGGAAAATGAAAACATCATTAATAATGCCAGTGAGTAGCACCGACCAGCCTTGATGCTCCCCATCTACACAGGAGTAATGTCCCATGTGTGTCCTCTGCTGACCGGGAGGACGTCCAGTCTAACTGGACGCTGGTCAATGCTGCCCATCTACACAGGAGTAATGTCCCATGTGTGTCCTTTGCTGACAGGGAGGACGTCTAGTCTAACTGGACGCTGGTCAATGCTGCCCATCTTCACAGGAGTAATGTTCCATGTGTGTCCTTTGCTGACAGGGAGGACGTCCAGTCTAACTGGACGCTGGTCAATGCTGCCCATCTTCACAGGAGTAATGTTCCATGTGTGTCCTTTGCTGACAGGGAGGACGTCCAGTCTAACTGGACGCTGGTCAATGCTCCCCATCTAAACAAGAGTAATGTCCCATGTGTGTCCTTTGCTGACCAGGAGGATGTCCAGTCTAACTGGACGCTGGTCAATGCTCCCCATCTAAACAAGAGTAATGTCCCATGTGTGTCCTTTGCTGACAGGGAGGACGTCCAGTCTAACTGGACGCTGGTCAATGCTCCCCATCTTCACAGGAGTAATGTCCCATGTGTGTCCTTTGCTGACCGGGAGGACGTCCAGTCTAACTGGACGCTGGTCAATGCTGCCCATCTACACAGGAGTAATGTCCCATGTGTGTCCTCTGCTGACCGGGAGGACGTCCAGTCTAACTGGACGCTGGTCAATGCTCCCCATCTTCACAGGAGTAATGTCCCATGTGTGTCCTTTGCTGACCGGGAGGACGTCCAGTCTAACTGGACGCTGGTCAATGCTGCCCATCTTCACAGGAGTAATGTCCCATGTGTGTCCTTTGCTGACCGGGAGGACGTCCAGTCTAACTGGACGCTGGTCAATGCTCCCCATCTTCACAGGAGTAATGTCCCATGTGTGTCCTTTGCTGACCGGGGGGACGTCCAGTCTAACTGGACGCTGGTCAATGCTGCCCATCTTCACAGGAGTAATGTCCCATGTGTGTCCTTTGCTGACCGGGGGGATGTCCAGTCTAACTGGACGCTGGTCAATGCTCCCCATCTTCACAGGAGTAATGTCCCATGTGTGTCCTTTGCTGACCGGGGGGATGTCCAGTCTAACTGGACGCTGGTCAATGCGGCGCTGGACCCACCCACCTTGCTGATCCTGTACAGCGAGTCCTGCCCCAATCCCCCGCTCTCCTTGAAGAAGTCGTGGGCTGGGAACGTCCTGTTCACGTCCCGCTGTATCACCGCCTCACAGGGAGAGTCCTGCAACGAACACATGCAATAAACACGTGAAATAGCATGCAATACACACATGAAACAACATGCAATGAACACATGAAATAACATGCAATGAACACATGAAATAACATGCAACGAACACGTGAAATAACATGCAATGAACACGTGAAATAACATGCAATGAACACATGAAATAACATGCAATGAACACATGAAATAACATGCAATGAACACATGAAATAACATGCAACAGGCATGAAAACTACTGTTCCCAAAAAAAGAGGAGATTTTTTCAGCCGTGAAATCCTTCCACCCGGATTTTCAGCTGACGTCAGAAGTTTTGTTGAGCGAGGGGGGGGAGACTTACCAAATTTTTTTTCCCGCACAAATAACTAACGTCAGAACTTTTGTTCAGCTTGCTCTTCAGACGCCATTTTGGAAGTGATGACGTCGGGAGGAGAAGGCGCGAAATGATGATCGTGCCATTTAAAGACCCAGCATGCTGAGTTTTTACTCGCTTTTCGATTTTTTTTTTTTTAGGCGGAGATTTTTTTTTTAGGTGGAGATTGGTCGATTTCGGGAAACAATTAGGCGGAGAAGGCGGAGAAAATGGAGATGTTTTCATGCCTGATGCAATGAACACATGAAATAATATGCAATGAACATATGAAATAACATGCAATGAACGCATGAAATAACATGCAATGAACACATAAAATAATATGCAATGAACACATGAAATAACATGCAATGAACACATGAAATAATATGTAATAAACACATAAAATAATATGCAATGAACACATGAAATAATATACAACAAACACATGAAATAATATGCAATGAACACATGAAATAACATGCAATGAACACATGAAATAATATGCACTGAACACATGAAATAACATGCAATGAACACACGAAATAATATGCAATGAACACATGAAACAATATGCAATGAACACATGAAACGATATGCAATGAACACATGAAATAATATGTAATGAACACATGAAATAACATGCAATGAACACATGAAATAACATGCAATGAACACATGAAATAACATGCAATGAACACATGAAATAATATGCAATGATACATGATTTGAGATGGGAGAAGCATGTGTGAATCTGTGTGTGCATGCAAGTGTGTGTGTGTGTGTGTGTGTGTGTAAGTATGTGTACATGTGTTAGTACGAGTGTGTGCGTGCACTAGCGTGATGCAGTGTGCAGCACCAACCTTAGTGATGAGGATGCGGTATGCCTCCAGCAGGTGGTGGATGTCCTGGGCCCCGGCCAGCAGCTGCCACACCTCCCCCCTCAGGGCCTCGGGGATGCCCTTCCTGACCAGCCCCGTCACCTGCTTGGGGCGCAGCGCCAGGTTGGCATGCCAGCGGGTCAGCACCTCAGCCCAGGCCTCCAGCAGGTTGCAGTCCTTCACCTCTTTGCTCACATTGCCTGAGCCGCTCAGCAAAGGCTCGTCCGTGTCTGGGGCACCACATAAGGGAACACATGGCTACAACAATCAACAGCTTCGCCAGTCGCCAAAGTCATTTTTCACCGTTATTGACATTGCCTGATCCGCTCAGCAAAGGCTCGTCCGTGTCTGGGGCACCACATAAGGGAACACACGGCTACAACAATCAACAGCTTCGCCAGTCGCCAAAGTCATTTTGCACCATTATTGCAACTGAAAAGGCTGAAGAGGTCGGAGAAAGAAAAAAAAAAGTAGAGAGAGAAAGAGAGAGAGAAGAGAGAGGGTGTGTAGACAGCCAGACAACCGGCCAGACAAGGACTGATCAGCGGTACCCAGCATGATGCCGGCCCAACCACTGCCTAGCCCTGGGTCTGATGTTGCTTTGGTGCCTGGATGGTTTCAGGCTTCGAGCAAGTTGCAGTCTTTCACTACTCTGCTGACACTGCCTGACCCACTCAGCACAGGTTCATACTCGTCAGTGCAAGAAAAGGGAACATAAGGGTACAACGATGAACAGGTTGGTTTCAGCAGTCAAGCTAAAATGTGGTTCACTGCATTTCCCCAGTGATGGTGATTAAGATCATATACTTTTTGTTATGGGGATCTACTGCAAACAGTTTGCAGACTATTGCCACTTGTTTTTAGACAGACACACAGAGAAACACAGAGACAAACAAGGTATTGATCATTATTATCATCAATACTCACAAAACTGTTTTTCAGAATCCTGGGGAGTCTGGGGGTACCTCGTAGTAGAAGTAATAATAATAATAGTAGTAGTAGTAGTAATAGTAGAAATGGTTGCTATTAAGAATAAGATAATACACAGTAGCAGTAGTAGCAATGGTAGTACTAGTAGTAGCAGTAGTGGAAGCAGAAGCAACAGCACCCGTAGCAGTAGTACTAGTAGTAAAAGTAGCATTTACCTGACTCTTCCTCAGGGTCCTCAGACTCAGTCAAAAACTTAGGTGTCACTTTGGACAATACTCTTTCCATGCAGAGTTTCCTGACTCAGACCTGTCAGTCCTGCTACTATCATATTCGTTGCATTGGCTATATTCGTAAATACCTCTCAGATGAAGCCACAGCAAAGCTTGTTACTTCCCTCATCCTGTCTCGTATTGACTACTGTAATGCTCTCCTTTCTGGCCTATCAGTCTCTTCTCTATCTTGTCTCCAGCGTATTCAAAACACAGCTGCTCGTCTTGTCCTTAGGAAGAAAAAGTTCGATCATGTTAGCCCTCTTCTGCGTTCTTTGCACTGGCTTCCTGTCGCAGACAGAATTGAGTATAAATTAAACACACTTTGCTATAAATCTATTCATAAAGCTACTCCATCTTACCTCTGCGACAATATTTCCATCTATACGCCAGCTCGCACTTTACGTTCAGTTTCTGACCCTCTTTCTCTCCAGATCCCTAGGTATAAGCTTTCAACTGTTGGTCGGCGCTCTTTTGCTGTCTCAGGACCGACCTCCTGGAACAAACTTCCTCTCTCCCTCCGTCAGCGACCGACTCTCTCTGCTTTCAAAGCTAACCTCAAAACCCACCTGTTCCCCCGTCATTAAAGCTCCTCTCTCTTTCTCTTCTCTCTCTTGCCATTAGGTCTGTTTCTGCTATATTCCATTTATGTTATCCGTGTGTGTTCGCTTTGTATTGCGTTTGTGTTTGAATGTGCTTTGAATGCTAATGTGTGTGTGCGCTTTGATTTGATTTATATCAAGATTCAGCGCCGTATAAATACTGTATGTTGTTGTTGTTGTTGTTGTCCTGGGGCGTCTGGATGGGTTCAGGGGGCACCTTGTTGGCGGCCAGCAGGGACTATCATCATCGTCATCATCATCATCATCAACATCATCATCACCATCATCATCATCATCACATCATCATCATCATCATCATCACTACTCACCAGACTCTTCCTCAGGGTCCTGGGGCGTCTGGATGGGTTCAGGGGGCACCTTGTTGGCGGCCAGCAGGGACAGAGGCTATCATCATCACCATCATCATCATCATCATCACTACTCACCAGACTCTTCCTCAGGGTCCTGGGGCGTCTGGATGGGTTCAGGGGGCACCTTCTTGGCGGCCGGCAGGGACAGAGGCTATCATCATCGTCATCATCATCAACATCATCATCACCATCATCATCATCATCATCATCATCATCATCACTACTCACCAGACTCTTCCTCAGGGTCCTGGGGCGTCTGGATGGGTTCAGGGGGCACCTTGTTGGCGGCCGGCAGGGACAGAGGCTATCATCGTCGTCATCATCATCATCGTCAACAAACTGGTTGATGACACCAGACTCTTCACCAGTCTACTCACCAGTCTCTTCCTCGGGTCCTGGGGCGTCTGGATGGGTTCAGGGGGCACCTTGTTGGCGGCCGGCAGGGAGAGAGGCTATCATCGTCATCATCATCATCATCATCGCCATCATCATCATCATCATCACTACTCACCAGACTCTTCCTCAGGGTCCTGGGGCGTCTGGATGGGTTCAGGGGGCACCTTGTTGGCGGCCGGCAGGGACAGAGGCTATCATCGTCATCATCATCATCATCAACATCATCATCACCATCATCATCATCATCATCACTACTCACCAGACTCTTCCTCAGGGTCCTGGGGCGTCTGGATGGGTTCAGGGGGCACCTTGTTGGCGGCCGGCAGGGACAGACTGAGGGCGGCACGCCTGTCACGATCTGTCTGACTCTCCACCTTCAGCACCTCGTAACCTGGCTCCCCCTCCTGCCCCGACACCTGCAGGCAGCCACAGATAAACAACAACACTGACAAGTGATACGTTTCATTCGGCTTAAATTACGTGTCACCACCAGATGTATTTCTTATTTTTGGACAATAAATTGTGACTTTTCTTCTTCGTCGATCACTTCAGCGAAGACGCCAGCTGTCCGTACGAAAGTGGCAGCCATCTAAGATCCCTCCGGTTGCTGCGGAGCTTCTCCCTCGGTGACTATTGACTGTGAACAACAACATCAGCCAGGAAGGGACAGCCTTCGCTGCAGAGTATCTGATGCGATCTGTCTAACACTTTCAGAATCTCGTACCCTGCCTCGCTCCCCTTTCTGCCTCGACACCCGCAATGCAACAACAACAATTACCAAGCACCTGTGTACATGGGTGCTTCTACAAAATCCTGACAAACTTGTGTTGGCATCTTATACTGATCTCCTCTTTCTTCGCATCTATGGTGAGATGTATCATTTTCATGGTTGAAGATAAAACATTCAATCAATAGCTTTGAAAACATCCAAATCCTCCTTCAAAATGACACCGAAGAAGTAGCCTAACGCATGAAAATGGTGCATTCCCATTGGCCAACCACAGAGAAGCTTACGAAATTCAGTCAAGGGAATGTACTCGCTTGACAAACTTTCTTTCATCTTCACCGTGCGCAAGAAGAAAGTCTGCTGAACTCGACGATCTTCTCTCTCTCTCTGTAAGTTTTTTTTCCCCCAGTCGAATAGAAAAAGCGCATTTACGCACTTACACATAACTCTCACACCCCTGAACAGACTGAACAGCAGCAACCAGGCGTGTTAACGACAACAGCAAGATACTGACTCTGCACTTTCAAAACCTTGTAGTTTGGTTCTCATTCCCGCCCCGACACCTGAAATATGACATTGACAACTGCAAGTAAACAACAATAACCGGTAAAGGTCAAGATGTGCCCCCCCCCACATTTCTTGGTTAATTCCATTTTTCCCTTTCTTACCAAACATAAAGCTGTATTTTATTAACCTTTTCAGCTAATTATCTTTTTGGAATAATAACCCTAACCCTATCCCCCCCCCCCCCCCCCTATAGACGGAAAAACGCAATGAACGACTGTGACAAATGTGCGGTGTACTGCAGTACATAGGGGGGGGGGGGGGGGGGGGGGGGTAGGTTATTCCAAAAAGATAATTAGCTGTTTGGTAAGAAAGGCAAAAACGGAAAAATTGAATTAACCGAGAAATGCAGGGGGGGGTGGCACATCTTTACCTTTGCCCAATAACCAGCACCTTGACATCAGCATTCAACAACAAGAAGGAAAACAACAAAAACCTTTTCCCAAACATAGAAAGAGTTGACATTGACAACAACAACAAAAACAACCCTTTCCCAGACATACAAAGAGTTGACATTGACAACGACAACAATCCCAGGCAAAAAGAGAACGGTTACTGGTTTGAGCAGGACGTGGAATCGCTCGTAGTGTGGCTTCTTGGTGAACTGCCAGAAGCGCTCGTTGATGGGGTACACTTTGGCGCGGATCTCCAGCGCAAACCGCACCGGCTCCTGGATCCCAAAAATCACCAGATCCACCGCCACCGTCAGGAACACCCTGGTGTCTGGGGATAGAGAGAGAAAACAAGAAACAAACCATTGAAAACCTAGGGTTGTCTGTTGTTGGGTTTTTTTTGTATCAGGAAGTCAGTCATTCTTCCAAACGGACTGAAGAAAGCCTTCAAACAAAGCAGAAAAATGGCCAAAATGGGAGTTTGGTGTTATCAGAAATCTTTCAGGTCATGTGCTGTGATAGAGGAGTGTACTGAGTAGGCTGTGTGTGTGTGTGTGTGTGTGTGTGTGTGTGTGTGTGTGTGTGTGTGTGTGTGTGTGTGTGTGTGTGTGTGTGTACATGTGCATGTGTGTGGTATGCAACAGTGTGTGTGTTTCTCTGTGTATCAAAATATATGGGTGAACACATGCTGACGGGGTACGTAAGTCACGCAAGCGAGCATTTGGAGATGCGTGCGCATTTACATCAATGCATGTGTAGACAGATATATAATGCCTATGTTAAGTGTGCATGCCTGCGTATTCCGCACCTCTAGAGTGCAAGCGTTTGTGCCAATGCGGCCTGCATGCACGTGCATAAAGAGGTGAAGAGGACTGACTGGTGTAAAAGGGCCTGGTTTGTTGTTGCATTACCTTTCTCCGTCTCTGTGTTGAGGATTTCAAAACACTTCTCGGTGGGGTCCCAGTGGCCAGATATGCTGTAGGTACGGTCGTCAGCCGAGTAGCCCATGTTCACCTGCAGCGCACCGCAGTCATCCACAGTTTGACACTTTACCTTGCAAGCTTATAACAACCAAGTGTGCTACACACACAGTGGAGTGCACTTAACACAAAGCTGGATAACAAAATATTTGTTAACACACAAAGATCCGTTTGAACGGACAAAACTCTTCTATATTATCATTTAAAAAAGATTGCTTTACACACAGATTTTCTTCTCAGCACAACATGAAAAGTTTTTTTATTTTTTTATTTTTAATTTTTAATATGGTTAGGGTTAGGGTAACAAAAACTTGGTCGATTGTTATTTATCGTACTACAGTTCGCATTGATAGCACTAATTGAAACTGGAGCCACCGAATATTACCTTACAAACTTTGCAAAAGCCATCACAAAGCTCAACTGTTCATCTACTGTGCCATGTGCTAGTCAGGAAGTTGGAAGTCGGAAATTATGAACTGGCGGCAGTCCTGCACAAAGTGTGTCGTCTGCAGCACTACTGCTCGTTCAGTAGCAGAACAGTTTCACATTTTTTACCGTGATTTTGTCGAAAATGCTTAACACAAATAATGGTTAACACACACAAAAAACTTTGTCCCCTGAATTTCGTGTTAAGAGTACTCCACTGTAAAATACTAGACACAACTTTTAACACCTTCTCCGTGGCCCAGTAAATGGCGTCTGAACAGTAGGTTATGCTGATCGCATTTTAAAAATAATTAAACTTTGCGCAAATGTTCACATCATTTCGTTATTATCGCATTGTTTCAAAATGAATTGTTGAACAGTTGCTGACAGAGACGTTGTAGTTGTAGATTGCGGTGATTATGATCATTTCTTCTTCTTCTTCTTTGATTGATCATCTAACTTCAACGTAGTGAAGACTCTGATGAGTATATACAATTCAGTGTAAAAGAGAAAAACAAAACAGTGTCTTTTTGTTTCTCTCTCACTCTCTTCCTCTCCTACTCTCTCTCTCTCTCTCTCTCTCACACACACACACACACACACACACACACTCACACACACACACACACACACACACACACACACACACACACACTCACACACACACACACACACATGCACACACACACACACACACACACACACACACACACACACACACTCACACACACACACACACACACACACACAGAGTACTGACCAGTTCAATGAGCTGCATGTCACTGTGCTTTACATTGCGACCCGGCGATATCAATAATCCAAAACACCTGCAAAACAAACACAAATGTTTGAGGGAACAACAACAACAAGAACAAAATTATCATCATGTGAAAAAGTAAAAAAGGGAAAACCAAAAGCTGATAAAAATGTTTAAAGTGTAAATAATTTGAAGCATATCCTAATTGAGTCAACTAAAAATTTAAGATTCACAGTAAAACACACACACACACACACAGACACACACACACACTGTGACATGAACACACAAATGGCCTGCTGGTGTAGCCTGGCACAGTTGCATGCATCTTTCACTAAACACCTGCCAGGATAGCGATCAAGTTCCACAAAACGCCTAAAAACAGAGTGATAGCTTTCACAAAACGCCTAAAAACAGAGTGATAGCTTTCACTAAACGCCTAAAAACAAAGTGATAGCTTTCACTAAACGCCTAAAAACAAAGTGATAGCTTTCACTAAAAGCCTAAAAACAAAAGAGAGAGAAGGGGGAGGAGGAGATTGAGGAGGCTGCCGTTCCTTTCTTTTCAGTGCCAGTGCTGGCATGTTGTTATCTCAGCAGACTGCCGAGCTTGCTTTGATAGTGGGTTGGAAGGGAGAGATGGTGTGGGACTCGGTGGTAAAAAAACAGGGTCGTGCAGTCCACTGAAATTTACAGTTGCCCATCGGGCTAGTGACTTTTGAAACCTGGTTGTCAACAGATTTTCATACTAGCCTCGGGCTACGGGGCTAGTAGTTTTGGCCATGCCTGATGGTACTTACCACTCAATCCTCAGCTGCTGTGTGCAGCAGGGAGGTGGCCAGGCCTGATGGTACTTACCGCTCAATCCTCAGCTGCTGTGTGCAGCAGGGAGGTGGCCATGCCTGATGGTACTCACCGCTCAATCCTCAGCTGCTGGGGCCCAGTGTGCTGCACGGAGATGGCCAGGCGCTTCTCGCAGTTGACCCTGAGCTTGAAGACGTCCTTGTCCTTGGGGCAGGTGGAGTAGCTGCCCTTGCCGTCATCCTCCTTGAACTCGAGGCCCACGGTGAAGGTGGACTCCTGCTCCGTGTCGGGGACCTCCGCCAGGCTGCCCTGCGGCGTCATCCTCCGCGGCACGCGCCGGAACGTCGTGGCAAAGCAGTACAGGATCTTAGCCACCTGGAAGCACCGTTCACAAATTCTATGCAAAAGTCAGCACCAATTAACATTTACTGTATTGTTTTTGGGGGCGCATGTATGAAGCAGCGCAAGGTTTGATCCACCTGGAAGCACCGTTCACATATTCTATGCAAAAGTCAGCACCAATTAACATTTACTGTATTGTTTTTGGGGGTGCACGTATGAAGCAGCGCAAGGTTTGATCCACCTGGAAGCACCGTTCACATATTCTATGCAAAAGTCAGCACCAATTAACATTTACTGTATTGTTTTGGGGGGCGCACGTATGAAGCAGCGCAAGGTTTGATCCACCTGGAAGCACCGTTCACATATTCTATGCAAAAGTCAGCACCAATTAACATTTACTGTATTGTTTTTGGGGTCGCACTTGTGAAGCAGCACAGGATTTAGCCACCTGGAAGCACCGTTCACAAATACAAAAGTCAGCATAGGGCAGTGTTGATAGGGCAGGCGTGGCTGGTGCATCTCTGGGTCCCATCAGCACCTTCGGGTGTTATCTTTCATTATCTCATTCAACATTATACTGTACTGCTTTGGGGCGCAATTGTGAAACAGTACAGGGTTTGGGACAACTGAAACTACAGTCAAAATAGCAAAATCCACAATTTTGCTTGTAGGAGACGATAATCTGTTGCCTTGCTCTTTTCTGTCACCAAATTATCTCCCTTACAGTCGTAAAAGTGGATGTAGCCGTCAAAATTAGCTAAACCAGACAATGCAGGAAAATTGAGCATTATTGCATTGATCTTGAGCATGCGTCAGAGTACTTGCAAAGCAGTGCGGAAATCCCATGCACAGTCCGCAAATAAGTGGAAGAAAGAAGGGTAACAATGTACGGATTAGGGGAAATTCGGACACGTGCGCAAATCTTTTCCCTTCTTTCTTTTACTTATTCGCGGATTGCACACAGGTTTCTGCACGGAATCTCCACATATGTGTGTATGCACCCTAAGACACGCACCTGAATATCAGGGCAAAACATGTAACTGAACCCCTTGACTGCCACATAACCTATTAGGCGTGTACTTCATGAGGTCACTAATGACGTCCTCAGATGAAGGGGGATAACTCCGGGAGGCATTATTTTGCTTTAAAACAGTCAGCAGCATTTTACCAATTCGCTTTAAAACAGTCAGCAGCATTTTATTTTCAGTTATTTTGCTTTAAACAGTCAGCAGCATTTTACCTCATCATTTTGCTTTAAAACAGTCAGGAGTATTCTACCTCCGATTATTTTTCTTTAAAAAGGTCAGGAGCATTATATGTGCAGACCATTTTGCCAAACTGACTCGTAACATTTCTCTGCTCTTACAACACAACAACAACGACAAAAATAAACCTCTCAACTTTTCTCTGGCAGTGAAGGGGTTGTTGTTATATGCAGGTTTTCTCACACATTGTCAGAAGTCAGCACACTTCTTCTTCCTTCTTCTTCGATCACTCAGACAGTTTCCTGTCAATTATAAGCAGATGCGTCATGCTGCCGTTATGCGCCTAACTAAGAAATAGTTAGGCCCAGCAAGTCCGACTTTGGCTGGAGGAAATGTTTTTGAAAAAAATGCAGGAGAATGGACCCGGTAAAGGCAGAAAGATAATAGATGACAGTAAGCAAAGGGAAAAGGCAGAGTCAAAGAGAGTGACAGATTAGAGGAAGTTACAAGCACAGAACTTCCAGAAGGTGGGGGAACTATTTATACAAAAGACTCCCCGGTATCCCCACGGGGGGTCAGCGCACAAACTTACAGCTTCGGTCAGGTCACAGCGAAACACGTGGCACTGGAAGATGGCGTTCTCGGCGCTGTCGCCATGGCTGCAGGTGAAGGCGAAGCACTGTCGCTCGCCACTGTCCGGGGGGCCCCGCGCGCAGAACAGGATCCGGTGGATCCGGAAGCTGGCGATGTCCGAGTCGCTGGCCGGATCCAGCAACCTGCAACACGGCAAAACACACTGTTGGGTCAGAGGATCCAGCAACCTGCAACACGGCAAAACACACTGTTGGTCAGAGGATCCAGCAACCTGCAACACGGCAAAACACACTGTTGGTCAGAGGATCCAGCAACCTGCAACACGGCAAAACACACTGTTGGTCAGAGGATCCAGCAACCTGCAACACGGCAAAACACACACTGTTGGGTCAGAGGATCCAGCAACCTGCAAAACACACTGTTGGTCAGAGGATCCAGCAACCTGCAACACGGCAAAACACACACTGTTGGTCACTCCAGCAACCTGCAAAACACACTGTTGGTCAGAGGATCCAGCAACCTGCAACACAGCAAAACACACTGTTGGTCAGAGGATCCAGCAACCTGCAACACGGCAAAACACACTGTTGGTCAGAGGATCCAGCAACCTGCAAC
>CM065707.1:19075607-19100607 GCA_017654935.2 Phymorhynchus buccinoides
AGGGACTGAAATTTTATTTTGAGATAGCCAATATTTTGAGTCACAAAGACTTTTCAACATAGAGATTATTATACTGGGACCCACAAATTATTGTGAGTTATCCAGTGTTTTCGAGTTATCAGTTCTCCACTGTACTTTAGAAGTACTTGTTAGACATCATGATGATACGTATATACGTCTCATACTATCTCAATGTGAATACAAGCCCAGGGCCTGTGTTCACGTTGAGATAGCATGAGACTTAGCATCATGCTAACTTAGAAGCTCTTCCAAAAGTCCTATTAAATCCTATAGGACATTGGAAGAGCTTCTAAGTTAGCATCATGCTAAGTCTCATGCTATCTCAACGTGAATACAGACCCAGGTTAATATTGATAACTACTAACCATCACAACATAGCATACCAGTACACATTCGAACATGCCCACAAATGCTGAAACTTCGAAGAAACTCCAAACCCTAATTCAGTTCACATAAAAAGCCAACATGCTTCTTTTTATCTTCATTTATCTCCACAGCTCAGTTTCTGTCTTTCATTTTATCTACATTTTTAAAACAAGTTCTTAAAAGAAAAGTGATTGAAAACAATAGCTTTTTTTTCATCTAGCACCAACATATTCATTTGTTAAATATCTTGCCTTCCAAAATCAAATCTTGCTTAATTGAAGTTTAACTCGGATTCATAAACCAAACATGAAATATTCTTGTTATAGTTTATTCGACTCGTATAATTAAACACTTTGTGGGGATATAATCCAGAGCAAAAAAAAATACTGTCATGAGCAAATTACTGAAGTTGCTGCTTTGAATCTGCTTTCTATATTATACTGTACATACTGCTTCTGATGTACTCACTTCCAAAAGAAATGCGAATGAGTTAACACGTGGTTGGGTTTTTTTTCAATGCAGGCTGTCTGTTTATTTAAAAGAAAATGCTAAATAAATACAACCATGATGTTGATAATGCGTGAGCGTTGACAGTGGAATCATGGGGAAAGAGCATTCAGTGTTCTGGAACAATTGTGTCTCTGGTCAGGTGGGCAGGCTCAACAGACGATTTTCGGGGGGGGGAAAAATAGGGGAGAGCACGTCGTGAAAATTAGAGTTGTTTACCTCGATTACTCGGTCAAATACCATAGCAACAATGGCGTCGAAGCTTGAAACCGCAAGATGCGAGTCAGCGACTTGCAAACTTTTTTAAAGAAAAATGAGGGGTGGCCAGTGGCCACAAACTGATAGAACTTGCCAAATGTGATGTAAAAATATCGACATCAATATTAGAATGACACACAGTGTTCTATTCTTCTAAGTGCTGTATGTCTACTCAAACACATGAGGCAAGAGCTGGGGGATCTACCTGATGTTAGAGTAACTTCCCCTGTTTGACCGATTGAATTAGGTAAGATCACTCCCACACACCATTAAACTACTCCCCTTAATTATTTCCGAACAGTTCCTTAAATACAAGATCAATGTGGAAATTTATGGCGGGTTTTCCTCATTTTGATGCCACAAGCATTAACTGTTTCTGGTGCTACAACTGCAATCCCAATGAGCCTGAAAGTTTATCAGAGAACGAGTTTGGTGAAAACAGTCTTTCATTACAGTTCCATTCTCTCTGATGTCATCATCAGCTTCAAAATGGCCGAAAATGGCTTTTTAGAAGTACAGTATGTCTTTGTATTTGCCTTTCATGCAAGTGACAAAGGTGGGTAGATATTTCAGGGCGCAATTTTATTCACTTGTTAGCCATGCCTGAACATTGACAGCCCTTAGAACTTATCAGATTAGTGTGCAAGTGCATCCCATATGAACATTTCACATGTGGCTTCAAACGGCCTCCAAGCATCACATTAATATATAAACGATTGATTGATTTGTTTTTTTGCACTGCGCAAGAGATCAGGCCTTGGAGTACAGAACTACATACAGTGGAACCTCCCTTATAAGACCTCCCATTATAAGACTCCCTCCCATCACTGTTCCCCATGCTTCCAAATTTTTAAGGGTCATCATGACCCTTTGCCCCCAAATTTTAAGGGTCATTTCAAAAATTTTGAGCGTCAAAATAAAAGCCATAATAAATGGACAATATGCTCTAAGTCTAAAATAACTCACTTAAAACTTCAGAGTCTTTGGAAGAACTTCGCGTCGAAGTCTTCGCAATCCAGCGAAGCAGCGCCACTTTCTTGCTTCCAAGAAACGCACAGGCTACGCCGCTAGGCTTGGCAGCAGTGCACGTGCGAGCAGCATGGGTGGCGAGAAACAAAGGGAAATTACTCTGTGGTTCATGATAGTTTTTGTCGTCTGCTTCAAGCATGGCATAGTAGTGAAAGAATAGGCCCAGTATATTTTGTTGATCGTTTCCCGCAAGCCGAAATGGCTTCGACATTCTGATCGCGGCGAACACGTTTGAGGAAGCAATCGGCTGAGAGAAAAACTGTACGTCACAATGACGTATTGACTGAAAATTTTATACGTCAAACTTGAAACTTTGTACGTAATTTACGTACAGATCTGCGTAATCGGGAACACTGCCCATATAAGACCTACTTCTCTGAGACATTGCCCTTCTTTGTAAGTATTAAAATTACCTCCCTTATAAGACCCCTCCCTTATAAGATCTCATTTTGGATGGTTTTTGAAGGTCTTGTAAGGGAGGTCCCACTGTATTCACAAAACTTATGAACGAATATAACACGATGTCTTCAATGTTATCATTTCTTTTGGAAGTCAGTACACTCAGTACACTCAGTACACAGTCATCACCGCCACAAATAAAGTCAAAACAATCTTCAGTAACCTGATGATAAATTTCAAAATGTCCAACTCCCTTCCCCCTCCCTCTTCATTTTTCTTTCATTCATACAACTAGGACACACACACACACACTTCATTTTTCTTTCATTCATACAACTAGGATCCCCCCCCCCCCCCCCCCCCCCACACACACACACACTTCATTTTTCTTTCATTCATACAACTAGGAACCCACCCACCCCTCTTCATTTTTCTTTCATTCATACAACTAGGACCCCCCCCCCACTTCATTTTCATTTCATTCATACAACTAGGAACCCTCCCCCCCCCGCCCTCTTCATTTTACTTTCATTCATACAACTAGGAACCCCCCCTCCCCCCTCTTCATTTTACTTTCATTCATACAACTAGGAACAACGACCCCCCCCCCCCCACACACACACTTCATTTTACTTTCATTCATACAACTAGGAACAACGACACCCCCCCCCCCCCCCCACACACACACTTCATTTTTCTTTCATTCATACAACTAGAAACCCACCCCCCCCTCTTCATTTTTCTTTCATTCATACAACTAGGACTCTGCCCCCCCCCCCCCCCCCCCCCCCCACACACACACTCTCTCTCTCATTTTTTCTTTCATGCATACAACTAGGACCCTGCCCCCCCCCCCATTTTTCTTTCATTCATACAACTAGGACATGAGGTATCTAAGTTGAAGCAACACTATTGTTGATTAGTAAAGGCTCTAAAGAACATTGATTAGGAGAATAGAGGGGGGAAAGAAGTTCACCAGTGGTATGGAAACATTCCAGTAGTTCAAATACGATAGCTTTCATGCCTGTGGTGCACATACACGTGCTAGTCTAAATGCCTACTGTCTGTGAATGAATAGGGCAATCTGCCATTACCTTATTCTTCATCACATGATATACCATCACTTTTAAATACTAAAGTACAATTTGAGTGCACATACACGCAAGCAAGCAAGCACGCACACACACACATTCTCTAATTTTACTCACACTCACTTGCAGAGACAGAGTGAGAGTGAGAGTGAGAGAGAGAGAGAGAGAGAGAGAGAGAGAGAGAGAGAGAGAGAGAGAGAGAGAGAGAGAGAGAGAGAGAGAGAGAGAGAGAGAGAGAGAGAGTCTGAGAGAGAGAGAGAGAGAGAGAGAGAGAGTCTCAGAGAGAGAGAGAGAGAGAGAGAGAAGGTCAGGGAGTGGGAAAGAGTGAAAGGGAGAGTTATAAACGCACAGCTCACTATGTTATATGAGAAATTAAAAAAACAGACAGACACACAGACATTGAGACAGACAGAAGGAGAGAGAGCGAGCATCAGAGAAGTCGAGAGACCACGACAGATGACCACTAGAGACAGAGGACCACTAGACTCAGTGTCATCCTTCTTTCTTTTTTCTTCTTCTTTTTCAATTTCAGCACTGTCTTCTGTGCTGCCATTGCAAATGAAATCATGATAAAGGCTAGCACAAGTAGCAGCCCGGAATTTCAGAGTAAAACTTGCTTGTTTTGTTTCCTCTGTTTGTGTCTGGGTTGTTTTTTCAAAGGTTATTATTATACATCACGTACACACATTGTAGCAAATCTGATTAGTGGTACAGTGGAACCTCTATATTAAGACCTTCAAAAATCAGCACCAAAAAGGTCTTAATAGGGAGGGGTCTTAATAGAAGTCCGGATATAATGAAGGGGAACAAATTGGTGAGTTTTTTTGGGTCCCATCTTAGAGGGAGTCTTAATAGGGAGGTTCCACTGTACTGATAAAAACAACACGCAACTGAAACAATGTCCACAGAAAGAAATGCCATTAATGAAAAAGAACACTGGAATACAATGGACGCGTACAGATTTGAGCACCACAGAACCACCACTACAAACGATGCAAAGCCCCAAGTTTCGAAAGCAGCACAACCCCACAACATGGATGCTCCTTCTTGCAGGATGTCCTGAATTGCCTAGAGCCAGCGTCGCAGGATTATGAGAATTTGAGAAGCAACGATTGTCTTACACACAAACTTGTACAATAAAAAGGGCCTATATAAGCATTTGCTATATTCAAAGGAATGTAGCGCTTGTACTAGTCTAGAGGGGTGAAAAAAGACCAGTAAATGTGTGTGTGTGTGTGTGCGCTGCGCCTGCACTCCGCCAGGGCCGCCCCCTTGCAGGATTTCTTTAATTTCCCAGGAGCACCCATGCAACAATACATGTATGTCAATTTAGGAAGGCTCTTCCAGCCTCAAAATACTAAAACAACAGCAACAAGGGACAGAGCTACTGAACGATACACACACAGACAAGGAAGAAGGGAAAAAGAAGGCGGCAGGGATAGGAAAAAAGAAGGAAGGGGGAAGAAAGAAAAAGAAAATGAAAAAAAAAGGAAGTAAGATGAGGTGGATGAAAAAGGCAGGGAAACGGTCACACTCGTGACATACGAACATTGAACTACCACTGCTAACTGACGGTGCCACGCAGCCATTGCACCTACTGCTGTGTGAAAAAACAACAAACAAACAACAACAAAACGCAAGAACTTAAGGTGACACTGCTCCTGTATCTAAATCCAGCCACTGTATTCGGACCCGTTAAAAAGAAATACCGTATTTTGCGGACTACCAGGCGCACCTGATTATAATAATATAAGGCGTACCAACCAAATTTGACACAAAATTCAGATTTTGTTATTAGTTTCTTAGTATATTATCAGTCACATTATCAAATTTTCGGTCTAGGAAAAACAGTATGGCCTTATAGTCCGTAAAATACGGTAATTAAATTAATAACACGTCCTAAACTAAGGTGTCAACAACTAACTCAAGTGAAATCAGTGAAACTTCTTGAACAATGAGGAAAAACTTCTCTGCTAGCTAACCAAGCCACTACAGCAGATAACCAGCAGTTTTCATCCATCTTGTTACAGTCGATTTTTTTTTTAACAGTGAGAGAAAAGTAAGATTTAGGAAAAGGAAGATCCCTCTGAAGGATAAAAACAAAAGAAACCCAAAGACAAATACAAAATATTGGGGGGTGGGGGGCAGGGACGGGTAGACAATGGGAGGGTAAAAAGAAGAATAGATGCTAGCAGTTAGAAGAAAGAACACCATCAACAAAGACACCTGGAAAGGGGCATGACAAGAGGGAAGGCAAACAGGGTGAATTTCACATTGACCTCATTTTCAGATTATCTAAAAAGAAATGTGTATGAATCTAGCATGTCACTATATGTGCATACTAGTTGTGTGTGTGTGTGTGTGTGTGTGTGTGTGTGTGTGTGTGTGTGTGTGTGTGTGTGTGTGCATGTGCGTGTGTGTGTGTGTTGTGTGTGTGTGTGTGTGTGCGTGTGTGTGTGTGTGTGTGTGTGTGTGTGTGTGTGTGTGCGTGTGTGTGCGTGCGAGAGTGTGTGTGTGTGTGCATGTGTACATGCGAGAGTGTGTGTGTTTGTGTGCATGCCTCAGTGTGTGTGTGTGTGTGTGTGTGTGTGTGTGTGTGTGTGCGTGTGCGTGCGTGTGCGTGTGTGTGTGTGTGTGTGTGTGTGTGTGCGTGTGCGAGTGTGTGTGTGTGTGTGTGTGTGTGTGCGTGTGCGAGTGTGTGTGTGTGTGTGTGTGTGTGTGAGTGCATGCGCATACATGCGTGCATAATGTGCATGAAGTCAACTTTGGATAACAGGCCAAAATCAGGGGGTGAACAATAGCTATGAATGTGGCAGCACAGTCTACATGTATGCCTTTCAGTCTATTTGAAGTGAAGAACAGAATTTGGCCAACTCAAAGTCAAATGACAGTGATGAAAACAGATCTCTCTCTCTCTCTCTCTCTCTCTCTCTCTCTCTCTCTCTCTCTCCTCTCTCTCTCTCCCTCTCTCTCTAACATGCTTAGCACACAGGCTTCAAGTCAACAGTCACTGATTTTTCCCCCATTTCCCCTCAAGCCTATCTTTTCTAATATTAAATGGTCACTGGTAAAAGTAAAACCAGTTCAATTCATCAGCACTTCTCAAATCCCATTTCAATGGAATATACTCCCCAAACGGCCATGTGCAGTTTATATATTTTTTTTTAGCTTAAGTAATTAGATTTCTAACATCTCCCCAAAGCCTGCCTGCCTGTCTGTCAGTCACTCAGTCAATAAGTCAGCAAGGGGATTCTACATACAATTTACTTTGTCATGGCTCCCAGGGACCCCCATTTGGGGGTCTATGAAGTACTATAATCCTAAAGGATCCTCTAAAATAACGTGCACAGGGTCCTAGGGGTGCACTATAAAAATGGGCAAAAGAAACCAGTCTTTGCATTCCAAGTTATGACCTATCCAAGGAACTTTCAACATCCAATCTTTCACTACTTGGCCTAATTCATTGAATTCATTTTCCCAAATTGTTCAGTCTCTTCTCGCTCCCTGGCTATAAGAAAAAGTGTCATAGACCTATTCCTTCCTTGCCTCTATGTGTGCATGTGCGCATGCGCATACGTTTTAGCATTCGCAATGTCATTGGGACCCTCTATCCCTCATCTAGGACCCTCTATACTGTAAGTGAAGGAGTCCCAGAGACCCCTTGTTTCGCAGGACGATTGGGAGCCCCGCTTTGTCCTAATTCATCAACAAGGTTTTATGCAACAGTTTACTTCAACAATATGACATGAAAATCTGAAGTAAGGTTACAATGAAAAATTCACTCGAGTCGCATACTTGCTTACTGGAAAATGGATGTTTCTGACATCAGACAAAGCACACTATCCTAGCTAGAAACTGGGCTGTAATGGAGCGGTCATTGTGGAGGGGTGGGTGGGGTGGGGGGGCTTATTTTATTTTATTTTTTACATTGCTTATAGTCCCGTCAACAGCGATGAGGTGAGGGGTACGGGGGCGTATTACTGTATAACTTAATGATACACAAAATAACTGAAAAAAACTTTAGACCGAATGATAAAGAACAAGTTAATTTTCAACATGCATCAAGCTGCGTGCACATGTTTACAATAACTTACGTACAGAAACCCATCCACAATCCGCAAAAAAACTAAAATATCTGTAAGTAAGAAATACGAAGTAGTGTGCACAGTACACGCAGAAATACATGCACATATCACATCCGCTTATTTTTGACTTTCTATTACTTTACTTGTGGATTGCGGAAGGGCTTCCATAGGGACGTTTTGTTAAATGTGCACACAGCCTTAGGTCAGTACAACTGTAACAATGAAAAGGTGTTAATTATTCACATGCTTTTACGTTTCTTCATCCATAATGCATCATGTAATATTAACTAGGAAAAGTGCACTTCACATGCTGCTAAAACTATTTCCCACCCTTTTTAATGACAAAAATCACATTTATAATTGGTTGTACAAAACTGATTAAAAATATGTTGTTTCTACACTGATCAGTCTAGCAGTGATGTGTCATTGTGTGTGCGTGTGTGTGTGTGTGTATGTGTGTGTGTGTGTGTGTGTGGGGGGGGGGGGGGGGGGGGTAAGTCACTAGTGTATGTGTACATCAGCATGCATGCATGAATGTGTTTTTGTGTACATGTAATGTGTATGTGAGTGTGTCTAAGTTTGTAATTGTAGTGTAAGTGTGTGTGTATGAGTGTGTGTGTGTGTATGTGAGTGTGTGTGTGTATGTATTTGTGTGCATACAAGTTCTCTCTTTCCCCATCTCTCTGACTGTCTATTCTTACTCCTACACACACACACACACACACACACACACACACACACACACACACACACACACCGTAACCATTTACTAATACTGCAATACTTTGAAGACCCTTTCACCGCACAACTTCAAGCATAGAATACAAAGAATAAAAACTGAAGAAAAGAAAATACACCAAAACATTCTCTTCTAAACACAGTATTTTGCTTGTTTCTTCAATGAAAAAAAATTAGTCTTGCTTTTTAAAAATATGAACCAGGTTGTTTCAAACTTTTTTTGGCTTTCCATAATTAAATGCACTTGAAAAAAAGTGACAATAGCCTTCCAATTTTATGTTTTATTGAGATTGTTAAAAGCAGACAGACTACAAAGTAGAGAAAAAAAGATTTTTTTTTTTCCATTTCAATAACAAATCTAACATTCTTCAATTAAAAAACAAAACTCACATTACTTTGAGTACTGTACATTTCTTCTCACTCCCCACCCCTTAAATGCAATGCAACAAACGGAGCTACAATATTGTTAAAGATCAAAACAACGGTGGCTAATACAATTGCCCACTTTACACGTTCTACAATGCCTAAATATTAAATTAACCCTTTCACCGCCGATGTCGCATTTTTGCACCATAATGATTTAACACCCATGCCATTAAATGCCTTAAAACCAGGGTCTGTTATCCAATGATCTACCTTTCTTCATTGTGTGAGGAAAGGATAGGCCTTGTTTTAAACATGTCAGAAATCAATCCCCAATATTGGAGAACCTTTTTTTTCTTTATCCATGTAAGTTGACTTGACTGCCAGAGAAAATTCAAGAAAAAATCATTGGGCAAATCATGCCATGAAAAAGACAACTGATAGAGCCAATCTGAGAAAATGGTCTGGGGATATAACTATTGACTGTGTTAAAGCCAGCATGTCAGGGTTATTCCTCTTGATCTGATGACATCATCAGTGATGCCATCAGGTCAGTACGTGATACGTTGGTGGCAGCCAAGGGGTTAATGGGACATTTTGGTTCCTAATGGCTGGCGGCAAAAGGGTTAAGCCGAGGAAACAAGACCTTCCTCTGGTCTAAATGACGCCTACTGGTCACATGCATGGTGCGTGTGCGGTTATTTCAAAGAACAGTTTAGGCAACAGATAAAGAACAGAACTGCTTAACTAACAACCTTTCAGAGAAGCAAGCCAACCCTCGAGAAGAAAGAAGCACAAAGTAAAGTAAACCAAAAGAAGCAATGCACGTTTATCGAAGGAAAACAGAGAAGGAATCCGGTTGCATACATGTCGGGACTGCCTATTACGCTCTGCTCATTGGAGACTGTTCCAAGCTCCGGGACCGTTAATCTTTCAAACAAATCGCCAACAAACAAAAACAAAGCTCACCACCAAGGCGCAAGAAACACCGTACACAGTAATGGTGAATGAAATAAACAAATGACAAGGAACTTGACAAATCATAATAAAGTTCCATCGCATGCTCCCTAAGAAAAACATCATGATAAACAGCATGCTCCCTTAAAGCAAAACATAATGATAACACAAACAAAACCAACAGGAAAAAAGGCTCTTATTTTCAACTCCAAGAGAATTCATAAACAACTGAAAATCCAAAAGAAATTCATTCGAACTTAAAGCTCAACATTCTCACGGAAACCCCACTTTCTTTACAACCGTTCCATCCACTTCTATTCTTATAAGCTGTAAACAAATTTAATAAAGGAATGGCTGATTCCAAATGTATGGATATTTGCCTGTATAATATATGAACATAAAAATAAAACCAAAACTGAGGGAGAAAACTGCAAAAAGAAAAGCATAGCCCCTTTCAAATAAGAGAAATGAAGTATCAAATATACCGTGCAGCTTTCAAAAACCTGAAACAAGCCATGGCTGTTTAGGTCATCATGATCAACTAAAAGGACATACACAGTCGCTCTTACGCACTTTCATTATAACAAAAGTCGTTTCCACACAATGTAATTGTAAATCTGAAAAAATGTTGAAAAGCTAATTAATGAAAAGTTTTATCCCATTTATGTGCAGAAATGTCAAAAATAAGGTACATGTGACTTGTGCCAGCTAAAACTTATGTATATGACTGACAATGTCACACAATTGTATGCACTGTATATGTTGTTGCTGTCGTACCCTGGCTTAAAGACTCCAGGGATCATCCCAACAGCTGAAGCGCTTGAACACTACGGTACAAATGCACCAGCTAGGGATAAGAACATTACTTGTGTCACTGTTTTTGATTACCCCGCCACGTGGGCAGCCACACTCTGACTTCGGAGGATTTTGGAGACTGATGATGTTATGCTAGGAGCTTGTCATGGCTAAAGACAATCCCTGCATAACTATGCAGAGCATAGCATTTTTTTGATGCAGCCTTAGTGTTCTGCCTATCTGAGCCTTATGCCAAAAATGTGCATAAATTTGTGTGTGTCTGCACACACACATGCACACAAACTCAAAGCTTAATAAAAAGAAAAGAAAAAAAATGATTTTATTGAAACAATATCAAAAGAAACTGTAGTATATATCTGACACTGGGCTGATGTTTAACCCTTTCACCGCCAATGTCGCATTTATGCACCACAATGGTTTAACACCCATGTCACTAAAAGGCATCAAATCAGGGCCTGTTATCCGAAGACCCTATTTTCTTAATTTTGGGAGGTAAAGATAGGCCTAATGGTGTACATGTCACAGAGAAATTCCCGATATTGCAGATAAAAAAAAAATTCTCTACCCAAGTTAAGTATAATGATATTTTGGGGATGAAAAATGGCTGGCGGTGAAAGGGTTAAATAAGAATATATTGAAACACAACACATGATTAAAAGTTTCCAACAATCAGCTGGTGCTCACTACACTGACTGTATTCTACCTTACATCAAAATATGTGAAGCACAGAAAACACTTGCACAGCAACATCCTAAATTAACACACAAAAACAAAAACAAAACTAACAGTAAAACAACATCAACAATGAAGCTCAAGTACAAAAATAACTAAAACACAAAACTCAATTGGCAATCATAGAAAAACGCAACAGACTTTAAAAAATAAGGACTAAAACACTACACTAGTCTAGATGTACACAAACAGACATCCACTATATGTAAACACATAAAACTGTTAAAAACTGTGTGTATGTGTGTGTGTGTGCATGCATGTGTGCATGCATGTGTGCATGTGTGTGTGGAGTCAAGTCAACTCTGTGTGTGTGTGTGTGTGTGTGTGTGTGTGTGTGTGTGTGTGTGTGTGTGTGTGTGTGTGTGTGTGTGTGCGTGTGTGTGTGCGTGCGTGTGCAACTGTGTATGTGTGCAAGTGTGTGTGTGTGTGTGTGTGTGCGCGTGCGTGCATGTGTGCGTGTGCATGCATGCACACATGCGCATGTGTGTGTGTATGGATGCTGCCACTGCCAGTCACTTGTGTCTGACTAATGACTTCCAGCAGAGGAGGCAACCTCTAAAAAGTTATTTTATATAGCAACAATTTACAGAGCATTATAGTCCATGCCACCATTTAGGTATCAACAACAAAAATAAATGAAGAGAAAAGCAAGACTGCTGAAAAAATCTAATCCAGATGATAAAAATTAATATTCTCTTCTTCTTTTCCTTTGAATTTAGTTACAGGCCTTTCCTCTGAAACTTCAAAGGATTTCTCACAATATTCACAACTTTTATATTTACTCTATTCAAATAAATGAAGAAGAACATTTCTCAGTGTGCACACAAAAATTAAAACTGACAAGAAAGAGTTCCTCAAATCCAAGGAAAGCTTTCCAGCTTGCTTGATATTAAATAAACAATGACAACGCCAAACACAGAGAAAACACGTTCTTTTCAGTTTTTGTGACTTTGGTACTAACATCTAGATGATTTGTTTCTACATCAATACTTTTTGTGTGTTACTGTATACATGTGTATTTTTGTGTGAAATCATGTAGCATGTAAACATGGGTGTTTTTCTTTTACTGGTGTTCTTTGTGTGAAATCATGTAGCATGTAAACATGGGTGTTTTTCTTTTACTGGTGTTCTTTGTGTGAAATCATGTAGCATGTAAACATGGGTGTTTTTCTTTTACTGGTGTTCTTTGTGTGAAATCATGTAGCATGTAAACATGGGTGTTTTTCTTTTACTGGTGTTCTTTGTGTGAAATCATGTAGCATGTAAACATGGGTGTTTTTCTTTTACTGGTGTTCTTTGTGTGAAATCATGTAGCATGTAAACATGGGTGTTTTTCTTTTACTGGTGTTCTTTGTGTGAAATCATGTAGCATGTAAACATGGGTGTTTTTCTTTTACTGGTGTTCTTTTTGTGCCTTTTTTACTTGTCACAGTGTCGGGGTAATCAAAAACGGTCACACACACAATGTTCTCTCATAGTGTTCAGGTGCTTCGGCTGTTGGGATGATCCCTGGAGTCTTTAAGCCAGGGTAAGACAACAACAATAAAACTTTCATGATTCGGTTTTTATTTTCTATCTTGTCTTGACCCCTAGTCTTTAAGCCAGGGTATTTCCTATCTTGTCTTGACCCCTAGAGTCTTTCAACCAGGGTATTTCCTATCTTGTCTTGACCCCTAGAGTCTTTAAGCCAGGGTATTTCCTATCTTGTCTTGACCCCTAGTCTTTCAGCCAGGGTATTTCCTATCTTGTCTTGACCCCTAGTCTTTCAGCCAGGGTATTTCCTATCTTGTCTTGACCCCTAGTCTTTCAGCCAGGGTATTTCCTATCTTGTCTTGACCCCTAGAGTCTTTAAGCCAGGGTATTTCCTATCTTGCCTTTAAGCCAGGGTAAGACAACAACTTGTCACAAATTTTCATGATTCAGTTTTTATTTTTTATCTTGTCATTGTAAAGAGCATAGAGCATTTTTAATGGATTATTGCGATATGTTGTTGTTGTCGTTACCTGGCTTAAAGACTCCAGGGATCATTCCAACAGCCGAAGCAATTAAAAACTACGGTACAAATGCACCAGCTGAGGATGAGAACATTATGTGTGTGACCGTTTTTGATTACCCTGCCACGTGGGCAGCCACACTCCCGACTTCGGAGGAATTGCGCTAGATATAAATAAAATAATTATTATTTTATTTAAAGATAACAACATTGACCAACCACAGCCTAACCCCCCTCCGGAATGAACATCCAACGAGTCACACACATTGAAACAAAGAAGCACTAACACCATGTACCACGCTTCATCCTCATTCTTAATCTTATCATTCTCCTTTTCATTCCGTGAAATAAACACGGCTGATTCTGAAAGAGAGGAAACGACACAACACGAAACGAACGAAATGTCAACTGATCCCGAGGACATTTCACAAGCGAATTAAGCAGAGGGTGCTCCGCCAAACGATGTGACAATCAATGATTTGGTGAACTACATTCAGGACATGATGCGTAGAATGAACGCACAAGGTAGTGCGAGTGAGAAAGAGACTGAGGATGGCAAAACTGCAGTGCACACAAAGACAATTATGGTGATAGTGGATAAATATCTCATTCACGAATTCGGCGTTTCGCTTTCGGTGTTTGTTTACACTGACAATTTAACGCCTGTGTTCGATTGTGAACATCAAATCGATATTTTAGTGATATGGCTTTTCCAATCGCGATGCTACTTGTCTGTGTTTTCCTTTGTAAAGTTATCGTTGCTATTGTTTCTCATTATCTTTTGTATAATGTAGTTTGTCACTCCCTATGGGCCACAAGGCCTGAAAAGACTGAAATAAACCATATTGTTATTGTTATTCCATGAAATCACCCTAAGCTCATCCTAACTAACCCTGTCCCTTTCCTGAGCACTGCTAATTTTGCTTCTTTGCGAAAATGTTCAATCATTCAATCAATGAGAAGATTTGGTGGAGGGTAGCAAAACTACACCTTTATCGAACAATAGTTCCCCAAACCTGAACACCAATTTCATTCATTATATCATGATCTGCCAAAGGACACAACCGGCCTCAAAACAACCAAAATGCTGAAAGTTTAGAACATCCACTGTTAACACCGACATATCAGTGATTCATTCCCTACCCAAATATGACTGACATGATTCAACTGAACCAAACAGAACAGCAACAAAATTGCAGGAATCATCAACAACATTAACCAATCGCTACCTAGCCTATACTAAAAATCTGCCAAGAGACATGATTGACATGAAGTTAGTGACTGCCAGCCAAAGCAACAAAAAACACCAACGCTGACAAATTGTTCCCTATCCGTTAAACTCCAGCACGTTTTGCTTCAAGTTGAACCTAACAAAACACCACACAAAAAACACTAACACTGACAAATTGTTCCCTATCCATTAACCACTAATTTCACTTGAAATTGAACCAGCATCAAAAAACAACAAAAATAATTAGAACATTGACCCAAATCATAACCTACCCAATGACACGATTAACCTAAACCGAATGAAAGAACAAAAACACTGAAAATATCAACAGCACTAACACATGATTCACCTGAACGCAATGACAAAAACACAGAAAACATCTACAACATCGACAAATCATAACCTACACAATGTAGATCTATTATCTGCTAAGGGAAATGATTCAAATTCAAAATAACTGAAAATAACGAAACGACAACAACAAAAACAAACAAAACAAAACAAAATTAAAAAAGGTCTAGATAGCACTGACACGTCCTTCCCTAGACCCAGTACTGATGTCATGACCTGCTAAGAGGAAAAATTCACCTGAACACAATGAAAACAGAGAAACTTCAACAGCATTGAAAAATCATCACACAAAAAACAAACAAACACAGCACCGATTAAAGAACTTTCAACTTCAAGGAACACAAATCAAAACAGCTGAAACTAACGAAACAAAAACAACAACACAAGAAACGTCCACAACATTAACAAAATGTGTCGGATGAAAGTGAAAGCCAAAAAGAGCTATCAACACAAGGAATAGAGAAAACTGATAATACCTTGTGGCTTTCATATGACAAATTGGCTTAAACAAATGCAGATTACAACATTTTTTTCACAAGCACAACAAGTTATGAACGCACTCAAACACACAACGAATTAAAACATAACGTTAAACTAATAACGACTGACACAATTCACCCGAACCTAACGAAACACGAAAACGCTGCAAACACACCAAAAAAAGTCACAAACCACCACACCCCCTACTTCAGAATCGACATACATCCAGCAAAGGGAGACAACTGACCTAAACGGACATTGACCCACGGTCCAGCACTCACCTAACGCTTCCCTCGGAGGTGCTGGGCACGGAGAGGATGACGGGGATGGCGCTCTGCGTCTGGCTGTTCAGCACGGCCATGTTGCGGTAGATCTCCACCTCAGAGCGCGGGGCGTTGACCATGGCGCAGCCTAGGTAGGTCACCCCATTGAACACCGTGCAGTCCCCCGTGGGGAGGGAGGGCAGGGACGTCGACCGACCACGATCTGAGGGGGGGGGCACAGCAGAGAAATGGAAACGAAAAAAGGGCTTTAAGTTTAAAACTATGAATTGTGTTTACCAAGAAACAAGCAGCAACTAGAGAGAAATGGCTACCCAGCAGGGCTCCCAATCGTCCTGCAAAACAAGGGGTCCCAGGGACTCCTTCACTTACAGGATAGAGGGTCCTAGAGATGGGATAGAGGGTCCCAGTGGCATTGCGAAAGCAAAAATAATAAAAAAAATTCTAGTGCATCCCTGGGACCCCCTGCACATTCTTTTAGAGGGTCCTTTAGAATTTTAGTACTTCATAGACCCCCAAATGGGGGTCCCTGGGAGCCCTGTCCAGTTTTTGAACCCATTCCCAAGTACACAGTCTCAAAATATGTTGCAAGTGCCCTCCTTCCCAAACTACCTTTTTAAAGTTTTTCTTCACCTTTTCTTTTATCATCATCATGCTATTTAAAAGTCTGATACAGTTTACATTAACATGTAGTTTTACGATCAGAGATGTCCATTTTTTTATTTTTTTTATTTTATAAATATTTGCTTCTTCAGGTTCTTGTTTCTCTTTATCATTCAAACTGCAACCTGTACAACTGCCAGTCTTAACTCAAAAGCCAATTTTGACAGCCCTGACTCAATCAACATCTGCATCCAACGATTCAAAGACAATCCCACACAAAAAAGACATTGTATAAAGTTTAAATCTTTTCTTCAAAGTTCAAGTGTGGATACATCCAACAATACAAAGAATAATAATACCAGTAGATTATATGCACTTATCGCGGTCAGTTTAAAGTTCTCTTCAGTAATCAAACAACATACACGTAACGATATAAAAGCCACAAACTGTCCAGCGCACATGCACGCATCAACCCAACCACTGACCGGGTCCAGACTGCTCCTCCCCAGCATCCCCAACCTCGGGGGACACAAAATCCACCGACTGGCTCGATGGCATCACATGACTCAAATCCTTGCCGTCCGATTGGCTGGTGGGGCTCGCCGACAGCCTCGATTCGTCCGACATCATAGCATCACCGATGTCGTTGAAATCCCCGGTGAATTTCAGCTTGGGCTCGCCGTTGATGACCACAAACTCGTCGCCGGTGGAGGAGGATTCTACGGACTCTCTGCTGACTGCATCCTCCGTGGTGGCCATGGCTTGGACAGGGACACACAGGACTGGAGTGTGGGCGTGGATGTGCAGATGTTTTTCATTCCTTTGGGCCTGGCAACACCTCCTATTTACAGTCTCTTTAGACTAGATTCACAAAGAGTGTGGTGAGGCTCATTACAGTCCTTCAAGCGTCAACCATCAGGTGGGCTTCTAACTCTCAAGTCGACCAAATATTAACCTGTCAAAATAAAAATAAAAAGATGGAATGTTATAACTTCCTGCCCTGAAAGAAACTAATAACTGGTACAGTGTATTTTCCATTCTTCAAAAGTTTGATCTATTTTCAGATTTTGTTACACGACAATGGGCACTCCAATAAATCTTTACCAACTTAATAGGGATGAACAACAGGAAACAAAATAGCCATGAGCGAGATGAGGACAAATCATCAACATTTATTTATGCCCATAAATAAAAGAAGATCTTAATACAACACTGATCAATAACTTTTAGGGGCCTGAATTAAAAGCTCAGATGGTTACCAGGTTATGCTGCCAAACTTCCTCATTCAAGAAACAAGATCACGAGATCTTTAGGGTTACAGGTTTGAGCCTTGCTTAGTTGCTATGTCTGTTCTCAGTACTCGAGGTTTCCCTCCAGAGGTTCAGACTCATACCCTAAACACATCCTTCAGATGAAACTTTAACCCTTTTGCCGCCAAAGTCGCATTTCTGCACTACACTCATTTAACACCAATGTCACTAAAAGGCAATTAGGATCCAATGATCTTATTATGTTAACTTTGGGTGAAAAGGAGAGGCATTATTTGATACGGTCATGTCATAGTGGGATCCACGGGATTGCACACGCCAACTTTTCTTTACCCAGTTAAGTTTGACAGATATATTTGGCTAAAGAATGGCAGGCGGCGAAAGGGTTTCATGCGCAAACACATGCACAAATTCATTGTTCACAAGCCAAAGTCCATTCCACCATCCATTTATTGGGCTGGTACAGTGGTGGGATGGATGACACAAATTCACACAGACAGCATGCATCCTGTGCGTCAATCAATAATGATCCAAATGAAGATCACTGGCCATGGGGGAGGATTATAACAATATAAGCATTCTCAACTGGGAAAACAAGAAGGCAAACGCCTTATAAATGTACTCCCAGTTAAAACAAAAAAATTGAATGCCACTAGTTGTACATTTCAAATGATCTCCCTTGAATTTCATCAAATAAGACCTACTGATGAAATTCAGGGGAGTTAATCAACTTCATGTTGGACTTTATGGTCATTCACTCATTGTGTATTTTTCATTTTTTGTGTTTAAAACTTTCCTGTATCAGTATAACATTGTTTAGATATTCAATAAACACAACAAACAGAAAGAGGGAGCGGGGGAGGTAGAAGGGGATTGTACTTCCCGTAGGAGCATACTCACTGTTACTGTGCTGTGCTTCAATTTCTGTTTCTACAAGTTTCTTCGTTCTGTTTCCTGAACCTTTCGAGATATTTCAGTTCATAAGTATTCCCTGATTCTCCTCATTACTTTTCAACAACCATTTTCAGTCTCAGTCACTTGCCCCCCCCCCCCCCCCCCCCCCCCCAACCTCACATTAAAATTTAAATTAGGGAACTAAGGGCCATATCAAAGTAGTGGTAAATGAAGGGCATGAGCTGTGCCGGTCGGGGTTCGGCCCCGGTAGCCAGATTGGTCTTGCCTAGATACTGATACTAGATACTAGATACTGCGAAATAAAGGTCTATGGTCCTTTTCATATGCAACGTGCGGCCTTACGGTCATGCATGCATCATGTGGGGCCCAAGTTTCCCCAGTTGATCTGAGGGGGACTTAACTGAGTCGTGCATGACACACTCTGTATGCATCATGCGGGGCCCGGGTGTCTCCGGCTAGACCGGGGCATTTAATGGCTGCACGTGTTTAACTTTTAACTCGTCTTTCCCTCTATCACACGTCTCCCTCCCCCCCCCCCCCCCTTTAAAAAAAAAATCAAATCTTCAATATCTGACTAACTTCCTTAAATTTATAATCTCATAAATATCCTTCTGCATAGCAAACTGAGCATCTGAAATTCTTACATTGTCCCTGGCTATCTTGGGCTCTCTTCTCCCCATAATATCTCATCAGTTCACTTTCTACCCTATCTTCGCTGAACTTATTTCTTCTTCTTCTTCTTCCAGTTGGGGATGTTTATCCTGCCCCGCACTCACCGGTCTTCATTCAGACCATTAATAGCGCACAGGATGCATGCTATGTGAATTCGTGTCATCCATCCCACCGGCACACACGGCCTACTCGTACCGAATAGTGGAATGGGGTTTAACGTGCGCGCAAGATCTTATGCGTGCGTTCACACACGGGACCTCGGTTTTAGGTCTCATCAGAAGGACCAGGAAATAGGAGTAAAGTATCTTTCCCAAGGATACAACACCGTCACCAGCCGGGTTCGAACCCACCACACCCTTTTTCGTACTACCCCCTAAAGTGCAGCAGAATCTTCAGCGTGAAGAAGTTGACTGCCAGTGCCTAAGGCTAAGTCGAAGAAGAAAAATAAGTTTTTTTCAGCAGTCGTCATATATGTAATATTCATGTAGAGAACAGATATCGAGCACACTATAAGCTTCAAGCTTCTTGCTGCTCATTTATGTTGACAATGTTTTGATGCATGTGCCCTGTTGATCTACATAAAAAAAATATTTAATTAGCATAGCATAGCATAGCAATCTGGCACTATAGGCTTATTTTTGAAGCCTTTTGCCCACTGGATATCGTTTCAAGTAATATCAATTTTTTTAATTATATACTTTTTTTTCTTTTAATTTTTTTAAAATTAAACCAAGAAGAAAATATATACAGAACAGTGTCCCTAGTCTATTGTGCCCAGCTTTGGTCGAGGCTATTGCTGCAACTGACACAATACCCAGATCCTAACATTTCTTTATAAATTTGCTGCTTACTCAGACGAGAGGGAGATTGTGAGGAACGTCAAATGTGAGATGACAAATCCGTCTGCATAAACAAAACAGGCAGAACTGCCGCTGTGCTGTGTTGTTGTTCGTTCAACGCCCCATTTACCCTGCATTATGGACAAGCGCCTGGTATCATTCGTTGGACAGAATAAACTACAAACCTCAGACGATTCCCTGATGCCACACAATCACAGTATCGATTGACAAACCCATAATTTGCGACCACAAACACCAAACATAGCAAATTAGTTTTCACATGTGTGGCAGTAGGAAGAGGGCGCTTTCAGACTGACGTCAGTGACAGTGTTTCCGCTATTCTTCGGCCTTTTCCGTCACGAAGCGAACCGATGCTTCGCGGATTATGGATTCGTATTTTCCAAAATTTACCCTCTCTCTCTCTCTCTCTCTCTCTCTCTCTCTCTCTCTCTCTCTCTCTCTCTCTCTCTCTCTCTCAATAAAATTCAATCCTCTATAAATAAAATTCAATCAAATCAATCAATCAATCATCTCATCTCTCTCTCTCTCTCTCTCTCTCTCTCTCTCTCTCTCTCTCTCTCTCTCTCTCTCTCTCTCTCTCTCTCTCTCTCTCTCTCCAGATCTCTCTCTCTCTGGAGAGAGAGAGAGAGGGGGAGGGAGAGAGAGAGAGAGAGGGGGGGAGGGGGAGAGAGAGAGAGAGAGAGAGAGAGAGAGAGAGAGAGAGAGGGGGGGGAGAGAGAGAGAGTATGGGCCGTGTGTACGCACGTATTAATTGGTGCATTCCTTCCGGTTACTTGTTTACATTTTTATTAGTTTTTGTGAGTGTGATGTGTAATGAGAGAGTGACAGTGCTTGGTGAACGAGGGTGGATGTCTTTGTGAGTGAAAATCATGTTATTTCGTTGCTTTATTTCTTTGTATTCGAATGTTGGTGGTATGACTTTCCTGTTGATTTTAATTAATGTTTTTCATCGCTTTTGTAACGTGCAACGAGCATACTACTATATGGAGTTTTAGCGCTATATGAATTATTATTATTTTGATTATTATTATTATTATTATTGCTACTATTATTATTATAGGATTGGGTTTCATCTTGTTATGCATAAGTGTTTACTCCAAAATGCGTGCATGTTAAAGATGAGTATGTAGAATATGATTTGGTTTTATTCCGTCATGTGTATGTGCTTACATTTAAGCTTGATGTATTTTTAAGATTAGTATGTAAAATGGGCTTAGGCTTGATTTTATTATGTGTATCGGCTTTAAATTTAAAATGTGTACATGTTACGAGTATGTAAAATAAGGATTAGTTTTAATTTTGTGATGAGTTAAGTTTGACTTATGTGCGTGTTAAAGATGAGGACTAGAAAGTAGGTTCAGGCTTGATTTCAGTATGAACAGTATTTACTTTTTAATATGTGTATTCGCTTGCAAATAATATGACTAGGTTTGCTTTTGTTACGAGTGTGTGTTTACTTTTTAATATGTTCATGCTAAAAATGAATAATGGAATGTAGGAATAGGTTTCATGTTGCCATGGGTACATGTATTTACATTTTAAATTGTGCATGCTAAGATGAGTAGGTAAAGTAATACTATGTTTGACTTATTATAATATTATGCATGGGTTTCTTCAAATAAGTATATTTTAATGATGAAGTATGATTGAGGTATTTTTTATGTTTGTGCATTTCTCTATTTTGAATGTTTAAAGATGAGTGTGAAAAGTAGGATTGGGTTTTATTTTCCCGTGTGTATGCGCTTACTTCACACATTTTGAATGTTAATAATTAGTATAGTTAATAATAATAGGTTTGATTTTGTTATTGTGTTACAATATAGGGATGTTTTTTTGCATGCTTTATATTACTTTGTATGTGTTTATTTTCGTTTTCCATTTTCTACTTTTATATATGTATTTTGTCCAGAGGGCTGGATGCAAAAAAGCATGTTATTGCTTACTCTATTACCCTCTATAAATAAAATTCAATCAATCAATCAATCAATCAATCAATCTCTCTCTCTCTCTCTCTCTCTCTCTCTCTCTCTCTCTCTCTCTCTCTCTCTCTCTCTCTCTCTCTCTCTCTCTCTCTCTGTGCCATAGGCGGATTATGTTGTTAATGAAGAGTGGTTTTCATGAGATTAAACAAATAGCTTACTTTATGGTTAGCAAACAATGGTAAATATGGATGAATTATAAAAGCCAGTGGGTGGGGTGCGTGGGGGAGGGGTCTGTGTGGACGTGAATATCAGCCGCGCTCGCGCGCCCGCGCGTATGTGTGCCTACCTCTGTGTGTGTGTGTGTGTGTGTGTGTGTGTGTGTGTGTGTGTGTGTGTGTGTGTGTTGTGTGTGTGTGTGTATGTGTGTGTGCCTGTGAGTGCGTGCGTGTATGCGCCGGTATGCGTGTGCGTTGCTTCTATGCAGTGTGTGTATAATTACAACCCAATCTTATTTATCATTACATATATAGGCTACATATTCACCGAAGTTCCTATCATGTGACTGATTTTTTTCTTCGATCGCTCAGTTTCCTGTCAATTATGAGCGCAGATGCGTCATGCTGCCGCTATGCGCCTAAGTAAGAAATAATTAGGCCCAGCATGTCCGACTTCGACTGGAAGAAATATTTTTCAAAGTAACTTAGTTTCTTGAAAAAAAGCAGGATCGAGAATCGTGGACTGGAAAGGCAGAAAGATAGTAGATGACAGCAAGCAAAGGGAAAAGGCAGAATCAAATTAAAGAGTGACAGATTAGAGGACATTACAAGCACAGAACTTCCTGAGAGACTATTTGTACAAAAGACCCCCCAGTATTGGCCTACTGATTTTGAAGAATGATCTTTTCCTGAAACGAAAACGCTTCTTTTAACTCTATCATTACATGTAGGCCTACCCATCAACTCATATTTAGAAGTAGAGTTGAGAACCGGTTCAAAAATCCGAACCGGTTTTCCCTCTTCGAACCGGTGTTGTCGAACCGGTTTTGTTTACCAGTACTCACATCACTAGTTTCACCTATGCAAACACATATTTATTTGTCAGAATATTCACACACACACGCACGCACGCGCACACATACACACACACAATAAACAAACTTATGACTTATGACACACACACTCAACTCGATCAACACTCAGTCAATACAAAGTTAAAGCCATACACCACCACAAACTAGAAACAGCTACTCTTGGTTTACAAACACCCAATCTGCGCTGAGAATTAGTATTGTTTTTCGAAAAGAATGCGTTATTCTAAGAACAAACTTACTTTCAGTGTGCAGTTAAAAAACCGGTTCAGAGCAACTCGAACCGGTTTTTCGAACCGCGAAAGTTTAGCACCGGTTTTTCGGTTCAAACCGGTTTTCCCCCCACCTCTATTTAGAAGAGCAATGCCCTTTTCACTACATCCCGATTCGCTGTAAATGCGATGCGATTGTGACGATGTGAGTCATGATTCACGTGAAATTCGTGTTTTGGGTCTACTTGAGTATCATACAGAGCGAAAATATAATTATTTCCAGACAGAAGCTATGAACTGGCTCCTAATAGTTGGAATCTCATTCTTTGACCACTTGAGCGGGTGTCTGGGTGGCCGTTTGATTATTTACATTGAACATATCTTTGCAGCTCTTTACTTAGACTACCTCTAACAACAAAAAACAACAATAGAGTTATTGTTAGTGGGGACAGTACACTATTCACAGTGCAGGCTATCCAAAAACTCAGACTGGAACTTGAACGGAGAATTCAACTGGCCTATCGATGTGTAAAATGTGTTCTGTTTAAAAGGGACATAACCAGTGTTTCTGTCCTCACTACTCATATAGGGAAAAGAGACCGGATGCTTATCTTCCCCTTTAGAATATCTTTGGTTATTGTAAGAAAAACTTACTTTCAGTTTCCAGTTAAAAAACCGGTTCACAGCAACTCGAACCGGTTTTTCGAACCGCGAAAGTTTAGCACCGGTTTTTCGTTCAAGCCGAATTATCTTCCCCTTTTGGTCAGGGGTGGGGATAGGGGGCTACAATCAAGAATTAAAAATGGTGTTTTACGTCCTCTCGGTCTGGAACAGACACATATGGGACATTTGTAAATACAAAGATGGTGGGAACAGTACTGGAGGCAATGCCCGGAGGCAGTGCAACACCAGTAAAGTCCCGAATTTTTAACAATACAGATAAGTGTAGCAGTAACCACGCCTCGGTTAAACCACGGATTCTATATTTAGGTCAATGTGTAGTGTCCATGGTTAAACCTAATCGGCTATGGTACCGCCACGGATGTGAGTACTGGGGGCTACAACCAGTTCCTGCTACAATGCTGTACAGACCCACCAGATCACGTGTCACAATCACGGGTTTCACGGGGTTTCCCTCTTGTAACTGGAAATAAATCGTGTTTTGACCAAGTCTGTCTCCCACACTGAGAAATGGCCCCCAATTCAAACCGAAACATCCGTTTAAAGAGCAGCCTCAATTTCAAGTTGGGGAAATTTGGATGTGGGTCACAGCTACCCAGAAAAAAACCAAGGGATCTTAATCGTGGTGCGTCACTGGGTCTTTAAAAAACAACAACCAGTCCACGCTTATGAACCACGAAATGACGAGCTTTCGTATTCCCCATCCCCCACCCACCCCACCCCCACCCCCGGGCTTCTCATATGAAATCACAGTGTGGTCTCGTACAATCACAATGCAAGCAATGAAACACATTTGCATGCATTAAAAATGGCAATATTAACATTTCTTCCCCTCAACCCAAAATGGTACAAGTGCAGTTGTAGTGCACGCACACTATAACTTCACTTGTGCTCAAAGTGTCAAGCCGTGTACTATCCGGGACAGAAAATATTGGTGATTTTCTAAAATGCAAAACGTGATATATCCCCTATAGAGACAGCACTTTTTCCGTCTAAGATGGTTCAGATAGTGTTGTGAGGGGAAGAAATGTTAATATTGCCTTAAAAATGGAAACAAAACTATGGAAACATGAATAACAAAT
>CM065707.1:19103107-19120607 GCA_017654935.2 Phymorhynchus buccinoides
AACTCGTAGAACTAAAGAAGTTCACAGAAAAAGTTGAGGTTCAAGACACAGTACACAGTCACACGCGGAGAAGTTGTATACACACGTTCGGAAAAAAGGAGAACTCCTCGTAGAACGAAAGAAGTTCACAGAAAAAGTTGAGGTGTCGTGTAGACAGTCGCACGCGAATTAGAAGCATCAGTGTCGAATTAGAAGCATCAGTGTCGAATTAGAAGCATCAGTGTCGAATTAGAAGCATCAGTGTCGAATTAGAAGCATCAACTGGAAGTGAAGGTCCAGGCTAAGTCTGTCCAACAAACTTGTGTTTCTTCCAGGCATTTTGTGAGCGAAGGTGAGGACCACTATGGTTATGTATATGATATAATCAAGAGAGGTTCGAAATAGTATATTATTTTCTATATCGAGAACTTTGTATAAATATATTTTGTTCATTTTTGTTGGTGGTCATTCTTTCTTTCGTTTTGTTTGTTCGTTCGTTTGTTTGTTCGTTTAATGTTTTGTTTCTATTTGTAGACTCCATTTTAACGTCTAGTTATTTGCTTTGTTCTAACAGGCAACCGGTCGTCGAGATGACCCGTACAAACGATTCACCCCCAAAGTCTCGACAGGAAGCGGCTGCCATCCTACGCGTTGTGAGGCCCAGGGTTTCATCACCGTCACCAGACTGCCGCACAAATGGCACCACCACCACCACAACCACCAACAGCAGCAGCAACAATCACGGCAGCAACACCATGGTACGCGGTACCACCATGGTACGCTGCAACTCTATCTACGACTGCTATCTGTCCACCAAAGACTACATGGCTGCTGCGAGCACTTTCTTCACTCCTGAGAAGCCGAAAAGCGTGAGCGATCGTCCGCGTTGCAGTCTCTGCAAGACCCCGATCCCACAGTCACCCCTTGCTTCTTCTTCTTCTTCTTCTTCTTCTTCTTTTTCTTCTTCTTCGTCCTCTCCCCAAGCAGTGAAACGTCCTCCATCATCATCTTTCACTAGGAAATTTGCCAGAATGCAGCGAAATATGGAGAAAAAGTTCGGGCATTCGTTGATGAAGACGTCGATGGGGAAGGTGGGGAAGAGGCTGGAGGAACGACTGGCACTGAGAGGGGAGGTGGGTGTATGGAGGAAATTCGTCCTGCCTCGTCTGTTGAAGAAGAACAGAGATATTATTATGAAGAGCGAGTAATAGCAATAATTTATGCAAAGAGTTCGCAGCCCGCAGCTAACTGAAGTCCGGTTGTTTTTTGTTTTTCGACTCCCACCCTTTCACCTACACTACAGGTGGGAATCATTGTGAACGAAAGAAAGAAAAGCGTTACCCCCCACCCCCACCCCCTCGTGTCGCCCAGGACATCACTGTACACTCCCACCAAAGACGTTCACAGCCAAGCACCACCCCTGCCATGTGCTTGTCTATTTTTAGAGCTTTTGTTACTGTGACTTTCTGCCCTTAAAGCAATGTAGGCCTATGTGGACTCCCCGAAAATGAAAAAAAAAAGCGTTACCCCCCCCCCCCACCCCCTCGTGTCGCCCAAGACATCACTGTACACTCCCACCAAAGACGTTCACAGCCAAGCACCACCCCTGCCATGTGCTTGTCTGTTTTTAGAGCTTTTGTTACTGTGACTTTCTGCCGTCAAAGCAATGTCTGTGGACTCCCCGAAAGAAAGAAAAACGTTACCCCCCCCCCCCCCCCCCCCCCCCGTGTCGCCCAAGACATCACTGTACACTCCCACCAAATGTATGAGACGTTCACATCCAAGCACCAACCCTGCCACGTGCTTGTCTGTTCTTAGAGCTTTTGTTACTGTGACTTTCTGCCGTTAAAGCAATGTACGTGGACTCCCCGAAAGAAAAAAAAAAACGTTACCCCCCCCCCCCCCCCCGTGTCGCCCAAGACATCACTGTACACTCCCACCAAAGACGTTCACAGCCAAGCACCACCCCTGCCATGTGCTTGTCTGGTTTTACAGCTTTTGTTACTGTGACTTTCTGCCCTTAAAGCAATGTAGGCCTATGTGGACTCCCCGAAAATGAATAAACGCGTTACCCCCCCCCCCCCCCCCCCCCCCCCCTTGTCGTCCAAGACATCACTGTACACTCCCACCAAAGACGTTCACAGCCAAGCACCACCCCTGCCATGTGCTTGTCTGGTTTTACAGCTTTTGTTAACGTGACTTTCTGCCGTTAAAGCAATGTAAGAAACATCACGGGTACACACCAACAAACTTGTATCTGATACGCCCCCTTCTTTGAGTGGGTGGGGAGGGGGAGGGGTATTATCAATCTGATGGTTTATCGACGGCGAAGAGTCGCGCCATTGGGCTAACATGGCGTTGCAGTACCTCCAGGATCAGCCCACTGTTTATCGAAGACTGCTACCGCACCAGAAGAAGAACTTGTCCCTGATTATTAGGGCATGTGCCATGAGAACGTAACATTTTCTTTCTACTCTAGCTCTCATACCATGTATGTATAATTCAGGGTTGTCATGGTCGGTGCTCGTTACGTGTTACAACCAGTGTTTCAATTCGATGGCTTGGAGTCTAAACGGACTATCTTTAGATAGTCCATTGACATATTATTGAACTTATTACGAAAACTAATACGTTTGTACTATAAAAAAAAAAGACTGCTGAAATATAAAAAGCAAACCCCCCTTTTTACGTTTCTGCAGTCATTGTTTGATACAAGTTGTCAGTTTTTGTAATAAATCCAATAATGCGTCAACGGACTAACTAAAGAGAGTCCGTTTTGACTCCAAGCCATTATTTTACTGTGCATAAAAATTAATGTTGAATGAAGTCTTTATCCCTGCCGTTGTATAATGGTGTGTGTGTTGTGTGTGTGTGCGCGTGTGTGTTCGGCTGATAAAACCTCATCCTATCGGAAGAATTTTTTTTAATTTACCTTCTTTTTAATCACATTTCCTTAAAATCAGTTTGTATTGAGCATTATTTTTATTCTTGTAGGGCAAAGCTTTATCAACTCATTAACTGTTCGACCCTTATGAGCCTAAGCAAGCTCAAATAGTCTCGTCCTGAATTTTACAATTTCTTTGCCTAGTTTTCATACGTGTGTGTGTGTGTTGTGTGTTTGCAGTTGGTTTTTAATATAGAGCGTCATTTTATCGAAATTCTTATTGCTTTTTCATTTTTCTTGAGAGAGAGGAGTTAGAGAAAGAGGTTTTTTTGTTTTGTGTTTTTTCTTTGGTCCAATTTCAAGTTTTGTATAATTTCTTTATTATCTGTTGAATTTCATTGTTTTTTTGTTTGTTTTTAGTTGTTTTTTTCAATGTCAGTACAGCTTTTAGAGTTAATCTGACAATAAATTGGTTCCTATGCTCTAGTCCAACAGAAAAGGAATTTCCTTTTTTTTTAATTTGTCAAACGAGATCGTTGTGTGTTTAAGTACTGTATTTTTCAAACACTTTAAAATAAGCGTTTGCTTAAATTGTGGAAAAAGCAAACTGAAATAGCTTTATAAATCAGTTTTTTTGTTCAGCTGCAGGGGGACATTACCCCTAGACCCCGGCCTTTCAGGGTTTTTTCATGTCGTGTAGTTGCACCTATGCCAACGTGTATTTTTAAAAAAAACCAATAGCCTATAAACATTATCTTGAGATTTGTGTGGGTGGTTTTTTTGTGAACTTGAAAACAAATCCTTTGAACAAATAAAACTTATTTGGCACGGTAGCCCTACATGACAGGATCCATGTCAGTGTGTGTGTGTGTGTGTGCGAGCGCCTCTCTCTCTCTCTCTCTCTCTCTCTCTCTCTCTCTCTCTCTCTCTCTCTCTCTCTCTCTCTCTCTCTCTCTCTCTCTCTCTCTTCACACACACACGCGCGCGCGCGCGCGCAGTGATAGAAAGATGTTTGGGGGAAGGTGGCATCCCTCCTCCTTCTTCTTCTTCTTCGTCTTCTTCTTCTTCTTTTACAACTAGTTCTTCTTGTTGTTCTTCTTCTTCTTGTTCTTTTTCTTCTTGTTCTTGTTCTTGTCCTCCTTCTTCTGCTTCTTCTTCTTCTTCTTCTTCTTCTTCTTCTTCTTCTTCTTTTTCTTCTTTTACAACTAGAGAAAAATAGAGAGACATACTGCGATGGTTGGAGTCAAAACGGACTATCTTTAGATAGTCCATTGACGTATTATTGAACGTATTGTGAAAACTACTAATAATAATAATAATACTGAACATTTATATAGCGCTTTACTCCCTTTGCAGGGAGCTCAAAGCGCTTTACATGGACAATAAAACACAAATAAGTCATTATACACATAAGACTCGCTACAATCAAATCAAATATCATAAACTAATATTATTTAAACAAAGCCCTGTTCATAACCACAAAATTTGAAATAATATTACAATTACTAATATTATTTAAACAAAGCCCTGTTCATAACCACAAAATTTGAAATAATATTACAATATTATATGAAAAGAAACAAAATTGCAAGGGAAATCAACGTTCATAAGCTACGTTATTGCGCAAACACACACACACACACACTAATTGAGAAGCACACAGTCACAGACCACGCACGCAACACACACACACACACGCGTGCACGTAATAATCAATAATGGGGATTCACACACACACACACACACACACACACAATCACGCACACACACACACGCCACGCGTGCGCATACACGCACGCACCGATCCCATTTCAAACACCCCCACTTGCACGCAAGCACACATATCCATAACTTTTTTTTTAAAAGACTGCAGAAATATAAAAAGCATAATACCCATTTTATATTATTTGCAGTCTTTTTTTTAATGCAAGTTCTTATTTTTGGCAATAACATCACTAATAAGCCAATGGGCTATCTAAAGATAGTCCGTTTTGACTCCAAGCCATCGTAAAATTCCTGAAACACAGAGATAGATAGAGAGAGAGAGGGGGATGAGAAGAGAGAGAGAGAGAGAGAGAGAGAGAGAGAGAGAGAGAGAGAGAGAGAGATGCAGAGAGACAGACACACAGAGAGAAAGACAAACAGGAAAATAACAGAGACGGTGTGAGGGAAAATAGCCTGAGTTTTATTTTCCCTCATGAGGCAGAATAGCCTGAGTTCACTTTTGCCACACAAGGTTAAATAGCCACTACCAACTGAAACTACCCTGGTAAGGGACATCACTCATCCTAACCTTCTTACTTGGCTTTGCAACGGTGCTTTAATCTTAATCTTAATCTGCTTGAAAGCTTGCATGAACATCTATTTGTGTGCACAATGTCATTGATGAAGGCCTTTTACATACTGAGAAAAAGCCAACGTTAAAGTTGCCACAGACGGACACACATCCAGACAGACACCCGGAAAACCGAAGAAGCATGAGAACATAGACTCACTTTGTGTCGTTGACACGAGTGAGCCAATATTAATGAACGCCTTTTAGATACGGAGAAAAAGCCAACATTAAAGTTGCCACAGACGGACACACATTCACACAAAAACCAGGGCAGTTTTAACATTAAAAGACTTAGATATTCATTAATCACTAAACTAAAATAATATGTTCAGTTTTGGAAAACCACTAAATGCAGTGGTGCCTCAAGGCTTCAATTATATTTATAACATAGTCACACGGTCTTACAATATCCAGCCATATTTAACAACATGCAAGAATGTGAAACATAAAACAGCTCTATGTCTATTAAGTCAACACGACCTTCACATTGAAAGGGGTCGCCATCGCCGCAATATTCCAAGAGAAGACAGACTTTGTCAATCTTGTAACGTGGTGGAGGATGAACTTCATTTTCTAGATGAATGCGCACTGTATACCGACTTGCGGTTTGCTCTTATTAATTGTGTCAACATACAGATGAATTCTTCATTAGGGGAAGACGGGGTAAAAAGCGCATGGGCGGGTAAGAAGCCCACCCCAATTATCTCATGAAATGAAGCAAATTTCAGTCTCATTTTGCCCATGAGACGAGCGTTAATGTCTAGCATTCGTCTCATGGGCAAATTTCACTGAACTTTTCTTTATTTCATGAGATAATTGGGGTGGGCTTCTTACCCGCCCATGCGCTTTTTACCCCGTCTTCCCCTAACAGATTTTTAGTCTCCAGGTCTCATACTGAAATCAAATTCTTTTCAACCTGAAATAGCAAGATACATTTATGAATGCTTTGCTGTCCGCAGTAAATAATTAAGCACGTATATAAATGGGTTATTTTATTTTGTTTATCTGCTGCATTTACTTCGTCACGAACTTTACCTTTATTTTCTTTCGCGGTATGTGCTTATAACCACTTCTGTGTCAATAATTCCTTTGATGGTTTTACGACAAATAAAAGAGTTTGTGAGTTTGAGTTTTTCATCCACACAAACCGAAGAAACATGAGAACATAGACTCACTTCGTGTCGCTGACACGAGTGAGCCAAAAAGCAATGAATTCTGTGTTCTGCGTCTTTGAAAGGAATGTTACCTTTACCTTCGGAAGCAAACATTTCAATTTATGCAAAACTTCCATTATAAGAACCATTTCAACCACTGATTTCAACGGGCGCAATAGGAATTGTTCGGAAATAATATTAAGGGGCGTAATTTTATGGTGTGTGGGAGTAATCTTGCCTAATTCAATCGGTAAAACAGGGGAAGTTACTCTACCATCAGCTAGATCCCCAGCTCTCGCCTCGTGTGTTTGAGCAGACACACTACAATTAGAACTATAGTATGTAAATTAGACTAAACTCCCAAAACGATTGCATGGCTGAACAAAGGGGGAATACTCTCTTTCTAATGAACTCCCCTCCACCAAAGTTGATTACGATGCCAATCATCTAGCAATGGAGGGGAGTTAATTATAAAGAGAGTATTCCCCCTTTGTTCAAGTGCGTTATCTCCTCTCCTGGCCTCACTATTTCAGTCTTTGATTGCATGGCTGTTTAGCCTAATTTGCATATTACTAACCGTGTTGACTGTCACTCATCCATGGCTGTAGGCCAGATGTCTTTGCTATGCGAGTAAATGCGTATACATTTAATGCTTTGTTTTCCTAAAAAAAAAAGAAAAATAAACTTTTGATTAAACTTAAGCACTTTGTTACAGTTATAAACAGTTCTTTTCGATGATTTGTATGGACAAAATGTAACATGTTTGTTTTTTTGTAATAATGATATAGGTATATTTGTCCTAGTTATTTCCTTGTCGTTCATAATATAGACATCACTCTGATTTGATGTTCGATTGTTTAACTACGTGTGTACTTTGTTTTATATTTCTGTCCCCCAAGTGGGTATGAAATAAAACATTTGCCTTGCCTTGCCTTGCCTTGCCTTGAGTAGAGGTCTAGACTGTCTATAGCCCTATTCTACAACCAAGTAAGAAAGTTCGGATGAGTGATGTCCCTTGCGTGCCCTGGTGAGTTCCGGTCACACACACACACATACACAGTGACACACACACACACACACACACACGCAGACGCACGCACACACACGCGCACACGCACGCAGGCGCGCGCGCGCGCGCGCACACACACACACACACACTCAGGTCAGGTCAGGTAGTTAGGACATTAGGCCTCGCGGCCTCTTCACTGTCCTGTCATTTTTGTTTGAACTTTTGCACAGCTGAGAGGTTTTTGTATTTTTGTTTTCGGCAAATCTGCCTTTTAGTCATGCTCATATTGTAGTTTTGATATGTTGGTGTATCCACCAAGGAGGTTTTTGAATTGTGTTAGATTCTGTGCTCGTTTAATATGTGCAGGAAGAGTATTCCAAAACTTTATTACTCTGTTAATTAGAAAATATAAAAAATTCTAATATTAGTTCGGCTATACTGGGTTAGTATTTTTAAATCACTGTTACGGGTTCTTGAGTCAATTGTTAGCTGGAACAAAGATTTATTAGTATTGTTATCACTGTGAAAAATTTTGTATGTATTTATCAGATCCCCACGAATTCTTCTGTATTTCAGAGATGGTAATTTCAACTTTCTTAGTCTGTGTTCGTAATCAAGGTGACTAACGCCTTTAATCAATTTTGTTGCTCGTCTTTGGACCCTTTCTAATGCTGCCGATTGCCTTTTTAAAAACGGACTCCAAACCTGATTTCCATACTCTAGATGAGGTCTGACCAAACTTTTATATAGTTTTAAAAATACTATATTATCTAACCCAATAAAACTTCTTCTAATTAGGCCCAGCATTTTGTTGCCTTTACCAATAGCCGTATTAATGTGGTTATCAAATGTTAATCCAGAGTCAAAGATGACTCCAAGATCCTTTTCCTCTTTGCAAGTTTTTAGAATATGTTTGTTGGTACCATGTGAGATTTCATAATTGCAACTTGGATTATTCTTTCCTAAATGCATCACCTTACATTTAATATCATTAAAATACAGATTCCATTTCTCTGTCCAGTTTATTAGTCTGTCAATGTCATGTTGAATTGTTTTAGAATTATTTGAAGTATTGTATATTTTAGTATCGTCTGCAAAAATTTTACATATGCTTTCTACTTGATCCGGTAGATCATTAATGAAAATTGTGAACAGAATGGGGCCTAGGATGCTACCCTGTGGAATGCCACTCAACATTGCTGATTCAGAAAAATATTTACCATCTATTCGTACCTTTTGTGTTCTACCTGTAAGAAAATTTCCTATCCATCTTAATATGTTCCCATCTATACCATAAGACTGAAGCTTTAATAGCAATCATCAAAAGCCTTGCGGAAATCTAAATATACCACATCAAAAGTTTCCTTTTCATCTAAAAATTTAGTAAAATTGTCCATGACATCCGTCAACTGGGTCATACAAGATCTTCCTGTCCTAAAGCCATGTTGACATTCTGAATGCAGGTTAAAATTTGTCATGTGGGCTACAACTGTGTCTCTAATAAATTGTTCTAAAATTTTGCAAATAATACACGTGAGGCTTACAGGCCGGTAATTTCCTGGTTCAGATTTTGTACCCTTTTTGAAGATGGCTGCTACTGCGGGCAGCTCACCTGTTTGTAAGGATTTGTTAAATAAAATAGTTAGAGGTGGGGCCAGCTCCTCAGACAGTTCTTTCAAAATCAGTGCTGGCACTCTATCTGGGCCCTGGGCTTTGTTGGGGTCTAATTCCTTCAGTTTCAGTTTTACCTGTTCTTGTGAAACATGAACATCAGAACAATTATGAGCCTGAGACACCTTAGAATTTACACTTGGTAAATTGTCTGTGTTTTATCTAGTAAATACACTAGAAAAGTAGTTATTTAAAATATTAGCTTTACCCTCATCATCACATACAAGATTACCATCTTTATCTTTAAGTGGACTAATCCCTGTGTTCATGTTCAATCTGGAATTAATGTACCTCCAGAACAGTTTAGGGTTTTGTTTACAGTTATCAGCTATTTTTCGTTCATGAGTATTTCTCTCCCTTTTTAATTGCTTACCACTCTTGTCTCTTTCTTTCATATATTCTCGATACTTATTACCTTGCTTAGATTTGTTGTTTTCCAAAAAATCTTTTGTAAAGCCTATTTTTCTTTCTAACACTTTTTCTAAGTCCTATTGACATCCAGTATGATTTTGAATATTTTTTATTTTTCATGTTCCTTTTGATTTTGGGAATATGTTCTTCCATTGATTTGTGAATTTTGTCCCGAATAATCTGCCAGCAATCATCAACCTCCAAAGCCTCAAAATGTGTCCACTCTTCGTTTGCAAAGTATTCTTTCATTTTAGTAAAATTTGCTCTCTTAAAATTATAATTTTTGTTCTGTGCTTGGGGTGTACTGTCAAATTTGTTTGCATTTATATAGATTAAAAAGTTTAAAACTTGGTGATCACTTTTCCCTAGAGGGCATAAATGTTCAACATCTGAGACGAGCTCAATGTCATTAACAAAAATTAAGTCTAAAATATTGGATTTCTGGCCTTCTCTTGTTCTTGTTGGTCTCGTCACCACTTGTTCTAAAAAAGCATCCCTGGTTGCATCCACAAACTCTTCATCCTTCAATGAAATGGCGGAGTTATTTGTGAAAAGGTGAAGCGGCATCTAGCGCGGGCGTTTCTGAACCGATTCGCTTCCGGTTTGGCACACGGATAGGTCCCGGCCCCGGTCATCTTCCTGCCAAATTCGAAGGCAATCGGCCCAGCAACGCCGGAGATACGGGCGCCGAGAGGCCGGCGGATGCGCGTTTCGCGCATTTGCGAAACCGCGCAAATGACACGGCCGCCTCGGTTGCCGTTGCCATCGCCCCGTGAGGGCTCACAGCAAATTTGAAGCGAATCGGTCGAAAAACGGCGGAGTTATAAGGCCCGTTTCGTGTTTCAGACAGACAGACACACACACACACACACACACACACACACACACACACACACACACACACACACACACACACACACACACACACACACACACACACACACACACACACACACGGACAGTTGGCTTTTTACTATATGATGATGTTTGGGATGTTGTCCTCTTTTGCGCAATTGTACAAAATTCTCTTTTGGTTTCATTAAAATCAATTTAAAACCTGAAATGAAATAGAAACACCCAGAGGTGCTAATGGGACCCAGAGATGCACCAGCCACGCCCGCCCCATCAACGCGAGAGCAGCCCTGATCCAGCCTTGGAAGTCCGTGTTGTGTTACTGGGGAGCAGGCACACACGGGATAATCCATTAAGTATACAAGGCACATAGCTACTCCCGGCTTGGTGACCATCGGATACGATACAAAGGAGTCCTTGCGAAATGTCCCCATCGGTGTACCAGTCCGTTTTTCATGACTGCAGAGCCCACCGGCAAAAGACACCCACTCAGAAACCAGAACGCATCCAACAGCCCCCAAAAAGGACAGGCGAGGCCAGCGAAAGAAAAAAATGTTAGGGATTTAATTAATTGCACAATCTATACACTGAAAGAACCAAGAAATTGGAGTGGAGGGTGTTGATCTACATCTTTACCCAAAACATCGATGTGTGTGTGTGGGTGGGGGGGGGGGGGGGGGGGGGGGGGGGGGGGGGGGGGGGGGGGGGGGGGGGGGGGGGTCCGTTTTATTGCAGAAATCTTGTAAAAAATGTATTTACAATTATTTTATTATTCGTATTTTGTATGTAGAATGTCTACGTCTTGTAAACTTTAAATGCTTGTAAATGAGGTAGAAGGGTATTTTTGTTTTGGCAAAATTTGTCTATTATAATTAGTCATGTAATTGGTATGTTGATGGCAGTATGATTTTATTTCAAGTTGCAGTATTGTATTCAAACTGTTGTAACTATTTTACTTGTATAATTAATTGTGTGCGAGTGTGCGTGTGCGCATGCATGTGTGTGTATGTGTGTGTGTGTGTGTGTGTGTGTGTGTGTGTGTGTGTGTGTGTGTGTGTGTGTGTGTGTGTGTGTGTGTGTGTGTGAGTAAGGAAGTAAGAGAACGTTGTGTGTAAGCATCGTGCTTATTTTACTTTCTAATGATTAATTATTTGTTTGCCTTTAATGTTCTTGTTATCAATGTAAAGCGCACTGAGCTCATGTGAGAAAGAGCGCTATATAAATTCCCATTATTATTATTAGAAACCCATGCCACTTAGTTTTGCATTTTCCAAAATTAATGTCGGACAATGGTAACAACACACCCATGCATGCAGAGACAAATAATGAATACTATACATTTCAGCAACAACAAAATTACGGGCTTCTCATTTTTTGGTGATGAATTCTCTGTCCTTCCCGCCTGCCACAGAGACGCCTTTGAATGCATTCAGGGGCGAATCCTTCGATCCAAACAGCAAAGCAATAGGAAGCGTTCGGAAATAAATAAGGGGAGTAGTTTCATGGCGTGTGGGAGTGATCTTGCCTAATTCAATCGGCCAAACAAGGGAAGTTACTCCGGTAGATCCCCAGCTCTAGCCTCGTGTCAGTGTTCGAGCAGCACTTGGAACACCGTGCTTAATTATAAAATTTATGTACTTTATATTTTTAAGTCACATTTTGCAAGTTTTATCAGTTTGTGGCCACTGGCCACCCCTAACTTTTTTCTATAAAAAAAATGCTTGCGAGTCGCTGACTGGCATCCTGCGGTTTCAAGCTTCGACGCCATTGTTGCATTGTTGCTATGATATTTGACTGAGTAATGGAGGTAAACAACTCTAATTTTCACCAAGTGCTCTCCCCTAGGTGGGTTTTTTTCTTCCCGAAAACCGTCTATTCGAATGAGAAAAGGGCCGTATTTCAGGGGGGACGACACACGGAGTCAGTAACTAGCAAAGTAACGGTTGGATACAACGGTCTGTACTAGTCTACATAGTGAGTACACACATGTGACATAGCTACACACACTGAAATGAGAGAGAGAGAGAGAGAGAGAGAGAGAGAGAGAGAGAGAGAGAGAGAGAGAGAGAGAGAGAGAGAGAGAGAGAGAGAGAGAGAGAGAGAGACTGACTTCAGGCTTCATCAGGTTTTTAATCCAATAAGGCCAAAGACTCATATGAAGAGAGAGAGAGAGAGAGAGAGAGAGAGAGAGAGAGAGAGAGAGAGAGAGAGAGAGAGAGAGAGAGAGAGAGAGGTCAGGTTTCAGGTTTTTAATCCAATAAGGCCAAAGCCCCATATGAAGAGAGAGAGAGAATTCGGATTCGGATTTCGGATTCGGAAAGTTTATTCACATAGGCCATGGCCCCTCGTGAAGGGGGTATTGTACACACACACACACACACACACACACACACATAAATGAAAACAGCAGTTATTATGGACAAACAGTGAACAACAATAAATATCATATTTAACAATTATCTTAATCTCAGGAATATGTCTGAACATTAACTGCACACTGTACTAAGAATTTTAAATCCTTTGTATAAGTAAATAGAAAACTGCTTGATAATAGTTTGATTTGTAGATGCTATGAGTAATGTTAAATGAAACAATGAAGGATTTCGATAATATTTCCGGGGAATTAATTGATTCCTAAGATTATTCAAGGCTGGACAGCAAAACACAAAATGAACTTCTGTTTCCTTAGCATCTGTACACAATGGACAAATAAGATTTTGTTCGTTACAATTTCTGTAGCGGAAATAATGGATAAAAAGATCAGAGATTCCAAACCTAAATTTTGTCAAGAGAGAGAGAGAGAGAGAGAGAGAGAGAGAGAGAGAGAGAGAGAGAGAGAGAGAGAGAGAGAGAGAGAGAGAGAGAGAGAGAGAGAGAGAGAGAGAGAGAGATGAATGAATGGGTTATTTATTCATTGATTGAATCGATCAACCAATCAATAGATGGAATGAATAATTGACCCAACGAATGAACCGTTGAAGGAACAAATCAATGAATGAGTGATAATGATTTTGCATACTTTTCATTTTTCTTCTTCGTCGATCGCTTCCTGTCATTATGAGCGGAGATGCGTCATGCTGCCGTTATGCGCCTAAAAAATAGACCCAGCATGTCCCGTCTTCGGCTGTAGAAAATATTTGTAAGAATGTTTTTTTTAAAGAGGCAGGAGAATGGATCAGCAAGGCAGACAAATAGTAGATGACAGTAAGCAAAGGGAAAAGGCAGAGTCAAAGAGAGTGACAGATTAGAGGAAGTTGCATACACAGAACTGCGGGGGAACTATTTGCACAAAAGACACCCCACCCCCACCCCGGCGGTACCTCCACGAGGGGGGGGGGGGGGTGATGATGAAAATGGTGTTTTACGTCCTCTCGCTCATAGACACACAATGGGACATTTGTAAATACAAAGATGGTGGGAACAATACTGGAGGCAATGCCCGGAGGCAGTGCAACACCAGTAAAGTCCCGAGTTTAAAAAAAAATCAATACAGATAGGTGTAGCGGTAACCACGCCTCGGCTAAACCTCATCGGCTATGGTACCGCCACATTAACGGAACCCACGAGGGGGGTGGGGGTGGGGGTGGCTTATTATATTGTAACGAAGCCATTGACTTAAGCATGAATGTATCAACAACAAATGCGCCAAATCCATGGCCTACTTATATATGTGTGTGTGTTGGGGTGGGTGGGGGGGTGAGTCAGTGTTTCTGTGTGTGTGCACGTGCGTGTGCGCGCATGTGTGTATGCTTATGCATGTGTGTGTGAGTGTGTGTGTCTTCTATTTAACGTCTGTTTGTGACATTAGACGGATGTCACAAATATCTGTGTGCGCGCGCGCGCGCGCGCGCGCGCGCGTGTGTGTGTGTGTGTATGTGTGTGTGAGTGTGAGTATGTGTGTGTGGGTGGGTGTGAAAGAGAGAGAGAGGAAAGAGACAGAGAGAGAGATGGGGGGGGGGGGGGAAAAGCTTGAGAGACGAGAGGGAAAGAGAGAATTAATGAAAAGTTGAGCATGCCAACCTTTCTTTGCTGGCCTTTCAGATCATACACATAACAGTAATACATGTACACCAACAGTTATATGTTTATTATCTATGACACGCAATCAGTTTAGTACACAATGCAAGCCAACAAAATAAAAATAAAACACTTACTCATTAAACTAAAATCAACCAGTATATTTGAACACACAACACAAAGAAAGGTCAACCTTGTCCCTTACAACGTATACACTGCATAGCCATGGATACAAGTCACACGTACGTCCGTTTGTAAACCTCATGCATTACTTTTACTGTTAACTTTCTTAAGAAACCCTATTTATAAAATAAAATAAAATAAAAACAGTAAAGAACAGAAAATAATTTGCGGTATTAAGCGGAAAACACACACACACACACACACACACACACACACACGCACGCACGCACGCACGCACGCACGCACACACACACATACACACACACACACACACACACACACACACAAACACACACATGCACACACACACAAAACAAAAAAACAACCAAGCAACCATATTCAACCAAACAAAATCTGAACTGCCTTGATAGAACGAAGCAATAAAGTGTCTAATTATGTTTAATCATTTTCTGTCATTATACAATCAATACCGGACAGACAGACAGACAGGCAGACTGATAACACAACAGCAAACAAAAAAAGTCTCCCCCTTTCTTGTCTTCATAAAAAGTAGAAGTCTGTAGATAAAGATGTAAACCAACGTGGTATGGAAAGTCCAGAAGAAAAGTAAACGGTTTAAGTAGTTTAAACGGGTTTATTTCGATTTAAAACTCTGCTGTAGAGCACATAGATAGACGAGCTAAAAACATAGACATATTCAAGAAGAACAACAAAAATAAACGAAACCAATTTTCCACAATGTCTTCAACATGAATACTGTACTTGAGAAAAACGACACTTCGATCCAAAGAGAAAACAAAAACGAAATAAAACAATTTGTGACAAATTGCATGTTCATCCTATCTGGTAGAGCCTGCATTTTGGAAGGTCAAATAAAACCGTGTGTGTGCTTTTTGTGGTGGACAAATTTCAAAGAGTGAGTGAGCGAGTGAGTGTGTGTTTGTTTGCGTGCGTGCATTAATTTGCGTTTATGTGTGCGCGCGCGTACGCAGTTATGGTATGTGTTCACAAGCGCATGTTTCTATATCGTGTATCATTGCATGCATGCTTCAATGGACGTGCGCATGGGTCTGTGATTTCCTTAGCATTTGAATATTTCACAATATTGTAGCCCGTTTTCCACTCTACGAAGCTTTTTTTCCCCCAATAAAACCTGAGCAGTCTGTATCAAAGCATCATGAACACAATTAGACACGGCAGTTGTTTTCATTACATGTATTTACTTGTCTTTACAGATTCAACATATAGTCTGCAATAACAACCAAACTACAAACACAAGACCCAAAAACCCAAAAAACAACTAAGCTTACATAGTCTGCAATACAATCCCCCAAACAACAACAAAAAGCAACAAAATCAAGCAAAGAAAGATGCAACACAAATGTGATCTTTGTAAACTAAACAAAAAGTCAATACAGCATTTTCTATTTCTTTTCCCGTCACCTCTACTTCTCTACTCCAGTTTCAGCAGCTGAACCAACATTTGTTTTATACGGAATGTTAACTATGAGCTCAGTAAAAGAATAACTCGAAATACAGATACTGCACAAACGATCTTGCACGAGCACACGCACACGCACGCACACGCACACACACACACGCACGCACGCACACGCGCACGCACACGCACACGCACACACACACAGAGGTGTAGAGTGGCACAGAGGTAATGCGTTCGCCTCGTGCACGATAAACCCGAGTTCGAACCTGGGTACATGGGATTTTTCCTCTCACTCTGCACTAGGCCTTATGGTCTGAACATGAAGCCTTTCAGATGAGACGATAAACCGAGGTCCCATGTGCCCATGCACTTAGCACACATTAAACACAGTGGCAACGAAAAAGTTGTCTTTTGGCCAAAAATTACCCCACCGCCCCTTCTTTCCTCTTCAGTCACACAAACATCGCATGCGGAAAAAAAAGGGGTGGCGCTCCTCTGGTTGCGACGCTCTCTCCAGGTGGGAGCAGCCCGAATTTCACAGAGACAACTGTGATTCATGTACTTGGTGACATCGTGATCGTGACACACACACACACACACACACACACACACACACACACACACACACACACACACACACACACGCGCACACATGCACGTAATCACTTCACACATTCATGGATGAACACAATCATGTGCACAACTACACGTACAAAGACATATATCTAGAGTAGAAGGGGGAAAATCCTTTATATGCATGTACACATTATTTTCTGGATTATATATCATTACCCCACCCCCACCCAAAGGAAGACATGTTTATGCCAGGCCCTTCTTCTTCAACAAAATTCCAAAGTGTTTCTTTTTACAACAAAAGGATTGCATAAAAACACACACGCACTTCAACTTTAGCTTCGAACAAACACCAAAACAATGAGTGACAAAGTTCACAAAACTGTCATGGTTTCCGAAATATCAAAGACAAATACTCTTTCCCCCCCAAAAAGTACTAATCAAAATAATTCATAATGGTTTGCCTGTCGATCAAACAGAAAGCATGACCTAGAACAGAAGACTGAAAAAGAAGCACGGCTGCGAGCAAGTCGCCAAACAAAATATGTTTATTAACAAACCTTGCCAGCCAACCTCGCCATTCAAAAGCTGCCAGAAACCTTTATTGTCTGCATACCTTACCAACTTTATTGTCTGCAAACCTTACCAACTTTATTGTCTGCAAACCTTACCAACTTTATTGTCTGCAAACCTTACCAACAAACCTTTCCAAACACCTTGCCCACAAACTTTGGAAGAAAACCAGGCAACAGACAATATACACGTTCCTGATAAGCGTAGTTCCTTCTCAGAGTCAATCAAATCTAAAAAGAAAAAGAAAAAGGAAAGGAAAGAAAACATACTTGGGAAATATTCGGCCATCTTTTTACTGCTCGCCTTCGTCAACCCATGGATGTTCAGATAGAACTGTTTGAAAAGTGTGTACACCCTGTGTTGTTGTATGGATGTGAGTTATGGGGCTTTGAAAATATTATAACACGTAGCCGGTTACAGTTGCGTTTTTTGAAAATAGTGCTTGGTGTGAAAACCT
>CM065707.1:19125607-19130607 GCA_017654935.2 Phymorhynchus buccinoides
GGAGGCCCACTGTAGAGTGGCTGTGGAGGCCCACTGTAGAGTGGCTGTGGAGGTCCACTGTAGAGGGGCTGTGGAGGCCCACTGTAGAGGGGCTGTTGAGGTCCACTGTAGAGTGGCTGTGGAGGCCCACTGTAGAGTGGCTGTGGAGGCCCACTGTAGAGTGGCTGTGGAGGCCCACTGTAGAGTGGCTGTGGAGGCCCACTGTAGAGGGGCTGTGGAGGCCCACTGTAGAGTGGCTGTGGAGGCCCACTGTAGAGTGGCTGTGGAGGCCCACTGTAGAGTGGCTGTGGAGGCCCACTGTAGAGTGGCTGTGGAGGCCCACTGTAGAGTGGCTGTGGAGGCCCACTGTAGAGGGGCAGTGTCTCGCACACTGGCTGTGGTGAAGGCGGTGAAGGAGGGTGGTGCTCTGGCAGAGGCTGCCCTTATTTTCTTCGTGGATATTTTGTCGTCTAGCTGGTCGTTCGTGGTGTTCTCACTTCTAAGCCCCTTTCTTCACGGCTTCCCCCTAGGCCCAGTGGATGTCCGCAAAGCTTTCCCACTACACCAGAGGTTCGGGTGTTTAACCCTTTCGCCGCCAACCATGTTTTAGCCAAAATGTTTCCTTTAAACTTACACGGATAGAGAACATATTTTTGTCTGAAATATTGGTGATTCTTCTGTGATATATTTGAAATAAGGCCTATCCTTACCTCTCCAAATTAAGAACCCAAGATCATTGGATAACAGACCCTCATGTCAAGACTTTTAATGACATGAGTGTTCAATCACTGTGGTGCATAAATGCGACATTGGCGATGGAAGGGTTAACATTCGCCAGTTCCATGTCTAGTTTGCACACGTCTTTGTAGCAAAGCTGTGATTGACCAACTTAACTTATCGCAACACTCTCTCTCCCTCTCCACTCCTCTGTGTCTCACCCCCCCCCCCTTTCTCTGTGTCCTAAGTCCTAAGTCATACGTTTCTTTATTGTCCATTGGCATTGTACAATGCACACGAAAACTTGTCTTCCACCGTGTAAAATAAAAATATTAAATAAAAGTATGAAACATAAATTTACATTAACAAATATGTAACTCTCATACCACACCCAATCATTCATCCGCTTTCTTGCTCACTCATCATGCAACCCACCACCACTTCCGCCTTCATTTTTAACCTTTTCTTTTCCTTCCTTTCCTCCTTTTCTCCCCCCCCCTTTCCCCCCCCCTCTCTCCCTCCCTTTCTCTCTCTCTCGCTCTCCCTCTCTCTCTCTCCCCTCACCTGTCTCCGTGGGGCTGGCGTAGAGGGGCAGCACCACGAGGTAGATGGTGACGATGGTGTAGATGATGGGCCAGGCCAGGTGCACCTTGATGGGGCGCGGCAGGTTGGGCTGCGTCTTGCGCAGCACCATCAGCGACACGATCGCCATGCCGATGGACAGCCAGGTGGCGAACCCCACGTAGTTGATGAGCGCGTACATGTCCGAGGACGCCAGGTAGAGGAGTGAGAGGAGACCCTGAACAGGAGAGGGGTAAAGGAGAGCCACCTATAATGCCAGGCACGTACATGTCCGAGGACGCCAGGTAGAGGAGTGAGAGGAGACCCTGAACAGGAGAGGGGTAAAGGAGAGCCACCTATAATGCCAGGCACGTACATGTCCGAGGACGCCAGGTAGAGGAGTGAGAGGAGACCCTGAACAGGAGAGGGGTAAAGGAGAGCCACCTATAATGCCAGGCACGTACATGTCCGAGGACGCCAGGTAGAGGAGTGAGAGGAGACCCTGAACAGGAGAGGGGTAAAGGAGAGCCACCTATAATGCCAGGCACGTACATGTCCGAGGACGCCAGGTAGAGGAGTGAGAGGAGACCCTGAACAGGAGAGGGGTAAAGGAGAGCCACCTATAATGCCAGGCACGTACATGTCCGAGGACGCCAGGTAGAGGAGTGAGAGGAGACCCTGAACAGGAGAGGGGTAAAGGAGAGCCACCTATAATGCCAGGCACGTACATGTCCGAGGACGCCAGGTAGAGGAGTGAGAGGAGACCCTGAACAGGAGAGGGGTAAAGGAGAGCCACCTATAATGCCAGGCACGTACATGTCCGAGGACGCCAGGTAGAGGAGTGAGAGGAGACCCTGAACAGGAGAGGGGTAAAGGAGAGCCACCTATAATGCCAGGCACGTACATGTCCGAGGACGCCAGGTAGAGGAGTGAGAGGAGACCCTGAACAGGAGAGGGGTAAAGGAGAGCCACCTATAATGCCAGGCACGTACATGTCCGAGGACGCCAGGTAGAGGAGTGAGAGGAGACCCTGAACAGGAGAGGGGTAAAGGAGAGCCACCTATAATGCCAGGCACGTACATGTCCGAGGACGCCAGGTAGAGGAGTGAGAGGAGACCCTGAACAGAAGAGGGGTAAACCACCTATAATGCCAGGCACGTACATGTCCGAGGACGCCAGGTAGAGGAGTGAGAGGAGACCCTGAACAGGAGAGGGGTAAAGGAGAGCCACCTATAATGCCAGGCACACAACTGGAAAAAAATGGAGGACCGCTTCAAAATCTGCCACAAGAATTAAACGCCAAGGTTGATCGATTGGTTGATTTTATTTAAAGTCTGTTCACACAATGTGATATTAGACTTTAATTATAAAACATAAACAAATAACATAAAAAATCACCAAGAGATACGGGGGGGAAGTAACTTATTTAAATTTCGTTTCTTCTTCTTTTTCGGTCTGCCCACGGTCAATGAGCTGACCATTCTAACTCCTTTTTCTTTTAAAGGACACTGAAAAAGAACAATCTCAGTAATTCTTTTCGCAATATTTAGATGAAATTTTAGTAGTACAATAATATTAACCGATCCATATAATGTTGCCAAAAGAATCCATCCATCATTCAGAAAATCGCACGTCAGAACCCAGAATATGTTGCTGAGGTTACATTATTACTAGCGTATGACTTTGTTCCCATGGGGAAAGAGTGAAAATAACAACGTGTACTTTGACCATTATAACGATGGCTTGGAGTCAAAACGGACATTGACATATTATTGAACATATTACGAAAACTAATAATTTGCATAAAAAAGACTGCTGAAATATAAAAAGCAAAACACCCTTTTTATATTTCTGCAGTCATTGTTTGATACAAGTTATCAGTTTTTGTAATAAATCCAATAATACGTCAATGGACTATCTAAAGATAGTCAGTTTTGACTCCAAGCCAATGTAATGGGTGTGGCCGCCATTAGCTGCCACACACTCCGTTCATCTTGTTACCAGTACCTGATGAAGGAGTTGGAAGAGCTGAGCCAGATTAACTGCAAGGCTATCAATAAATGCTCATTAACGTGCAGAATGTTAAGTTACGGCACTAGCTGATCGTCTACTGCGTAGTCGAACAGTGACTGTCAAACACAGTGACACTAGCTGATACTGGCCATCAACTGGACGGTCAGGGTCAGCTGCACCATGCTCTCAAACTGGTGGCCCTAGCTGATACCCACCATGAAGAGGACGGCGGGGAGGGGAGGGGACAGCTGCACCATGCTCTCATGTTACTGGTGTCCCTAGCTGATACCCACCATGAAGAGGACGGAGGGGAGGGGAGGGGACAGCTGCACCATGCTCTCATGTTACTGGTGGCCCTAGCTGATACCCACCATGAAGAGGACGGCTGGGAGGGGAGGGGACAGCTGCACCATGCTCTCATGTTACTGGTGGCCCTAGCTGATACCCACCATGAAGAGGACGGGGAGGGGAGGGGACAGCTGCACCATGCTCTCATGTTACTGGTGGCCCTAGCTGATACCCACCATGAAGAGGACGGAGGGGAGGGGAGGGGACAGCTGCACCATGCTCTCATGTTACTGGTGGCCCTAGCTGATACCCACCATGAAGAGGACGGCGGGGAGGGGAGGGGACAGCTGCACCATGCTCTCATCTTACTGGTGGCCCTAGCTGATACCCACCATGAAGAGGACGGCGGGGAGGGGAGGGGACAGCTGCACCATGCTCTCATCTTACTGGTGGCCCTAGCTGATACCCACCATGAAGAGGACGGCGGGGAGGGGAGGGGACAGCTGCACCATGCTCTCATGTTACTGGTGGCCCTAGCTGATACCCACCATGAAGAGGACGGAGGGGAGGGGAGGGGACAGCTGCACCATGCTCTCATGTTACTGGTGGCCCTAGCTGATACCCACCATGAAGAGGACGGCGGGGAGGGGAGGGGACAGCTGCACCATGCTCTCATGTTACTGGTGGCCCTAGCTGATACCCACCATGAAGAGGACGGAGGGGAGGGGAGGGGACAGCTGCACCATGCTCTCATGTTACTGGTGGCCCTAGCTGATACCCACCATGAAGAGGACGGCGGGGAGGGGAGGGGACAGCTGCACCATGCTCTCATGTTACTGGTGGCCCTAGCTGATACCCACCATGAAGAGGACGGCGGGGAGGGGAGGGGACAGCTGCACCATGCTCTCATGTTACTGGTGGCCCTAGCTGATACCCACCATGAAGAGGACGGAGGGGAGGGGAGGGGACAGCTGCACCATGCTCTCATGTTACTGGTGGCCCTAGCTGATACCCACCATGAAGAGGACGGAGGGGAGGGGAGGGGACAGCTGCACCATGCTCTCATGTTACTGGTGGCCCTAGCTGATACCCACCATGAAGAGGACGGCTGGGAGGGGAGGGGACAGCTGCACCATGCTCTCATGTTACTGGTGGCCCTAGCTGATACCCACCATGAAGAGGACGGCGGGGAGGGGACAGCTGCACCATGCTCTCATGTTACTGGTGGCCCTAGCTGATACCCACCATGAAGAGGACGGAGGGGAGGGGAGGGGACAGCTGCACCATGCTCTCATGTTACTGGTGGCCCTAGCTGATACCCACCATGAAGAGGTCGGAGGGGAGGGGAGGGGACAGCTGCACCATGCTCTCAAGTTACTGGTGGCCCTAGCTGATACCCACCATGAAGAGGACGGGGGGAGGGGAGGGGACAGCTGCACCAT
>CM065707.1:19133107-19140607 GCA_017654935.2 Phymorhynchus buccinoides
CCCTCCCCACACAAAAACACACTCACATCAACGCACACAAACACACACACATGTACACACAAACACACACATGTACACACAAACACATGTACATGTAACATAAATATACCAAATGATTTATCTCTCTAAAAACAACAGGTACCAACAAATTCCCGACGTTTTACAAACATTGAAGTCGCATTCATAAGTGACAACTCACTGGCACATTACAGACAAGACACTAGCATATGCGCACGCACGCGCACGCGCACGCACACACACACGCACACGCACACGCACACACACACACGCATGAGTAATTAACTTGATGTAAGCTTAGTGGTTACATTTGTTCTTGTTTGTTTGATTTTCATGTTTGCATGCTTTTCTTGTTTTATGTTCTTTTTTTTCTGTTTGCTTTTTGAGTTTCGTTTTTTATTTCATGAGTACAGAATGTTAAAAAAAGCTGTCAAAGCTTATTTCTTTATGCTAAATAAATATAATTTTGACTTGACTTGACTTGACACGCACGCTCTCTCTCTCTCTCTCTCTCTCTCTCTCTCTCTCTCTCTCTCTCTCTCTCTCTCTCTCTCTCTCACACACACACACACACACATACATACATGCACGCACGCGCACGCACACATACACACGCATGCACACACACACCTACACACAAACACTACTACACCCCCTACACCCCTCCACAACCCCCACCCTCACCCACACTACCAAACATGGTTTGTTTAATTAACCCTTTCACCGCCAATGTCATATTTTTGCACCAAATGATTTAACACCCATTTCACTAAAAGGCATCAAATCAGGGTCTGTTATCCAAAGACCCTATTCTCTTAATTTTGGGAGGTAAGGATAGGCCTTACTTTAAATATGTCACAGAGGAATCCCCAATATTACTTTTTTTGTGTGTGTGTCTACTTAGGTAAATTTAATGGGATTTTTTTTTCTTTTGAATAATGGCTGGCGGCGAAAGGGTTAAGGTTTGCCACTGACCACAGCCACAGCCGCCCCTCCCAGCACCTCCGCGGGGCTGACAGTGGTGAAGTAGGCGATGTTGGTGAAGGTGTAGATGGCCGTCACCAGGGTGATGGAGATCCAGATGGCCTTGGGCAAATTTCTGACCACCACACACACACACACACACATTGGTCATCATGTACTTTACAATGTTTGGGGTGAATGTCTGACCATCACACACACACACACATGTGTCATCATGCACTTTACAATGTTTGGGGTGAATGTCTGACCATCACACACACACACATGTGTCATCATGCACTTTACAATGTTTGGGGTGAATGTCTGACCATCACACACACACACACACACACACACACACACACACATGTGTCATCATGCACTTTACAATGTTTGGGGTGAATGTCTGACCATCACACACACACACACACACACACATGTGTCATCATGCACTTTACAATGTTTGGGGTGAATGAATGTGTCATCATGCACTTTACAATATTTGGGGTGAATGTCTGACCATCACACACACACACACATGTGTCATCATGCACTTTACAATGTTTGGGGTGAATGTCTGACCATCACACACACACACACACACACACACACATGTGTCATCATGCACTTTACAATGTTTGGGGTGAATTTCTGACCATCACACACACACACACATTTGTCATCATGCACTTTACAATGTTTGGGGTGAATTTCTGACCATCACACACACACACACACACACACACACATACATTTGTCATCATGCACTTTACAATGTTTGGGGTGAATTTCTGACCATCACACACACACATTTGTCATCATGCACTTTACAATGTTTGGGGTGAATTTCTGACCATCACACACACACATTTGTCATCATGCACTTTACAATGTTTGGGGTGAATTTCTGACCATCACACACACACACATCATGCACTTTACAATGTTTGGGGTGAATTTCTGACCATCACACACATACATTTGTCATCATGCACTTTACAATGTTTGGGGTGAATTTCTGACCATCACACACACACATACATTTGTCATCATGCACTTTACAATGTTTGGGGTGAATTTCTGACCATCACACACACACATTTGTCATCATGCACTTTACAATGTTTGGGGTGAATTTCTGACCATCACACACACACATTTGTCATCATGCACTTTACAATGTTTGGGGTGAATTTCTGACCATCACACACATACATTTGTCATCATGCACTTTACAATGTTTGGGGTGAATTTCTGACCATCACATACACACATTTGTCATCATGCACTTTACAATGTTTGGGGTGAATGTCTGACCATCACACACACACATGTGTCATCATGCACTTTGCAATGTTTGGGGTGAATGTCTGACCATCACACACACACATACATTTGTCATCATGCACTTTACAATGTTTGGGGTGAATTTCTGCAAGTCATACGTGCATTTGTGTTCTAGCCTATGTCAATTGGTCTGGCATAGCCTTAAGGCCAAGGCTACATCAAAACGTTGTTATGCTATGCGTAAATATGCAGGGGTTGTCTTCAGCCATGACAAGCTCCTAGCATAACATCATCAGTCTCCAAAATTCCCCAAAGTCGGAGTGTGGCTGCCCACGTGGCGGGGTAATCAAAAACGGTCACACACGTAATGTTCTCATCCCTAGCTGATGCAGTTGTACCATAGTGTTCAAGTGCTTCGGTTGTTCGGATGATCCCTGGAGTCTTTTAGCCAGGGTACAATAACAACAAACAACAATATATGTGTGCTTTGTTCTCGCTTGGTACGTAATGCTTCTAAAAGTTCTTAGAATGTGTTTTTTACACAATGTTTGCAATGCACTGCTTTTCCCACGTTTGGCGATTTACCTACCCTAAAATGCTTGGAGCAAATGCAAGATATTTGCATGCACGCACACACGCGCGCACAAATACACGCATACACACAAAGAGAGAGAGAGAGAGAGAGAGAGAGAGAGAGAGAGAGAGAGAGAGAGAGAGAGAGAGAGAGAGAGAGAGAGAGAGAGAGAGAGAGAGGGGGAGGGGGGGTGAGAGGTCACGAAGCACTTAAAACACACGGGAATATTTTATGACAAAAGAAGCGGGTGAAAAGATCATTATCCCAAAACAAAACAAAAATAGAAAAAGAAACATGGCCAAGAAGAGATAAGTTGGATAGCAAGTTGACCTTATTTTTCTTAAAGACCCACCAAGTCACGTGCCAAAATCACGGGTTTCACGTGTTTTCCCTCTTATAGCTGGTAAGAAATCTTGTTTTGACCAGGTTTGACTCCCATACAAATGTCCCCAAATTGAAAACGAAACATCATTTTAAAGAGCAGCTTCAATTTGAAGTTGGGGGCATTTGTATTTGGGTCACAGCTACCCAGAAAAACCAAGGGACTTAATCGTGGTGCGTCAGTGCGTCTTTAAATGTCCTTGATCATTCTACACACACACACGCGCTCGCACACACACACACACACAACGCACACCCACCAACACCATACAAACACACGACACACACACACACACACACACACACACACACACACACACACACACACACACACACACACACACACACACATATGTGCGCGCACACATGCATGCATACCTGTAGGGATCTTTAAGCTCCTCGATAACAAAGTTCAGATAGTTCCTGCACAACAAACAAAGACACGTATAATGCCAACAATACAGTATGTTTACCATGACGAAGGAGTTATATACCCATATATACGGCCACACGCACACATACCCCCCCCCCCCCCCCCCCATACAGTGACGCACACACACACACACACACACTGGCACAGACAGGAATATGACTGAACGCAACTAAACACATATTATATGCCAATAGATACACTTACACGCCCACATTCACACATATAAGGACATAAACACACACACGCGCGCACGCACACGCACACGCACGCGCACGCACGCACGCACACGCACGCACGCACACGCACGCACACACACACACACACACACACACACTGACACACAGCTATACACCCTCACCATCCGTTGTAGGCGAAGAGTCCAGAGTAGAAAGCTAGAGATATCTGACCTATGTCCGAACTGGTGTCTGCAAATGCGTTCTGGAAATACTCGTACTCTCCTGAAAGAAAACCCCGACAATTAATGATTCTGCACATTCATTCAGTGACGGATTGATTGATTGATTCATCATCATCATCATTATCGTCGTCGTCGTCATCAACATCGTTGTTCTCCTCTTGTTTCCGTAGTTGTTGTCGTTGATCGTCGTTGTCAAGGTGATTGTCATTATCAACTTAAATATATATTATTCATGGGATTCATCAAATCCAATATTCCCGAGTGCTCCCTCATCTCTCTTTGCATCCCTCTTTCTTCTTGGCAGTACATGGCCAGAATCAACACATTGATTATTTTGCCACGGAACCGGGGAGGTTCTAGACCACATTTGCCGGAAGAGAGGCTCGAGGCCTGAGAAGAAATAGTATGACAGAAGAGAGAACAGATAAAAGAGAACTATAAGCCTAGCTATCTGGTGATTGTGCTGGGTTGTTGGAAAAGTGGGGGGGGGGGGGGGGAGCGGGGGGGGGGGGAGGGGGGGGGGGGGAGGAGGGGCTTGTTGTTGCTTTATTTTACTTTCTAATGATTGATTATTTGTTTGCCTTTAATGTTCTTGTTATCAATGTAAAGCGCACTGAGCTCATGTGATAAAGAGCGCTATATAAATTCACATTATTATTATTATAGTCCAATGACCCCGGAGGGGAAGGGGGGAAGGGGGGGGGGGGGCATCAGACGTGACGTCTGCAGCAGGAGGTTGTCCATTGAGGTGCTGCCAGACTCTGGTTGCGAAACCCTCGGGGGGTTCTGGCCTCAACTGCTGCTGCTGGTGGCAGGACGTTCCATTCCCTGGAAGAAGGAACTCGGTCGACATTGTGTTCGACACTTCGATGAACTAGAAATGGCTGTGAGTGCCCTCTGCGTTGCATCTCTGGTCGGGGTTCTAGCTTGTCCTTATTGATGCTCTCCGTGTCGTGGTGTGTTTCATGCACCATGGTGAGCCTTGCAACCTGCCGTCGTTGCTGCAGGGAACTCTGTCTCCGTCTCTGTCCCTGTCTCTGTCTCACTCTCCCTCCCTCCCCACAATCATACAACACAATACAATATAATTCAGCACAACAATACATCAAAATTAATACAAAACAACACAACACTCTGTATTTAGAGGCGAATATTTCCCAAACAGCAATTTGAATGAGGAAAAGAATACTTATTTCAAGGGTAAAATATTTTATGCAACACCTGTGACAATAATGACCAACGCTAGGACTTTTGGCGTCGGTAGAAGTGTCACGTACAACTACAGAACAGTACAACACCAGTATGGCATAGTAGAAGACACAACTACAGAACAGTACAACATCAGTATGGCATAGTAGAAGTGTCACGTACAACTACAGAACAGTACAACACCAGTATGGCATAGTAGAAGTGTCACGTACAACTACAGAACAGTACAACACCAGTATGGCATAGTAGAAGTGTCACGTACAACTACAGAACAGTACAACACCAGTATGGCATAGTAGAAGTGTCACGTACAACTACAGAACAGTACAACACGTTCAGTATGGCATAGTAGAAGTGTACACATACAACTACAGAACAGTACAACAATTGTATGGCATAGTAGAAGTGTCACGTACAACTACAATGAACAGTACAACATCAGTATGGCATAGTAGAAGTGTCACGTACAACTACAGAACAGTACAACACAGTATGGCATAGTAGAAGTGTCACGTACAACTACAGAACAGTACAACACCAGTATGGCATAGTAGAAGTGTCACGTACAACTACAGAACAGTACAACACCAGTATGGCATAGTAGAAGACACATTTTTAAAACGCGACTACCATTCCATACCTCAGCCCAATGAAGCTATACCGAAAATTCTCTGCCCCTGTCTCGTGCCCTGAGAAGCGAAGGCCACCTACTTAAGATTATCGTCCTTGCCTGTCAGGAAGTAGTAGCATATAGCCACAGAAAATGATCTGCCCCTGACTCGCCGCTAGGTGGCATAAGCAGTTCGGGCCTGAAATTATCGCCCTTTCGTGTCAGCAAGAAGTAGTATAAAGCCCCATAAGGACCAGCGCTAGGATTATGACGCAACTTGCAAGTTTTTGCAAGCACAAAACGTTCAGTATGGCATATTATAGGCAACAGTACACATGTACAAGTTGCACAAAGTGACAATAATTGAGGACCAAAGACAGGATTGTGGCGTAAGCGAAAATGTCCTGGACAACATCAATTCAACACAATACAGAACAATACAACACAACACAATACAGAGCAATACAATACAACCAATACCACACCTCTGCCCAGCTGCACAAATCCAGTGATAATGATAAGGACCAGGGCCAGGATTTTGGCGTAAGTGAAAATGTCCTGGACAACATCAATTATACAATACAGCACAATACAAAACAATATAACACAACACAATACAATGCAACACAACACAACACAATATAACACAAAACAATACAATACAATACAATACACCACAACACAATATAGTGCAATACAATACAGTACCATACCTCTGCCCAGCTGCACAAATCCAGTGATGATGATCAGGACCAGGGCCAAGATTTTGGCGTAAGTGAAAATGTCCTGGACAACATCAATTGACGTCAGCAATACAGCACACCACAAAACAATAGAACAATAAAACAATACAATATTTTGAAGGTAACATTTGAATCTGAAAAAAAAAGTTTTAAACGAAATTGGATCTAGGGGAAGAGGGGGGGAAAAGCCCATGAGGCGAGGAGAGAGAAGCCCATGCCAATTATCTCATGAAATAAAGACAAAAAGAAGCCAGTCAAGATTTGCCCATGAGACGAATGCTAAACAGAGAAAGAGAGTCTCATGGGCAAAATGTGACTGAGATTTGCTTTATTTCATGAGATAATTGGCATGGGCTTCTTACCCACCCATGGGCTTTTTACCCTGTCTTACCCTAACACAATACAATATAATACAAAACAATAGAGAGAACACAAGACAATACAATATAATACAACACAATACAATAGACCACGTACAACACAATATAGTGCAATACAACACAGAGAGAGAGAGAGAGAGTACCAGACCTCTGCCCAGCTGCACAAATCCAGTGATAATGATAAGGACCAGGGCCAGGATTTTGGCGTCAGTGACAATGTCCTGGACAACATCAATTATACAATACAGCACAACACAAAAGAGAGAGAGAGAGAAGAGAGAATACAACAGAAAGACAAGACAATATAAAGGCATAATACAAGACAATACAATACACCAGAGAAAAGTGGGAGACAATATAGTGCAATACAACACAGTACCATACTTCTGCCCAGCTGCACAAATCCAGTGATAATGATAAGAACCAGGGCCAGAGATTTTGGCGTAAGTGAAAATGTCCTGGACAACAGAGTCAAAGAGACAGG
>CM065707.1:19145607-19150607 GCA_017654935.2 Phymorhynchus buccinoides
TCATATTTTGCTAGTATATATATCATTATGCAGAACATCTTGCATCTATTTCATTTTCTTGAATATGTACTCATTGTCATGAAAATTACAATTATCCTTAGGTGTTTCATAATTAGGGTACGTACACATACGTGCGGAGATTCCGTGCGGAAACCCGTGCACAATCCCCTAATACCCTTCTTTCCTTTACTTATTTCCGGATTGCGCATGGGATTTTCGCATGAGCTGTGTACGAGGCCTTGCTACACGTGGTGTCTTCACCCCTTCCTTTGTGTGAACGTGCGCGTGTGTGCAGAGCTTCAGATTGTCAGTGGGCCCGGGTCATTGACCCTTACTGTCAGTGATTTGACCGTCCCTCATTTTGTGCAGCCAGGAGTCATCTGACCCACAAAGTCTGCAATGAAATACAGTGACATATTACTGGCCCAATATTTCGGAAATTGATCCATCGACGGTTTTCTGCAATTTCTGCAATGGATCATAATTATGACCCACGAAGTTTAAAAACAATCTGAAGCACTGATGTGTATGCGCACGGCCGTGCTCAATTATGAAACAAGGTGGACTTTCTCTTTCAATCCAGTGACCATAGCCATTCCTCGTGACCATAACCATTCCTCGTGACCAACACTATATTAACATTCTGTCTGCTCTTCAACCCGTGCGAGAGAGGCGGGAAAGCCCTGGACCCTCGCCATTTATCTTCCCCGGCGATGCAGAACTAACACAGATGGGTGGCGTGGGTCTGGGTGTGCCAGTCTGTCCCTCGTGTCCCGCCATGACCTCCACACAGCAACAGGAGCCGACTGCTATCATGGAGAGTGGAGCTGGAACGTGTCTATTGGCCACTGCAACAACCACCTTTTGCAAGAGTGAATGCCCTTGGTAGATGCTCGAGTACTGACCAAACAAGGGAATAGCTCTCGCCAATAACCCTATTTGGGCCACTAAATGGCTGCCTTTTGCAAGAGTGAATGCCCTTTTGGATACTGACCAACAAGGGCTTAACTCTCACTGTCAAGGGCGTTAATAACCTAGTTGCAGTGGCCAGTAGAAGAAAAAGCCTTGCCCATCGAACATCCCTACCCTGTGGTTTCTTTTAACGGGAGAGCCAATAACCAAACCGCCCAGTGGCTGGTTCCGCTCCTTCTGATCAGACGATCAGAAGTGACCCCGTTCCAGTTGCTATTTAAAAAAAAGAGAATGGTTTCCTCCGTCCTGGGTATATGTAGGTCGCATTTTTGCTTAGTATAACTTAGTAGGCCTATGCATTAATAATTCATCTGGGTATATCTAAATAATATCTGGGTCGCGACTGCCTGGGTATCTATAGGCTGCATGAATTATGGGTATACCTAAGTATATGGGTAGACTTTCAGGAGTTTGAACTCTCTTTCTCTGTCCCTCCCTCGTTGTGTCTGTCTGTCTGTTTGTCTCTGTCTCTCTCTTTTGTTACATGAATCTTTGAATAAATATCTCCCATAATTCCACGTTCCTTTCTTTTGCATTTTAATCATTATTATCATCGGATCATCATCATCGTCCGATCATCATCATCATCACCGTCGACACCATCATCATGCAGCAGCAGCAATATAGCATATATATCTCTGCCTCTCTTTCTTCCCCTCCCTTCCCCCTATCTCTCCTCTCTCGTTATAGGTTAGGCCTACGTGTCTTTAAACACACGTACCTCCCCTGCCAGAAGGCGGATGGTCTGTCACTGTCTGCTTCTGTCTGTCTGTAGTTTTCTATTTTTCTCACTCCACCCCCTTCTTATCTCTCTACTCCCCACCCACTGCACTCACAGATACACACGGCAGCTAGCATGGTGACGGCGGTCCCGGGCTGGTCGCAGGCCGGAAACAACGGTTCGATGACGTAGTAGGCAAAGGTCAAGGCCACGATGGCGGTGGTACAGGGCCTGACGATCACACACTCCACCCACAGTCTGATGAAGGCCACGAAAGGCCCGAAGGCCTCCAGCATGTAGGCGTAGTCCGCGCCGGACCTGACGATGGCCGTGCCCAGCTCGGCGTAGCAGTAGGCCCCGATCATGGAGTAGACCCCGCACAGCACCCAGATGATCAGCGACAGCCCCACGCTGCCGCAGCCGTACAGCACTCCCCGGGGGCTGACGAAGATGCCCGATCCGATGATGCTGCCCACGATCACCGTGACGCCGTTGATGAGGGACAGCTTGGGCTTGAGGTTCACGGCGTCCTGGGCTTCAGGGGGGGCTTCGTTGGCGATGATGACCTGGGGGGAATGGGGGGCTGGGCTGGCCTCTTCTCCTGGAACCAGGTCTTCGCCTTCTTCTCCTTCTCCTTCATTCATGATGCTCTCATCGGCCGGAGCCGCCCTGTACTCGGTGTAGTCTCTGCGTGGGCTCATGTCCGCTGATTGGAGATATTCCCTAGGTTTTACCTAACTTTGGGAAGAACAAAAATGATCCTGGTTGATCTCTTTTTTTTTTGCAGTACAAGAAACTGAATTCCTTGCACTACAAATTTCCCTTGGTGTAACTTTGCTTCAGTTTCTTTTCTTTAATTAAAGAGCAATTACTGTTCACTTTGCACAGACACTGTTGGTTTTACAATTGCTTTGAACCATAAAAAGGTTTACTTCACCATTTCATATAGCCAAGGACGACGAAACTGTTCACAGTGTGCATCACACGATAAGCTGATATTGAGAAATCTCCTTCACAACTTTTTTTATCAACCTCACCAGAACACAATGTGCAGATTTTTTAACAACCTCGTAGATCTTTGAATCTCACACTATTGAGCTCCAAAATGCGCCCAAACAGCCAAAACGCTTAGAGCACCCTTGACACTTAAAGCCAGCCAACCGCCATGTTCCCTTTGTCTTGTACATATAGGCCTACAGATAATTATGGTAGGAAGCTTCAAAAATGGGCCAGTGTTGAAGGCGAACTGCATCCAGCTACCATTGATAAGAAAGTACGTGTCGATGCAAATGAAACGCAATGACACGAAAGATAACCAACCCGTTTAAAAACAAGCAGCTAGATAGAGTGGGGTTCAAATTTACTGATTACGTATACACAAAGCTTTTGTTAAAGAGAAGCAGCTACAGAGCGTGTCGCCTGGTTTTACTGATTAAGTCTACCAGTACCACACACACACTTCATACACATAATGGGTTTACTGACCCCCGCCAAGGAGGCTAAGTGTTTGCCTCTGTCTGCCTGTCTGCCCGTGTGTTGTTTGCACGTCTGCTTGTGAACAGGGTCAACGGGTTTGAACGAAAGTTGAAAATTAGCGGGAGGTTTCAGTGTCATTATGTTGTTTTTTTGTTGTTGTCTTACCCTGGCTTAAAGACTCCAGGGATTATCCCAACAGCCGAAGCACTTGAACACTATGGTACAAATGCACCAGCTAGGGATGAGAACATTACGTGTGTGACCGTTTTTGATTACTCCGCCACGTGGGCAGCCGAACTCCGACTTCGGACGATTTTAAACTGATGTTATGCAAGGAGCTTGTCATGGCTAAAGACAATACCCGCATATCTATGCAGAACATAACAACATTTTGATGTAGCCTTGGTGTTCTGGCTTATGTCAATTGGTCTGACACAGCCTTAAAGATCCACCAGATCACGTGGCAAAATCACAGGTTTCACGTGTTTTTCCTCTTATATCTGGTAAGAAATCTTGTTTTGACCAGGTCTCACTCCCATACAAATGCCACCAAATTCAAACCCAAACATCATTTTAAAGAGCAGTCTCAATTTGAATATGGGGACATGTGTATGTGGGTCACAGCTACCCAGAAAAAAGCAAGGGACTTAACTGTGGCGCGTCAGTGTATCTTTAAAGTGACGCCCCACGATTAAGTCCCTTCGTTTTTTCTGGGTTGCTGTGAACCACATACAATTTTCCCCATATTCAAATTGAGGCTGCTCTTTAAACTGATGTGTCGGTTTGAATTTGGGGCCATTTATATAGGAGTCCGACTTAGTCAAAACAAGATTTCTGTCCAGTTATAAGAGGGGAAACACGTGAAACCCGTGATTTTGAGACGTGATCTGGTGGGTCTTTAAGCCAAGGCGAGTGTCATTGTTATAACAATGCTTGTAACATTTTGACCTAATGTGGATCATATCCATTAAAACATGATGTTACTTTTGAGGGGTGGGTGGGATGTATTAAAAGCCATCTTGCACTATTCAATGTATTTTATTCACACAGACTGTGAATTCCAACATTAACTGAACAAAAATAGAAACCTACTGCTCTCTGCCACGCTGTGTCTGCAGACTAGCTTGAAACGATGATATGACCACACTGATGACATTTTGTAGATAGTTAACGGTGAGTGAAAATCACGGGTTTCACGTGTTTCCCTCTCTTGCTGGTAAGTAATCTTATTTTGACCAAGTGTGACTCCCATACAAATTCCCCCATGCACGAAAACGAGACATCACTTTAAAGAGCAGCCTCGATCGTGCATGGGGGAAGACTGTATGTGGGCCACACCGACCCAGAAAACAACCACCAAGGGACTTAATCGTGTTGGGTCAGTGGGCCTTTAAAACGTCGAAAAAACACACCCTCATATTTTGAAATATCGCATTTACTTTGCTGGTGCAGAATTTGTTTTCTAAAAGACTACTTTTAGAAAGTCTCCTTAACCCATGGAATGCAATCAATCAGTCATTTAATTCTAAGTAGGGCCTACTGCATAATTATATTATGTCCTTAAGCAGTCGGGCTGTGTATATTCTGGCTCTAGAAAGACAAAGTAGATGCACCTCTTTTTTTCCCTCACGCTTTTTGCCCGCTTTGATCAACTTCTACAATTTTTTTTATCAAATGACATTGAAACAAGCTCAAAACGAACTAGTACTCTTGGTGGAGGTTTACACTGTGACGGTGCTTTTTACTTTCGTTTTTTTTCTTCTTCCAATTTTGAAACATTCCCCACAGACATGGGCCCCAATGCCTGGTGTGTGAATGAAAGCATATATTC
>CM065707.1:19158107-19160607 GCA_017654935.2 Phymorhynchus buccinoides
TTTACAGTACTGTAAATAATAAAGGGAAAGAACTGATTAAAATTGCGGAACTCTCATGAGAGCTGTGTTATGTCCCTTATGCTGGCTAGCTCCTGTATGGGTGTGCTAGTCCTGATCAGTTGTGTCCAACCACCGGATAGCAAAGAAAGGCGACTGCTGGTCAGAAAAGCTGGGCTCAAATCTTTCTATCGGAGATAACTTGCATTCAGAACTTCCCGACTCTCTGCTCGGATCGTTGCTGCAATACTGGCATTTGGTAGTCGGTACTTGATAGTCACAGATACGTCAACGTGAAATTCGGGTTGCTCCCACCTGGAGAGAGCGTCAGTGAGAGAGAGAGTGCTTTGTAGAATCACAGCCATCCGCCATTCAAGAACAACTAAGCTTAAAAAATAATGATTTCGCATTGCTGTAGAAAATTAATTAGTGCACAACACCCCCCACCCCCACCCCCCCCCCCCCCCCCACCCCCTCCCACTTTGGCAAGCGGACATAACTTAGAGACACACTGAAGTCCCTTGGGGTTTTTCTTCTGGGTATCTGTGACCCACACACAAATGCCCCCAACTTCAAATTGAGGCTGCTCTTTAAAATGATGTTTCGCTTTGAATGTGGGGGCATTTGTATGGGAGCCAAACCTGGTCAAAACAAGATTTCTTACCAGCTATAAGAGAGGAAAACCCGCGAAACCCGTGATCTTGACACGTGATCTGGTGGGTCTTTAAAGACACACTGACGCACCACGATTAAGTCCCTTGTTTTGTTTCTGGGTAGCTGTGACCCACATACAAATGTCCCCAACTTCAAATTGAGGCAGCTCTTTAAAATGATGTTTCGTTTTCAATTTGGGGACATTTGTATGGGAGTCAAATCTGGTCAAAACAAGATTTCTTATCGTAAATTTGGGTTTTACGTCCTCTCGACCTGGGAAACAAGATTTCTTACCAGCTATAAGAGGGAAAACACGTGAAACACGTGATTTTGACACGTGATCTGGTGGGTCTTTAAGACTAATGTCATCAACGATAAGGGCAATGGAGAGAGAGAGAGAGAGAGAGAGAGAGAGAGAGAGAGAGAGAGAGAGAGAGAGAGAGAGAGAGAGAGAGAGAGAGAGAAAAGAGAGAAAAAAAGAGAGAGAGAGAGAGAGAGAGAGAGAGAGAGAGAGAGAGAGAGAGAGAGAGAGAGAGAGAGAGAGAGAGAGAGAGAGAGAGAGAAGTCTGAATCGAAAAAGATCCCTGCTGGTGTTCCTCAGGGATCAGTCCTTGGCCCGTTGTTATTTTTGTTATACATAAATGATATTGTTACTGACATTGAAGCTACAATTAAACTTTTTGCTGATGACACTAGCTTGTCACATGCCTTAAACGATCCCTTAACTAGAACAGCCATTCTCAATGCAGATCTTGAAAGAATCTCCCAATGGTCCAAACACTGGAAAACCACATTTAACGAAACTAAGACAGAACTACTCAATTCAACACGTGATCATACTCATATTGCACCCCTAACATTTGGAACACACATTTTAGAACCATCAAAATCACATAAACATTTAGGTGTAATTCTTCAGGATAATTGTAGATGGGATGAACATACAGTTCATAGCCAATAAAGTGAATATGTTAATAGCATGCCTCAGACATTACAAATACAGATTATCCCGCAAGTCCCTAGAAACAATGTACAAATCCTTCATTCTGCCTCATTTTGATTATGTAGATATCGTTTGGGACAATTGTACAGACAAGCAATCAAACATTCTTGAAACACTGCATTTAGAAGCCATTCATATTATTATTGGAGGTGTGAAGGGAACCAGTCACCAGAAATTATATGAAGAATCAGGCCTTTGTCCATTAAAGGAAAGACGTAAAAGACACAAATTAATCCAGTTTCACAAAATGGTAAATAATGCATATCCTAATTATCTATCCGATCTCCTTCCACCACTAATGTCTGATCAAAATCCATACCATAGACGCCGGCCTCTAGACAGAGTAGTTCCACGATCAAGAACTGAACTACATAGACATTCCTTCCTTCCAAGCACAACCCATTTGTGGAATCACCTCCCAGATGACATTAAAGTAACTGACTCAATCAGCCAATTTAAACGATTTCTTTCTCTGTCTGATGTTAGTGTGCCTTCTTACTACTACACTGGTTCCAGACAAGACCAAGTTAACCACTGCAGATTACGTCTAGGAATAAGCAATATTAATCACGATCTGTACACAAGGCATCTACTAGCTGACCCCAAATGCGCGTGCGGTTACTCCATAGAAAATGCAGAACACTATTTGTTACACTGTACAAACTTTCATCACGTGAGAATAAACACAATTCTAACTCTAAATGTTAACAAAATTAATACCCATACGCTTCTATTTGGAGACCACAGTCTAACAAATGCACAAAATGTAGCTATTTTTAAAACTGTTCAGCAATTTATTGCTACCAGCAACAGATTATAAGTTAATAAGATAATTTAGATTGTAAT
>CM065707.1:19170607-19175607 GCA_017654935.2 Phymorhynchus buccinoides
CAACCAAGGGCACTGGGGAGAACACGACTCTTGCACTGATCAACAACGACAACAAACCAACAAAGGGCACTGGGGAAAACACGACTCTTGCACTGATCAACAACGACAACAAACCAACCAAGGGCACTGGGGAGAACACGACTCTTGCACTGATCAACAACGACAACAAACCAACAAAGGGCACTGGGGAAAACACGACTCTTGCACTGATCAACAACGACAACAAACCAACCAAGGGCACTGGGGAGAACACGACTCTTGCACTGATCAACAACGACAACAAACCAACAAAGGGCACTGGGGAAAACACGACTCTTGCACTGATCAACAACGACAACAAACCAACCAAGGGCACTGGGGAGAACACGACTCTTGCACTGATCAACAACGACAACAAACCAACAAAGGGCACTGGGGAGAACACGACTCTTGCACTGATCAACAACGACAACAAACCAACCAAGGGCACTGGGGAGAACACGACTCTTGCACTGATCAACAACGACAACAAACCAACAAAGGGCACTGGGGAAAACACGACTCTTGCACTGATCAACAACGACAACAAACCAACCAAGGGCACTGGGGAGAACACGACTCTTGCACTGATCAACAACCACAACAAACAAACAAAGGGCACTGGGGAGAACACGACTCTTGCACTGATCAACAACCACAACAAACCAACAAAGGGCACTGGGGAGAACACGACTCTTGCACTGATCAACAACCACAACAAACCAACAAAGGGCACTGGGGAGAACACGACTCTTGCACTGATCAACAACCACAACAAACCAACAAAGGGCACTGGGGAGAACACGACTCTTGCACTGATCAACAACCACAACAAACCAACAAAGGGCACTGGGGAGAACACGACTCTTGCACTGATCAACAACCACAACAAACAAACAAAGGGCACTGGGGAGAACACGACTCTTGCACTGATCAACAACCACAACAAACCAACAAAGGGCACTGGGGAAAAGCACTTTGTGTACAAAAGACTTGTGCTTAGAATCAAAGGACATAGAGTACAAAAAGCACTTTAGTACAAATGTAATCTCAAAATCAAAGCAAAATGTAAAACAGATTTTTGTTTGGAAATGATCTGCTCTCCAAAATGAAACAGTATGTCCACAGTGCAAAACCCCAACTGTTTACGAAAGATATAGTCTCCAAATCAAAGCAAAGTGCAAGAAAAGTAAAACACATTTTTCTGTTTGTTTTTTGATACAGCGGAGAGCTGCGCTAATAGCGAAAGTGTTTCTATCTTTAACAGACTATAGCACTCCAGTTCCAGCAGAACACAGCAGGAAGTCATTTATAAAAGAATAAACCAGCTGAAAGCCAAAGGGTTAATTAAGCAAATGACGATGGAACATGAATTTTTGTGTTCATAATTATGCCACAATAAAAAAACAAACTGCAGTCGGGGGGGGGGGGGGGGGGGGGGGGAGTGTTAAAATATATTATCTGGGTACATGTTGCAAAAGATTAAGGACAGTCTAAACGTGTTTTCTTTTTAATTATTAAAGAATTAGGCTAAAGGGACAAATACGAAAGTGCGCTTAAAGTGAAAGCATGGTGTCAACTTAGTGCGTGTTATCTAAAAGATAAATAAAAAGATTGTGCGAAATACCAAACGACAGCTCAAAAGTGTACAGTGGAGCCTCCCTTATAAAACCTCCCATATAAGACCTACTTCTCTGAGACACTGCCCTTCTTTGTAAGTATTAAAATTACCTCCCTTTTAAGACCCCTCCATTATAAGACCTCATCTTGGATGATTTTTGAAGGTCTTATAAGGGAGGCTCCACTGTATAATGCAAAATGAACTGCACCCAAAACCTAGCAGCAACAAACAACATGTGATGCATCAAAGGACAACGCCCACAAGTAAAGGACAAAACATAACAACAAACAACATGTGATGCATCAAAGGACAACGCCCACAGGTAAAGGACAAAACATAACAACAAACAACATGTGATGCATCAAAGGACAACGCCCACAAGTAAAGGACATAACATAAGCATGTTTCTATGGAAGGCCTTGCGCTCGAAATGACAAGAATGTGCCAATAATATCATGTTGCCTGGTTTTAACGGAGACTCAACCAGCCAGCTGTTGCTGGAGCCTGTTGATAGCGTGCAGCAGCTGCAGCGGTAGCAGTAACAAGACAACAAAAATAAACACAGAGCACTAGCGGTTACGCCCACCCGCTTCGCTTCGAATGGCGGAGGTTTACACCGGAGGTTGAAAATGCCCCTAACTACATACGTTTGGTGAAGATGATCAAGAATACGCATGGCTATAGTGGTGTGCGGCCAATGTTTTGTGTCCAACAACCGCAGCTAAGCATTCACTCTCGTTTTTATTATTGACCGCTTCAAAATGTCTCCCACTGAAATCCTTGGGTGATGCTGATCAACAGTAAATAATTATGTGGTTACGGGTTTAAAGGTTTCAAGGTTTTTATTTCCAAACATCCCATTGGGGGCACATGGAAAAGGGATGCACAGTCAATGATTGGTGGCAGACGGCCACTGGTTTTTTGACAAACAGACAGACACATTGACACGCAGAAATACAGACAGTGAATTTTATTAAGAAATACAGACGGTGTCCCAGCTGTGGTTTGTATGGATGCACGTATAGCAATTTACTGTAATTAGGATTCTCCCCTTTAGGGACAATACTATTGTTATTGCAAGAATTCTTTTTTTCCTTTTTTTCTCCCCCTTTTTTGTCCGATTTGGCTGAAATGTTCAGGAAAGTTGCGGGGCATTAAAGACCCACCACGTCACGTGTCAAAATCACGGTTTTCACGTGTTTTCCCTCTGCAGTAAGACATCTTAAGAAATATTCCTAGCATAAGAGGGAATGTGACACGTGACGTGGGGGGTCTTTAAGGGATAGCGACATTTGCAATATTAAATGATTTCTCCGAAAAAACGCGAAATCAGTCAAAATATCAATCGTGAATATCTCGAAAACGGCTGGACCGAATGCATTCATATTTTCAGTATTCACTAGAAAGTTCATTTCCAGCACTTCCAGTATATCTCCGAACCGGAAGTACCAACCGGAAGTGCTGTGGCTGGGAACCTGCAGGTAAATTTGTGTTCACGGAATAGCCAAAACCGGAAGTGACGTCACCAAAATAACTGTTGGATTTTATAGCCCTTATTTTGGCGCAGGTCAGAAAGAAGTTTGTTGATGATAGTTTGGAAGTTATTAAAATTTATGTAAATTGGGTTGTGTCAAATTCATTGATTTCCATTTGTGGGATTTCTTGGTTTTTAACCAATTTTGCCGAAATGTACAGGAAAGTTTGAGGACACTATTCTAATGCCCTGTTTGCAATATTAAAGCAATTAGCGAGATTTGGGCTGAAATGCAACATTTTGCTAAATTTTAAACTTCAATATATCACAAACGGCTTGACCGAATGGATTCTTATTTTCAGTATTTATTAAAGAGCAGCTTTGAAACGCTCGCGGTATAACCCAAACCGGCAGTACCAACCGGAAGTAGGGACGAAAATGGCCAAATTTTAATATCGAATAACTTGCAAACGGCAGTTTGAGGGGAGAATCCTGTCATGTTTGCTCTTCAAAGGCAAACATATTGTTATTATTGATCTTGTTTTTTTTCTTTTCAACATCATGTCAATGCCCCCCACTTATTTCTTTTTTCTTGTTAGCCACCAGCTGTCAACACGCGAACACAACCATCAGCACTCTGACGCAGATAGCTGTACTGGACTGTGCTTGATCAGACATGACATGAAGTTACACAACATTGTTTAGCACACACACACACACACACACACACACACACACACACACACACACAAGTATGCAACCTCCAAAATACTACGTTTATGATGAAAACATATTTCTCTGTATTTTCTTACTTAGTGTCATTATAGGCCATTATTCAAAACTTCATATGCAAAAATCTAACTGATTATAATTTGGGATATTTCTGTATTTATTTAGCCACATTTGAAAAGTATTTTCGATAAATAAAAGTGACTATACACTCTTATATTATATTATGTCCATTGTGTGTGCAAATGATGTATACTATTGGGTCAAAAACTTAAAATAACAGAACACGAGCCAGGGTAGTTATGTCATGTTGTCTGTTTTCAGTTTGGGATGTGATATATTGTTATGTTATCGGTGCAAAGTCTCAATTCATAACAATGTTCTCTTATGCCTGGCTTTCTCCTGCACTGTCAGTAGTCTGCAGAATGCGTGTGTCAGCGCAAATGACACAAAAGAACATAGCGGCAATAACCTGAATTATGTCATAGCCCATAACAAACCATCACAAACAATGAACATCAGAATATGGCTCCGCGACTAAGAGAATAGTGTCGTCAGTAGGGGGCTTAGTAGGTGGTGTCCTGAACAGGCTCCACTGAACTCCACCGAAGTGACTCGGCAGAAGTGCAGTGTCTCCTCGGTTGGTTGCCTCCTGACGGCCTAACATTGATTCGCTCCCCTTGGACTGCTGGTCTCGGTTTCTGCGACTTGAACAAACCTGGGTGTAGCTGCGAATTGGGATTCGGAACGAGCGGCGTGGGAGTAACGCCACTGTACAGCCCAGAAGATGGGACAGCAACAACCCCAAAAAAAAAAAAATGAACATCAGAATACAAATGTGTCTTTGCATATAGGGCCTACGACACACGATGGGCGATGGACGGATGGACAGGGATCGAAACCAAACTAGAGGGCTTATGTTTGCCTTTCAGAGCAAACATGACAGGATGCTCCCCTCCACCAACCATTCCCTTCCCACTTCTGGTTGGTACTTCCGACTCAGATTTATGCAGGAAGTGCTGCAATGTCACCCTTTAATAAATACTGAAAATGTGAATGCATTCTGTGCAGCTGTTATTCGATTTATTGAAGATTAAAATTTGGCCAAACTGGGCCGTTTTCACCTGCACTTCCGGGTAGGTGTTTTATACCGTATAA
>CM065707.1:19180607-19188107 GCA_017654935.2 Phymorhynchus buccinoides
TTGTATATAATATCAAAATATTGCAGTGTCAAAACAATTGCGTTTGCTCTTTCATCTCCTTTCATTCTAAAACATGTTGTAACCTGTTAAGGGTAAAAGCGACCGTTATGTATTAAGGGTTAGGGGTTTCAAAAAAACCATCAGTTGTGAGAATCCGTTTAATCACAATTAAGGGATTACACACGGCTAAATTGCATTTGAACTGCTATGTCATCTTCTAATAACTTTGATATTTAATTAACAACTTGACGTGTCAATCGCGCGCGCGCAGCCCCGCTCCAGCCCTAGAGGCCCGTGTTGAGTTATTTAGGATATGCTTGGAAATAGTTGGTATGAACCACGTAGTGTTGTTGTTTTTTCTTTATTTTTAAATACAATAGCCATCACTACTAGTTTATACTATGGCAACATAGCGCAGTCCTCTCCACCCACAGACAGACAGAGAGACCAACACAGACAGACAGACAGAAACAGACATGAGAAGCATGATAAATGGTATGGATCTATAATAAAGAAGGGCGTCGCCGAGCGGCAGACATGTCCGTCACCAGCAATGCCACGCACTTGCGACACCCCGTAGAGTGTCACATCCTGACACAAAATTGCAAGGGATTCTGTCTTCAAGGTCAAGGTCACGACGGCGAAACATTTTGCGCGGATGCCTTCCTCTCATGGTGACACACCAGCAGACAACATTTTACGCGATTCGGTCAAGCGGTTCGGGAGATATCCTTGGGACAGACAGAAAAACAAAGAAACAAAAAACAAACAAAAACAAAAAAATACAAACCAGCCCATGCAAAGTCCGATCACCTATGGTGACGGACAAATACAAACCAGATGACCACAAAGTCCGATCACCTATGGTGACGGACAAATACAAACCAGACGACCACAAAGTCCGATCACCTATGGTGACGGACAAATACAAACCAGACGACCACAAAGTCCGATCACCTATGGTGACGGACAAATACAAACCAGACGACCACAAAGTCCGATCACCTATGGTGACGGACAAAAACAAAAATACAAACCAGACACTGCAAAGTCCGATCACTATGGTGACGGACAATTATGCTACGGGGTGTCGCAAGTGCGTGGCATTGCTGGTGACGAACATGTTTGCTGCCCGGCGACGCCCTTGTTTGTTTGTTTGTTTGTTGTTCTTTTCTGTCTGTCCCAAGGATGTTAATAAAAAGAGTTGGGTTTTTTGCGATTAATAAAGATTAGAGAGAGAAGAGAGCTAGAGAGAGAGAGAGAGAGAGAGAGAGAGAGAGAGAGAGAGAGAGAGAGAGAGAGGAGAGAGAGAGAGAGAGAGAGAGAGAGAGAGAGAGAGAGAGAGAGAGAGAGAGAGAGAGACTTCGAAGAGAGTCCGAAGAGAATCCGGAGAGCTATAGTTGGGGGGGTAAAACGGGAACCGTTCCCCTTCTGCGTGCCGTAACTTACGGTTCCTTTGATCTTCTGTCGCAGCTTTGCTGTGGGCGGCGCTCTCAGTGTATGTTTGTCTGTCTGTGTCTCTCTCTCTCGCTTTCTGTCTCTGTCCCCCCCCCCCCTCTCTCTCTCTGTGTCTTTGTCTATCTCTCTCTATGTGTCTCATGTCTCTGTATGCCTATGTGTGTCTCTCTCTCCCTCTGTCTGTCTATCTGTCTCTGTCTCTGTCTCTCTCTCTCTCTCTCTCTCTGTCTCTCTCTCTCTCTCTCTCTCTGCCTCTGTGCCTGCTCGGGGCGGAGGACGTTAAACAAAATTTCATTCATCCAACTGGAACAGCAGTTGTCCTCTTTGCTCTCTGTGTATGTCTCTCTGTCTGTCTGTCTTTCTTTGTGTGTGTCTTTGTCTGTCTGTCTGTCTGTCTGTCTCTCTCTCTCTCTCTCTCTCTCTCTCTCTCTCTCTCTCTCTCTCTCTCTCTCTCTCTCTCTCTCTCTCTCTCTCTCTCTCTCCCCCCCCCCTCTCTCTCTCTCTGGAGGACGTTAAACAAATTTTCATTCATCCACATCCTGACACAACATTTGAAGAGCTTATGTCTTGTAGTTCACGAGATACAGCTTGGACAATAATATATAGCGCAAAGAAGGAAATTTCGGTTTTCAAGGTCACACGTCAAGGTGAAGGTCAGCATGGCGATAATTTATGCTCGGGTGTTTTCTACTCTAGGGTATACAGTGCCAGACACAATATGAAGCGCTTCTGTTAAGTACAAATGTGGAAAATATGGCTTAAAACACAATTTGTAGACCCCTACCACTTTCAAGGCCTACCGATCTCCCGGACCGTGACCTTGACCTTGATCGTTATGCCACTATCAGAACGGGCATAAGCCAAAGTACCTACATGCCAAATTTGAAGACTCTAACACTAACGGTGTGGGAGTTATGGCCCCTGAAAGATTTTCGGTTTTCAAGGTCGTACGCCAAGGTCAAGGTCACGACGGCAAAATGGGCAAAACACCAGCACACAAAATTTGACGCGATTCGGTCAACCCGTTCGAAAGATATCCTTGGGAAAGACAGAAGGAGAAAAAAATGACCCTCCGATTTTCAGGCTCCAGCGATCTTTTTGACCTTGACCTTGACCTTGATCGGTATGCCATCATCAGAACGGGCATAAGCCAAACCACCTTCATACCAAGTTTCAACATCCTATGTCGATCGGTGCCCGAGATATGGCTAAAAATAGATTTTCGGTTTTCAAGGTCGTACGTCAAGGTCAAGGTCACGACGGCAAAATGGTTTGCGCCGATCTCTTCCTATTAAGGAGGCACACCTTCACACAAAATTTGACGCGATTCGGTCAAGCGGTTCGGGAGATATCCTTGGGACAGACAAAAAAAAAAACACCCAAAAAACAAACAAACAGACAAACCAGCCCATCGCAAAGTCCGTTCACCTTCGGTGACGGACAATTATAGGATAGTTGCATGCTGATAGACCGAACATCTGTTGCCTTTTAAAGGATCCCCCTCTTCATTTCAAATGCTTCAGTGATGTTAACGAGAACGGCGGTTCTATGGAAATCATGTGTGTCCGTCTGTGTGTCCGTCTGTGTGTCCGTCTGTGTGTCCGTCTGTGTTGTTGTTGTTGTCGTACCCTGGCTAGAAGACTCCAGGGATCATCCGAACAGCACTTGAACAGTATGATACAAATGCATCAGCTACGGATGAGAACATTACGAGTGTGGCCGTTTTTGAGTACCCCGCCACATGGGTAGCCACACTCCGACTGGAAACTGATGATGTTATGCTAGGAGATTGTCATGGCTAAAGATAATTTCCGTATAACTATGCATAGCATAACAACATTTTGATGTAGCCTTGGTGTTCTGGACTATGTCAATTGGTCTGACACATCCTTAACCTCAGGAGTCTGTCTGTGTGCCTGTTTGTGGTTGAACTGGAATTGAGCAAGAGCCATCGCCTTTTCCCCATTATTCCTACCCCTCCCTCTCCACCCTCAAGAAGCTCCCTCCCCCCCCATCCCCCCCATCCCCCCCCACCCCCACCACCCCCGAAAATAAAAACAAACTAAAACCTTCATAACCTAAAAAAAGAAAGCCACCTTCAAGATTAAACCCATATCTCCTTAAAGATCCACCAGATCATATGTTAAAATCACGGGTTTCACGTGTTTTCCTTCTTATAGCTGGTAATAAATCTTGTTTTGACCAGGTTTGACTCCCATACAAAATACCCCCAAATTAAAAACGAAACATAATTTTAAAGAGCAGCCTCAATTTGAAGTTGGGGGCATTTGTATGTGGGTCACAGCTACCCAAAAAAAAACCAAGGGACTTAATCGAGGTGGGTCAGTATGTCTTTAAAGGCTAGAGATGTCGGAAAAGAAAGACTCTCTCCCCTTTCCTATTCTATTAGGGTTTAATTAATGAACGACTTTGACGACTGACCTTTAAATAACCCCAAGTCGCACCCAACAAAGTGAAGCGCGAGTAGAGGTGAAGGTCATCCGCTAACGAAGGTGACTGTCAAGGTACAGGATCATTTCAATGTAATGTTCCTGTCACTAACACCAAGCGAGCAGCTTCAGTTTCAATTAGGGCCGGCCTCCTTTGCTTTTATGTAGCCCGACAGCGTACTGATCCGAATGAACGTTTTTTTAGGATGATGGATCCAGTAGCTTAGGCTTGTGGGGGAGGAGAAGACACTTTTGCTTATACACACACGCACGCGCGCACGCACGCACGCACACGCACACACACACACACACACACACACACACACACACACACACACACACACACGTGCGCGTGCGCACGCACACACAGAGGCAGACAGTTAGACAGGCAGAGAGACAGAGAAAACATTATCTGTGTTTGTTTGCCTGTCTGTCTGTCTGTCTCTCCATCACCCTCACACACACACACACACACACACACACACACACACACACACACACACACACACATTCATTTTTTGATTAAAAAAATAATTATTATAGGCATAAAAACACCACATTAACCGGAGTGAAATATTTTGAAGGCCCCGGCCCTCTTCAACGATCCATAGACATGTTGGATTTTCCCTAGACATTTGCATTCTTCAACGATCCATAGACATGTTGGATTTTCCCTAGACATTTGCATTCTTCAACGATCCATAGACATGTTGGATTTTCCCTAGACATTTGCATTCTTCAACGATCCATAGACATGTTGGATTTTCCCTAGACATTTGCATTCTTTAACGATCCATAGTCAGACATTTTGGATTTGTCCAAGTCCTTTACATTCTGGTGCTTTATATAGCGCAATATTCCTACATATGATGAATGAGGTTATTGTTGGCTCTTTTTAAAAAAAACAAAATACAGAAGAACATATGATAAGCTTATCAAGCTTTTCTGTAAACAGGTCAAAGGCATGGTACTAGAGAGGAGATAAATAGAAAGACAGAAAAATATGAAAAGCAGCTAAAAAAAAAAAAAAAAGACGAGTCGAGTTTTTTTCCTTTTCTTCTTCTTCTTGTCCCCTCCCCTCCTCCTCCTCCTCCTCCTCCTCTCTTTCTTCTTTCTATTTGCTTTTGACACGTCTGAAACATGTTTTATCTCCTCTCGTTTTCTGTGTTCCTGTTCTTTTCTTGTCATCAGTTGCTGTGGTAAGCGAGCAGCAGCTACGCAGGAATTATGGATAATATATTGTTATCTGCCGAATATATTTTTAAAGACTCCACACGTCACGTGTCACATTCCGTCTTATGCTAGGAAGATTTCTTAAGATTTCTTACCAGTCATAAGAGGGAAAACACGTGGAAACCGTGATTTTGACACGTGACGTGGTGGGTCTTTAATGCTACAGCGTTACTGTGTAAAACAGGAGGTTGACGACGAGAGAGAGAGAGAGAGAGAGAGAGAGAGAGAGAGAGAGAGAGAGAGAGAGAGAGAGAGAGAGAGAGAGAGAGAGAGAGAGAGAGAGAGAGAGAGACAGAGAGAGAGAGAGAGAGAGAGAGAGAGAGAGAGAGAGAGAGAGAGAGAGAGAGAGAGAGAGAGAGAGAGAGAGAGAGAGAGAGAGAGAGAGAGAGAGAGAGAGGGAGAGAGAGAGAGAGAGAGAGAGAGAGAGAGAGAGAGAGAGAGAGAGAGAGAGAGAGAGAGAGAGAGAGAGAGAGAGAGAGAGAGAGAGAGAGAGAGAGAGAGAGACAGAGAGAGAGAGAGTGAGAGAGAGAGAGAGAGAGAGAGAGAGAGAGAGAGAGAGAGAGAGAGAGAGAGAGAGAGAAAATGCACACACAGAAAGAGAAGCCTTTCACAACACAAAGACGAAGAAACCATGACGTGGAGAACATGTGGATGCTGACCAGTCATATCAAACTGACAACAATACTTTAGTAATGTACCCATCCTCAAATAGTTCAGGAACAGAACGAAAAACTGGGACCTTCCATCAACATACTAAGTATTTCACTCACCCTTTACATATTTTCTAAGAAAAAAAATGTTTGCAACAGACCTGGAACTACGGACCAAATAATCACCAAAAAGCAAAAACCTCTTTTATGAACCTAACAAAAAACCTGACTTCCTTGTTTAACAAGTTACCTTCTCTATACAAAAACAACAACCCACCTTTCAAATGCTTGCAGCCGCCTCACATGCACGCTTTACAACCTTTGGCCGGGTTCACATTAGACGCGTAAGTTCCGTACGGAAAACCCTAAATAAGTGGAAGAAAGAAGGATAAAAATGTACGCATATAGGGGAAATTCGGACACGTGCGCAAATCTTTTCCCTTCTTTGTTTCACTTATTTATGGATTGCGCACGGGTTTCCGCATGGAATATCCGCTTATGTGTGTACACGGCCTTAAGGCATTCAATTCCAAAAGCAAAACCTGCATAACGCAAAACAAAAGTTTTGACTGGTAAGGCCGCGTACACATTAGACGCGTAGTAAGTTCCGTACGGGAACCCAGAAGTAAGTGAAAGAAAGAAGGGTAAACATTTTACGGATTAGGGGCAATTCGGACACGTGCGAAAATCTTTTCCATTCTTTCTTTTACTTATTTATGGATTGCGCACGGGTTTCAGGCACGGAATCTCCGCATATATGTGTACACGGCCTCAGTTACTGCTTTACTCCCACACCTTTTCCTGAATAAAGTACGTTCTAAATTTAAAAAACAAAACAACAAAAACTGCCCTCATCACCACCATTGCTTTTTCACCCCCTCACACCTCCGTAAAAGACAAAGAGCCTAATTAAAACAAAACTTACAATGAACATCAACAAGAACACAACTTCCGGTTGTCTTCGTCACTTCCCCCTAAACAATAGCAGCGAGCTGCCGGCCATTCTCAAAGACATTCCGCTTTAAGCGCACTTTACAGCTCACCCTTACATCACCACTCTTCCCCCTACACCCGTTTCTTCTAGCAGACAAACTGCTTCAATTTACACTGTATTTATAGTTTACAGTTTGTTTGTCTTCCCCTTTCCGAGAATACCCACAATTTACAGTTTGTTTGTCTTCCCCTTTCCGAGAATACCCACAATTTACAGTTTGTTTGTCTTCCCCTTTCCGAGAATACCCACAATTTACAGTTTGTTTGTCTAGCCCTTTCCGAGAATACCCACAATTTACAGTTTGTTTGTCTTCCCCTTTCCGAGAATACCCACAATTTACAGTTTGTTTGTCTAGCCCTTTCCGAGAATACCCACAATTTACAGTTTGTTTGTCTTCCCCTTTCCGAGAATACCCACAATTTACAGTTTGTTTGCTTTCCCCTTTCCGAGAATACCCACAATTTACAGTTTGTTTGTCTTCCCCTTTCCGAGAATACCCACAATTTACAGTTTGTTTGTCTAGCCCTTTCCGAGAATACCCACAATTTACAGTTTGTTTGTCTTCCCCTTTCCGAGAATACCCACAATTTACAGTTTGTTTGCTTTCCCCTTTCCGAGAATACCCACAATTTACAGTTTGTTTGTCTAGCCCTTTCCGTTAAACAGAATACCGACAGTTTACAGTTTGTTTGTCCTTTCCGTTAAACAGAATAGG
>CM065707.1:19193107-19203107 GCA_017654935.2 Phymorhynchus buccinoides
CACCACTCAGATCGAATCAAATAAAATACCACACCAGTCACCACTCAGATCGAATCAAATAAAATACCACACCAGTCACCACTCAGATCGAATCAAATAAAATACCACACCAGTCACCACTCAGATCGAATCAAACCACAACATACCACACCAGTCACCACTCAGATCGAATCAAACCACAACATACCACACCAGTCACCACTCAGATCGAATCAAACCACAACATACCACACCAGTCACCACTCAGATCGAATCAAACCACAACATACCACACCAGTCACCACTCAGATCGAATCAAATAAAATACCACACCAGTCACCACTCAGATCGAATCAAACTAGATCAACTCATATTTTCTTAAAAACAAAAATTCTGCTGACCACAAAAAGCTTCTTCTCCAAAGCCCTTATGCAGAGCACTGTTATAATATGCACATGTCTGGGGGTCATAGTCTTAATGCAGAGCACTGTTATAATATGCACATGTCTGGGGGTCATAGTCTTATGCAGAGCACTGTTATAATATGCACATGTCTGGGGGTCATAGTCTTATGCAGAGCACTGTTATAATATGCACATGTCTGGGGGTCATAGTCTTATGCAGAGCACTGTTATAATATGCACATGTCTGGGGGTCATAGTCTTATGCAGAGCACTGTTATAATATGCACATGTCTGGGGGTCATAGTCTTATGCAGAGCACTGTTATAATATGCACATGTCTGGGGGTCATAGTCTTATGCAGAGCACTGTTATAATATGCACATGTCTGGGGGTCATAGTCTTCCACGAATGACTAAACTGGGGGCCTACCATGATTTGCCAATTCTGTCGAAAACCATTAATTGTACAGCTCTCGCTTAACTATTGGCCCCTACTACAGGTATATAATTATCAACCAGTGACAACAAACATTTGAGTAAAGCAACAACACTAACAACAACGCTACAACAACAACACAAATATCAACTCAAGTAATAATATTAATATTTGACATTAGCTGCGGATTAAAGCTGGTCATTCAAAGACGAAAATGGACAGTGTGGACAGTGCCCATTCTGTGAAGAGAAACAACTCTCGCTGAAGGTAACCCGCTGTCTTACTATGACCAAACAGCTTACTATATTGTAATACAATCTTTGCTATGACAAAGCCCAGAGACTCGTTCTTTGACTTGTACAAAAAAGTGAATTTCTATTTGTAACTTCGGGTCTTTTACCCTGCTTCGTAGACCTAGTTATCGAAAAACAAAACAACACATTGAACAAAACTCACTGGCACAATGACTTACAATCATTTACATATAAATAATACAGCCACGAATCAACACATAATTTCAAAACTTCTACCAGTCACAATTTTAACGCCTGCGGTTTGTTTCATGACGACCATTAATGTCGGCAATACAAGAAGAAGAAGAAGAAGAAGAAGAAAACCAAGCAGGCAGGGTTACCTACATACATACAACAATGGACCTACTATGACCTACCTTATCTTTGTAATGAGGTCAGGGGGGTCCTTGGTGCATTGTTTGTGACGAGTCACTAACCTACCAGGAATACTATGTTGGCTTCTTTGCTTTATCTCGGAAACAAGAGGGGGTTATGTGTTTGCCTTGGTCAGTTTGTCTGTCTACCTGTCCGCATGTCTGTCATTATGTCATCGTATTTGTCATCGTCGTCGTGATCATAATCACCATTATTATCATCATCATCATCATCATTATCGTCATTATCATCATCAAGATACCACCACCACCATCATCATCATCATCATCATCATCATCATCATCATCATTAGCAGCAGCAGCAGCAACAGCAGTAGCAGCATTGCCATCATCAAGATACTCATCATCATAATCATCATCATCACCAAGATATCCATCACCATCATCATCAGCAGCAGCAGCAGCATCACCATCACCAAGATACCCATCATCATCATCGTCAGCATCAGCAGCAGCAGCATCAGCAGCACCACCGATATTCATCATCAGATTCATAATCATCATCCCCACCACCATCCAGTTCTGGATATCAACATAGCAGTTGTTAGTTTCTAAAACAAGGGAGTCTAGATCTTCAGGGGTTGTGCTGTTATGGAGCTGTGAGTCATCTGCATAGAAGTGATGTTTCATGTTGTACTGGTCGATGATATTGGCGGAAGGCGAAGTATGCAAAGACAGGACCTAGTACAGACCCATGAGGGACTCCACAAGAAACCTGTTCTGACTGAGGACCATTGACCAGAACTGACTGGAAACGATCAGAGAGGTAAGAGGAAAACCAAGAAGGAGCAGGGCCCTTAATTCTAAATGTACACACACACACACACACACACACACACACACACACACACACACACACACACACACACACACACACACACACACACACACACACACATGTAACTTTTTATTGGGTTCTCTCCCATTGTGGAATATACTCAAATGAATTGGTTGATCGAGCAGTTAGAAGCGCAGCGCGTAATTAAGAGGGAACGATTCATCTTAATGTGAATTTAGATCTGCATGAATATTATAAACATATTGAAAAATTATCCAAAGAAAATTTTGACAGCATGTTAATGACTTCAGTCAGTCAATATTCGCGCTGTTGTATAAAAGGCTCAAGTACAATGAATTCCTACTTAATTTAAAAACAGCTCAAAGATACAAGTTTAAGACAAAATCGTATCTTTGATGCTTAAACTTCGTTTAAATGCTTTTAAAACAAAATGTTCTAAAGACGTTAAGTGTATATGTGGAAATCAAATATCTATAAATCATTTGCTCCTATATTGTCCCAGACTTAAAGAACAAATCAACAAAACTGATGGTGAATTGCTGAACCATCAAACGCCTTTAACCATTGGAAAAATCTTAAACAGCTTTAATCTCCTTAAACGTTTTTCAGAAATCCTGCACATAAGTCCTATTGGTATTTTTCTTTGAGTTACTAATTAATTCTTGGTTTAAATTGTGTTATTATATTTTTGTTGTTAGCCATTTAGAAATTAAGACACACTTGTTTAACTCTTCATGTTACATAAGTCAGTTTGAAATGTTACTGTATGTCCCCCCTTCCCTCCCATCTTATATATCTGTTAATGTAATTTTTATATGCACTCAGTTAGATTTGTATAAATAGATGTGTAGGGAAAACACATAAATAATACTACCATTCACGCACTCACACACACTCTCACTTCAATAGCTATCTCTGATGTAGGCTTAATTAATTTCACACACACACTTCTTTTTTTTCTTTTTCTTTTTTTTGGGGGGAGTTCTAATATCACTTGCGGGTGAACAGACGTTAAACTAAAGAACGAACACACACACACACACACACACACACACACACACACACACACACACACACACACACACACACACACACACACACACACACACACTTTAATTTAAATAATTTCCCCTTTGTGGAAGTGACAAATTAACATTCCTGCATATTGCGTATGTATTGTATTCAGCGTAGCTATTATTCTCCTAAGCGATGTCTTGTGTATTACACATTAAGTTTCAAGGTCATGTCTTTCTTTTCCCTCTGGTTTAAATGTTTTATTTTCCAAATCAACATGAACAACAACTATGACATAACTGAAGCAACAACAAGCAGAGCTTATGGCGTGCTCAGTTCAAAACGAATGACACAGTATAAACATTGGCGGAATATTTTCCATCTGAGGGTGTAAAGCTATTACTAACGTGTGTGTGTGTGTGTGTGTGTGTGTGTGTGTGTGTGTGTGTGTGTGTGTGTGTGTGTGTGTGTGTGTGTGTGTGTGTGTGTGTGTACAGGTTTGTGTGTGTGGTTTGTGAATTTTCATGTTCTGCTTGTTTATTGTTGATTTCAGTTTTGTTATGGATGGCTTGATGTAAAAAAACATAATGTAATGCTTATTCGATGTCCATCTGGAAATAAAATGTTGACTTGACTTCACACACACACACACACACACACACACACACACACACACACACACACACACACACACACACACACACACACACACACACACACACACACACACACACACACACACACACACACACACACACACACACACACACACACACACACACACACACAACACACACACACACACACACACACACACACACACGCGCGCGCGCGCGCGCGCGCGCACGCACACGCACACGCACGCACGCACACACACACACACACACACACACACACACACACACGCGCGCGCGCGCGGGCGTGCGCGCATATAATACTCCCAACTAAAACCTTCTAATGTTATTAAACGATGAGTAAAACAGAATGTATGGTGAGGGCTGAGTTTGGGCTGCGGGAAAGACGAGATGGGGCGTAGAGATGGGGGCGATGGGGAGGGGAGGGGGGGAGAAACCCACACTAGGTGGGTCAGTCTGTTAGCATCCACGTATCAGAGAGAGAGAGAGAGAGAGAGAGAGAGGGGGGGGGGGGGGAGAGAGAGAGAGAGAGAGAGAGAGAGAGAGAGAGAGAGAGAGAGAGAGAGAGAGAGAGAGAGAGAGAGAGAGAGAGAGGAGAGAGAGAGAGAGAGAGAGAGAGAGAGAGAGAGAGAGAACACGAACTCGAACTCGATATGTTTAATGAGGATAAAGTCCAATGGCTTGGAGTCAAAACGGACTATCTTTAGATAGCCCATTGACGTATTATTAAAATTATTGCAAAAACTAAGAACTTGTATTTAAAAAAAGTCTGCACAAAATATAAATAGGGCTTAGGCTTTTTATAATTTCTGCAGTCTTTTTTATGCAAGGTATTAGCTATCGCAATAATTTCAATAATACGTCAATGGGCTATCTAAAGATAGTCCGTTTTGACTCCAAGCCACCCAAACTGAGTAAGCATAAATAACTGCTCCTTTTCATCAGGTCCTCTAAAATACTGACATATGAAGTGAATAAATAGAGGGAGGGAGAGAGAGAGAGAGAGAGAGAGAGAGAGAGAGAGAGAGAGAGAGAGAGAGAGAGAGAGAGGAGAGAGAGAGTGGGAAGGGTGGGAAGGGTGGGAAGGGTGGGAGGACTACATCACGCAATATTAGACAGTCCGACCAAACACAATTGTTAATTGTTTGCCAGATTATGGAACCCCCACCCCACCTCTCTACTCCCGCTGCCCTTCGCCCCTCCCGCTCCACTTGCAACACACACAATCTCTTTAACCCCCCCCCCCCCCCCCCCCCCCACACACACACACACACACGCAACATTTTGTTGCTGTTGAATGGTTTGATATTTCAAACAAATACTGATGACGATTATGTTTACAACTCTCTCAGGCATAGCCCTCAAGTACCGAGACGAATGTTGATGATGATGTTCATGATGTCCTGTCGGAGGTCACTTACCCTTTATCGGAGTAATCAAACTGATAATAGGTTAAAACATGTGGTTGACGACGATGTTCGGGATAAATAAGTTTTTAAAAGTTGATATAACAATTTTACTATAGTGAACAAGCATACGGTAACCATATGGTGCCAAATTCTTTGAATATTTCCTAACCATTTGTGTCCCACAAAACCTCTGGTTTTCTTACGACAATAAAATTTGTGTTCTTGTTCTTGTTGTTCACACCTTGTTTATTGTTCGTGCCGCCTTTCATTGCTTCTCATGAAGATGGCTTAATGATACTCATGTCAGTATTGGTTGATTAAAGCAAGCAGGGGTATCTTTCCTTCATTAGCACTGCACTGTTCAATTGTTTCAGGAAGAGGGAGAGAGAGAGGGGGGGGGGGGAGAGACAGAGAGAGAGAGAGAGAGAGAGAGAGAGAGAGAGGGGTGTAGAGATAGAGAGATAGAGAGAGAGAGAGAGAGAGAGAGAGAGAGAGAGAGAGAGAGAGAGAGAGAGAGAGAGAGAGAGAGAGAGAGAGAGAGAGAGAGAGAGAGAGAGAGAGAGAGAGATCGAGAGAGAGAGCCACAACCATACAGAAATAAAGAGGAAGTTTTCCTCCACTGTGGTAGCAGAAGACAAAACACAAACACCAACGATAACATATTCGTCTCCACTTTGCTCATGGCGGGGGAAAACAAACCCAAAAGCAAGTTTATCGCCAAGTATAGCAACATACGGCTGCTTTCCCCTCCTTTTGCTCGATTCTGTTCCCTCCCCCCCCCCCCCCCTCCCCCCCAAACCCCGCCACATTCCAGGTCATTGTTACTGCATGGGACACACCAGATTGAGGCAATAATCCTCCATGCAACGTTTGAAGTGATTCAATCTGTGAAGCGGTTCACGTAGATACCAAGAGGAGAAACACTGACTGAGGACTGACTTCTTTTGGTACTTGACGAACACCTCTTGGTTATAATTATTAGTTACGCAACGGGACACGCCAGCTTCAGATAATACCGTGTGGTGAAAGCCAGCAGGTGCTAACAGCCTTAATTCTTTGTTCCTCTGTGACAGGGACATTCTGACTCTTCGCTCAATGATACAGCACCTTATGTGGCAGGGGACATGAATCATCGTCACTCTGCTTCAAGCCGTTGTCTTCAAACAATGCAGCCTTGGGGGAAGCAAGACAAAGCAGACATTCAAAGCTGGGTGAAACGGGTTGAAAGCTTTACAATGCAGCAATTCATTCATCTCAAGATGCCTATGGCACTCATTGACTTTTAACACCATGCCTGCCTTTCCAACACAGACTGCTCTTTTTACTTACCACACAACTACAACAACTACAACAACAACTACAACAACAACTACAACAACAACTACAACAACTACAACAACGCTATCGTAACTAATCGCCACTTGTACGTAATGACCATCTTTCATCTACTTGAAAACAGACAACAGCTGCATGGATGAAATACTATTCTTCAACAAAAGTTAAGGGCCACTTGTTCACGAGCTAATTTGATTGTGGAGCTTATATTAGTACTTCAGAACTATTGACATGAACGGAATCAAACATAAAACTTTGGCTTGATAGCAGTTGAATCAAACATATTCCAAATTATACATTATGAATGTGGCCGAGTCGCATGTCGTGCATCTTTGTTTGATGCGCTTGTTAGAAAATGAATGGTCCTTAAATTTTGTTGAGGAGACTATATTGGAAGTGACAGTGGCTGCCTTTAGCACCTAGCATTGGAAGTGTGGTTGGGAAGACACCTGTGGTCCTTTGTTGTACGGTTCAACGAAGGGCTAGTCAGTTCAACAACACCAGCAGACTGCCCCTCCACAACCTATGCAGGGCCTACACGTGTACACACTGCTCAGTTTTCAAGCTGCGAGACTTACGTTTGTAAGTATAACCATTCTGTTAAAACAAAGTTTTTATCAACCATCTGCCTTGGAGAAAAAACACCCACATTAAATCTACCGAATGTTTAAAGATTAGTTTTTAAAGCATACGTTTAGGACACTTAAACCAGTCATCTTCTTCTTCAGGCGTACGCCTGCTACACAACCAAAGAAGTTCTGCTGACAAATAGTGCCCTCTTCTCCAGCTCTTCCTTGGGCCCATAGACCTTGGTTGACAGCGGGGTGCACCAGTCATTGACTATGCTTAAAGCAAATTTATTGACCGAACAAAAGAATTAACCGTACGGCTCAGGAAAACTGTTTCAGTTAACCAGGTGAGGGCAGATTAGGCATAGCGGCCACTTTAAGGTGTTCAGTCTCCTGACTGGATTTCTTGTGCATTCAGTTGGCATGACTGGTGACGGCTTTTGTGTCATCTGGATATTCTAATCAGCTCTTCATGTGGCCCTACTGGAGGTACATTTATTGGCTCAGTTCCTATTTTCTTTGTTCAAATTGCTATTTTTGACGCTTGCGCGCGCGAGGGAGACAAATATAAAAACAAAGGGAGAAAGAGAGAGCTCGCTCGTTAAAACAAAATGTTCTTACTACTTACTTGTGGCGGTGCCATAGCCGATGAGGTTTAACCGAGGCGTGGTCACCGCTACAGCTATCTGCATTAATTTAAAAAAATCGGGACTTTACTGGTTTCGTACTGCCTCCGGGCATTGCCTCCAGTATTGTTCCCACCATATTTGTATTTACAAATGTCCCATATGTGTCTGATTCAGACCAAGAGGACGTAAAACACCATTTTCGCCTTCGTCGAGAGCTCGCTCGTTTATCCCATATGGGGACATGGCCGAAAGGCCGAAGAGGGCGTTAAACCCTATTATCACGAGAGCTCGCTCGCCGATTTTGACCAAAATGCCTTCAAATAGAACGCCACTTTTATTTATTTGTGCAGAAAGGGCTTTCCAGTAATACGTAGCTCTGTTACAAGGGTACACTTTGGCTTAGGAAATTTCAGAAATTTGTACCAAAGACACTGTCATGGGAATAAGACAGACAAGCGGCCATTTTCCCCGTTATGAGTAGTGAGGACGGAAACCCTGATTATGCCTCCCACCCCTTGAACCATCAACATCACTGGCTGTTACTGTTTCATAGATTTTCTGGCCGTGTTTGCAGCTTCTTTACCAAGCACTCAAATTTGAATCTGGTATTTCAAAAAACGTCGATTCAAATTCAAATGTAGCCCGGCTCGCCGTAACTCTCCAGTTGTCTGTCTTATTCCCATTACAGTGTCTTTGCTTGTACTGACCACATGTTAAAAAGGGTTGACTGAACGATATCTCTGAAGAAAGTGGATAAAGCATGATAGGCCCCCTATTGTTTTAACAGTTGTATCAGCATGCGTTTTGGGACCCCTCATGTTAGAGAGAGAGAGAGAGAGAGAGAGAGAGAGAGAGAGAGAGAGAGAGAGAGAGAGAGAGAGAGAGAGAGAGAGAGAGAGAGAGAGAGAGAGAGAGAGATTGATTGATTGATTGATTGAATTTTATTTTTAGAGGGTAATAGAGTAAGCAATAACATGCTTTTTTACATCCAGCCCTCTGGACAGAATACATTTATAAAAGTAGAAAATGGAAAACGAAAATAAACACATACAAAGTAATATAAAGCATGCAAAAAACATCCCTATATTGTAACACATCAATAACAAAATCAAACCTATTATTATTAACTATACTCATTATTAACATTCAAAATGTGTGACGTAAGCGCATACACACGGGAAAATAAAACCCAATCCTACTTTTCACACTCAAAGAAGTGCACAAACATATAAGAAAAATACCTCAATCATACTTCATCATTAAAATGTACTTATTTGAAAAGAAACCCATGCACATAATAAGTCAAACATAATATTACTTTACCTACTCATCTTAACATGCACAATTTAAAATGTAAATACATGTACGTACCCATGGCAACATGAGACCTATTCCTACATTACATTATTCATTTGTAGCATAAACAAATTAAAAAGTAAACACACACTCGTAACAAAAGCAGAGAGAGAGAGAGAGAGAGAGATAGATATATATATATAGAGAGAGAGAGAGAGAGAGAGAGAGAGAGAGAGAGAGAGAGAGAGAGAGAGAGAGAGAGAGAGAGAGAGAGAGAGAGAGAGAGAGAGAGAGAGAGAGAGAGAGAGAGCTTTTCCTAGTTGAAGTAGCCTACGCTTTGACTTTTAAAGCCGGTGTTACGAAAAATAGAGACCCATACCCCCTTAGAATAGTTGGACCAAGGTGACTAGTCTGTGGAGAAAGTAGGCCTAGATCCTGATCAGATTTCTACAGTCACCAGCACCCCCTCCCTTCCCCTACCTTTGTCGTGCTGTAGAACCACAGAAATCTGACCCAGGTTTACTTTCTTCCGAGATTATTGGCCTTGGTCCAGGGGTCATTATTTTTCGCGACACCTATTTCTTGGTGTCGGGTTCCTTAAAAATGTCTAAAACTATCCAACACATCTGTGTAAGAAAGTGAGTCATTCGTATTATCATTTATTCTCATAGTGGATGTACGCTCGCCATCATATTCATCATCATATAGTAAAAAGCCAACTGTCCGTCCGTGTGTGTGTGTGTGTGTTTGTGTGTGTGTGTGTCTGTGTGTGTGTGTGTGTGTCTGAAACACAAAACGGGCCTTATAA
>CM065707.1:19208107-19275607 GCA_017654935.2 Phymorhynchus buccinoides
TTGGTTTAAATTGTGGTCTTATATTTTTGTTGTTAGCCATTTACAAATTAAGACACACTTGTTTATTTCTTCATGTTACATAAGTCAGTTTGAAATGTTACTGTATGTCCTCCCTTCCCTCCCATCTTCTATATCTGTTAATGTAATTTTTATATGCACTCAGTTAGATTTGTATGAATAGATGTGTAGAGAAAACACATACATAATGCTACCATTCACGCACTCACACACACTCTCACTTCAATAGATATCTGATGTAGGCTTAATTAATTTCACACACACTTCTTTTTCTTTTTTTTCTTTTTCTTTTTTGGGTCTAATATCACTTGCGGGTGAACAGACGTTAAAGTAAAGAACGAACACACACTGCTCTGCAACCTTTTGATTACATATTTGGGACTGAAACAATATTTCCTGAGCGTACGAAAATATCTCTGTGTGTGTGTGTGTGTGTGTGTGTGTGTGTGTGTGTGTGTGTGTGTGTGTGTGTGTGTGTGTGTGTGTGCGTGTGTGTGTGCGTGCGTGTGTGTGTGTGCGTGCGTGTGTGTGCGTGTGCGTGTGCGTGCGTGAACGCGAGCGCGCGCGCTTTTACGAATATAGTTTTACGTGTATGTAGTTTCCCAGAGGGAGAGGAAAAGAGGAAGAGAAAGAGAGAGAGGGGGGGGGGGGGGGGGGGGGAGACTGATAAACAAACAGACAGACAGGCAGGCAGATTATACAGACACACAGACCGACTCAGAAGCCTTCTTTCTAACTGCAGCGCGTTCTTGGTTGAATAGAAAAGATAAGTTAAAAAGTAAACAAACAAGAGTGAAAAGGTCACGACCTCTGACCTCCCTATGTGCCGGCAACTACTAGGGGTATAAGGCCGTGGGCGAAACGACACACTGGGTTTAAACACATGTTTTAGTAACACACTTTTGCAGCAACAACAAAAATATATATAGTATGAAAGAGAAATCTCAGTGAATAGCTGAGCTCCGTAGGACTGACAAATGGGTGCATCCGACAGTGGAGTACAAGGCGAGGCTGATAAGAGTACTCCACACTGAGACAGTACTAGCAACAGGCTGCATCACATTTCTTCTTCTTCTTTCTCTTCCCAACCACCATCATCAAGTTGACCATCATTTTACAATCGATGGAAGTCAGACATGCTTTGTAAGATAAACTAAATAATGATCAATACAACTTTCGGGAAAACGTGAACAATACAATCAAATATGAATATCAAGGTAATAAAAAATGATTATAAGAACTACTAATTCGTTATAAAAACTGAAGAAAAGGGAATAAAATTAGTTAAGTTAAGCGGGGCAACTCAATATATTACGAGAGAGAAATTAGAGTTTTAACGCCTTCTGGACCAAAAGGCCATTTGAACAATTTAATATTGTAGAGATGCTAAGCCAACAGAACAAATGCAAATGGTTTCAGTCCAAAGTTAATTAGTTTGGTAAGTAAGAATCATGTTACCTTTGTTACTTTATTTCTTTGCATTGGAATGTGCAGTGGTAGTATGACTATCTTGTTGATTTCACTGCATATTTTTCATAATGCTGCTTTTGTAAAGCGCATCGAGCATACTACTGTATGGCTTTTAGCGCTATGTGAAATAAAATTATTATTATTATTATTGCTCAAACAATCGGGGCAAAATATTTTCAGCAAGAGCGCTGATTTACCTTAATTAATACCATAAAACAGTATTTTTTGCCATTACGATTGTCAGTATTCTCAAAGTAACGTAATACCGGCAATTCATGTCACACTCAGCCATTAACACAACATAATATGGGGAGTCCTATGCCCCTGGTCAGTCTTGACCCACACAATAGTATACCACGCAAACATGGGCATTTCTGCTGATCACGGCTGTGTAAAATCGAGGGGTTCAACATGTGGCTAAAATGTCTCCCTTATTACGAAAAAAAATTTAAATTGAAAATGACGTACATGTTACAAACTGCGTATTCATCAGGTGAAAACATGATGGCAACATCAGCCTTCTTTGTTGTTGTTGTTGTTGTTGTTGTAAAAATACCTTCTGGATGTCATCCGATATGGTCCTCTTCAGAACGTTTTTCAAAAGAAGAAAAGGGTTTAGTTTGGCAAGCCACTTTTGAGAAAGGCAAATGTGTGACAATGCATGTTCATATACCAGAAGTGCTAACCATTGTTCTGGGATGAAAGCCAGATGGTACTATATCACAACGGAAATGAAGAAGGCTGATAGTAGCAGGTCTGACTTTCCTCCAAGAAGGGTGGTACCATTTGGCATGTAGGCATAGCCGTCAATCAAGGCGTATGGCAGTACAACGATGGTTCTAAGCATTAACCACAACTTAGTGCGTTTTTCTTATTGATGTATACCTCATCTAAGAAGGCTGAGGTTCTCTCTCTCTCTCTCTCTCTCTCTCTCTCTCTCTCTCTCTCTCTCTCTCTCTCTCTCTCTCTCTCTCTCTCTCTCTCTCTCTCTCTCTCTCTCTCTCTCATCTCTCTCTCTCTAGAAGGGGTGGGCATCTGTCAAAAGCAGAAAAATGGTTCTACGAGGGAAAAGAGATAGCAATTGTAAACAGTTACACATATTTAGGTTTTACTATAACTACTAAATTGTCTTTTGACACGGCTTTAGAAGAACTAGTGGGTACAGCTAAAGTTAAAGTAGTAGAGATAATCAAAACAATGTGGTCACTTGGAACAATGGAACGGACTGTCTTTCTTAAATTATTTGATACACAGGGCAAACCTATGGTACTATAATTATGCTGCTGAAATCTGGGGCTGGACGCGTTTTCAAACTGTAGAATCTACCCATCTGTTCGCCTGTATACGTTTTCTTCAGGTTAGTCATCAAACCCCGAATCTAATGATATACAGAGAGGTTGGTAGATACCCTCTATTTATTGATTGTATTTTAAAGGTGATTAGATACTGGTTCAAGATGTAGAAATTTGACATCTTTAGACTCCCCAAAACAAGCTTATGAAATGTATAAAAACGAACGTATCAGAAATACAGATACACTTGATAAGCATAACTGGGTTAGAACTGTCAAACATTGTTCAGATAAATATGGTTTATCAGATGTATGGAAAAATGGTGGAGTTGGAAACGAAAAGGTGTTTCTGCATGTTCTCGTCTTTGGCTGGAGATAATGTTTGTATGAGTTTCTAGAACAAAAGCAGGAGAATGACCAGTAAGGCAGAAATATAGTAGATGACAGAAAGCAAAGGGAAAATATAGAGTCAAAGAGAGTGACATATTAAAAGAAGTTACAAGCACAGAATTTCCAGAAGGTGGTGCAACTATTTGTATGAAAGATGCCCCGGTATTCCCATGGGGGGAGGGGGGGAAGAGGCCACTTAAAAATCATCAGCAGGCACAAATCAAAAATTGCATAAAATCAACAATACTAAATGGTCATTCTATTCGGCTGAGGACTGAATTTCCAGCAGATCAGCATGCTCCTTGAGCCACTTTCCTAGTTTGCCTTCCATACATCTCCTCTGTTTGGCTACCAAAGTGCAGTGAATGTAAACCAAAGGATGCAAAGCAGAATTTGCGAGAAACGTGAACAGAGCCAAGTTAAAGGTATCTTTGTACACCTGTTTTCCAATCAATGATAAAACCACGTACAGTCCAACTAAAAGCCAACACAGTGAATGAATGAGTGCAAGAGTGATCCAGGAAGGGGTCAAAGCAATGTCGACAATTCTTTCCTTCCTTGATTCTGGAAGTGTTGCTTTCTTGACAGACAAGAACACAAACGTTTGCCCTGCTGAAGATGTGATAGAAGTGACACAGTTGAAAGCAACGAAGATTCCCAAGGAATAACCGTGCCCTTCAGTTGGTGACTTGATGTAAGGCAACGGAATGCACAGCCCTGTCTGACCAAGCAGCTCCCACTGTTCATTCGATGGAATCAAAGGCAAGGACCCCAGGGTGACACCCACCACCCAGATCAAGACACATGTTGCAGTGGCTGACTTCCTGTCAAATCGTAAACTGCTGCATGCAAAACAAAGTGTCACGCAGCAATCAAGTGTGATTAGGCATGGTACAGCAGCTGATATCATGTTGGAAATCAGGGAAAGAAATGTCACCAGTTTGCAAACAGGACTTCTTCTCCAGACGTCTTCAGACTGGTAATACCACCCACGGAATGCTTCGTCAGTTATTCCGATCATAGCCAGAGCAATGCCCATCAGAAGGTTAGATATGGCGAGGTTAGCAACGAACACAACCTGTGCGATTGAAGACAGCACCCTGTCTGTACATATGCACATGGCCAAGCAGATGACGTTGCCAACCACAGACAGACAGGTGACAAGCCACACAAAGCCTCTATGAGAACCCGAACGGAGTAGGTCTCGGCACGAAGACACTGCATCTTCAGGAGCAGCACAAGTCAGGTCTCCAAGTTGTTCACCGCAGCACAGTTTGTAATTGGACGCAGTTACGGCATGCAGGGTTTGACAGTTTCTAAACAAATCTCGTGGGAAAGAATTAATCGGGTTGCCATTCAAGGACAGTATTTTTAAGTGAGGCAAAAAGTCAAATCTGTTATTGTTAATTGTATGAATGGTTGTGAAGGACAAATTCATCTTCTCTAAAGAGAGGAAGCTTGAAAACAACCTGCTATCAAATGACGATAATTTGGTGAATGACATATCAATTACCTTTAGAACATTTTGCTGGATAGTGATTAACGGATCATCCAGTAAAGAACGAAGAGGATTGCCAGCTAAAGACAATTCCTGCAAGTTTTCCAGATTAGCTAAGATAGATATATTAACATTTTGGAATTTGTTGCTACTCAGATCAAGAAACAGTAGATTTCGTAGTTTGATTTCGGGAAGAAAATCGAGAGAACTCTGACTAAGGATTAGATGCAGGAGATAGACATTGTCAGTGAAACAATGCAGGGGCATGTTCGAGCCAGTAGCATTCACATACCTGAGCTGAGGGTAAACGTGAGAGAGGAACGGCAGGGAACAGATGAAGGCGTGAATATGGCACAGACACTGAGAGGGACAGACCAGGTCACACAGCAACTCATCATCTCGGAGAGGGCAGTGAGGCCAACCATCACACAGGTGGCTGACATGCAAACATATCTGAGAACTTCGGCACTGATAGAACCCAGGACACTTGATCTCTTCACACCTTCCTTCATCTTCATAACCAACACAGTCATGGAGGCCATTGCATCGTGTGTACACAGGCAGGCAGTCATTCAAATCCCCATGACAGCGGTAATGAGTGTCAGGGCAAGAGTCATTGACAGCCATCTCCACAAACGAAAAAGAATTGACGCCATCAAAGTTGACGAGGACTGGAGAAGAAAGTACGGTTAACTGTAGTGACTGTGAAATGACTGCGCTCAGTGTATCTCGTGGACACCATTTTTCATCAGAATCATCCAGACAATCTGTTATCATGTCGCACCACCTGCTGTAGGGAACACACTGGCCATTGGTACAGGTGAAACTGTCATTGATGCATGGAGGATGAAAGCAGAATCTCTCGTCTTCTCCATTCATACAATCCAGCCTGAAATCACAGACCAGGGTGAAAGAGAGACTGGCATGACCACATGAAAAGTAAGGCACTTGATAACTTTGTAAAACATGAACTTTACTGTTTTTGTCAGAAGCGTTACTAGTAAAGTGGCAAAGTGCTTCCTGTTTGTGACACAATGTCTCCATTGAACTACAAGCGAGGACGTTTTGAATGAACTGACCATTCTGACACTCACTCAGGTGGTCAAATTTCTCCATTGGTGAAGATGAACTGCGCAGCTGCACAGTCTGTGGAGGACTAGGACTTCCACTGAAATCACAAACCAGGGTGTAATTCTTCTTAACTGTCCAGCCACCCCCATCTCTGACATGGCAGTCCACGAGGGCAAACGATGCGTCAACCTGCGCAATACAACCTGGTAGGTAGTGCTTCTTTCTATAATTATCAAGAGCAGATATTTTGTGGTGAAACACCACTTTTTCTCCATCTATAACGCTCCTCTTGTACATATCAGAAAGAGACAGATCATTATAGTACAGACCGAGAATGACAATTGAAAAATCAAACAAGTATTCGTCAATGTACCTTTGAACAGCATCATAAATTGTGTGTGTGCATGTTGGTATTGCCAGACGACCCCCTAAAGACAGACAGTATTCTTTAGCTCTCTTGACAGAGTTGTTTTCAGTGCTGTTGAATGTTTTCAGGCCTTTCTTATCCACAAAGCTGAAGCATCTGTTGCACACAGCAACCAGGCCGTGACAGTCAGCATTACTGAAAGGACACTGCTCCATTTCATCCCGACCATCTTCGCATTCTGGCCTCAAATTACAACTGACGTGATGCTGAAAAATAGGGTAGATGTCCACTGAGCAATTGAACAGCCCATTGCTCAGCCTTTGAAGCTGCTGGTTTTCAGAATGGATTGAAAGGAAAACCACTTGGGAGCAGTTCAAACGAATGCATTTGCTCTGATGAGTATAAATACCAATTTTTGTATGGTCAAATAAGAACACGATTTCAAAGTCTTCTTCACACCAGTCCCATAAGAGAACGGGTTGTCCATCCTTTTTCCCAAGCAGTGTGGGTCCTTCACACTTATGTAGTGTTCCATTTTTTCTATAACTGATCATGGCGTAATATCCATGGGGATGATTGAAAATTCTTTGGGCGTTTTCCGTGGTCAGGTGGACAGTCCAAGAATGTGCAGACGTTTGGGTTAAAGGAAGTGTTTTTCTGTCTGTTCCATAATGCCATGTTGTATTTATTTTATTACTTATGTAACGTTTTAAACGGCATGGATATTATACTATCATTCAAATTGAAATATTGCATGTACAAAATATAACCGAAGATGTATAGCATAACTTATTTAAGATAAACATGAATATAAAAAAACACATTTTCTATTAACTCAAACTGCATCTAAAACTTCTTTGACAAATGATATCAAAGTCAAAATCACATAAAACATTTACAACACTAAGAATAATACACATTAGTGAACAAGGGATGAATGAAGATGAATAACAATAAATAAACAAATCACAATGACAACAGCAACAAATGGGGTAAGGAATATGTCAATGGGAAAATAATTGAACAACAACAAAAGAAAGTAAGCTGTGATTAATTTTGTTGTAATCATCCATTCAGCTTAATGCTCAGTTAATATGACATGCACATTGCTTTAGGCTAAAAAAAACCACATTTTGCATTTGGGTGAAGAAAAAGATAACTGAATCATTTGAGATTGCCACTGAATATTAAATCAAAGATGCTGTTCGAAGTTTCTGAGGCCTTGAAACATTTTCTCTAACATTGACAGTATTTTTGCAGCAACTAAAAACGCTTTAGGGGAAGACGGGGTAAAAAGCGCATGGGCGGGTAAGAAGCCCATCCCAATTATCTCATGAAATGAAGCAAATTTCAGTCTCATTTTGCCCATGAGACGAGCGTTAATGTCTAGCATTCGTCTCATGGGCAAATTTGACTGAAAGTTTCTTTATTTCATGAGATAATTGGGGTGGGCTTCTTACCCGCCCATGCGCTTTTTACCCCGTCTTCCCCTATATATTAATGTTTATGGAGGACTGTTAATTTAATAGAAAGTTTTCACTACTCCATGGACTGCAGATTTGGAAGACAGTTGATATGCCGAGGCCCCAGCTGTTTTGAATTCTTCTGACCAAGGAAATAAGCATGGCAAATGGGCAATTCCAAAAATGGTATGCTCACTTGGAGCCAAATTTCAAAAGAGATCCGGACATTTCTTTTTCATTGTATTTTCGAAACACCCTGTTTGAAGCGTCATAAATCACAATGTATTTTCCTTAGTGACCTCCCTTGGGTGGTAGCCATGTTGTTTTTGTGAAACGTTTTCAGGAGTTATAAAGTCATGTGTGTGAACAAAAACTGATTACATTTTTCGCTTTGCTGACGACTACGATGAAATATTTCATGAAAACCAGAATATACAATTAAAACTAGTAAGAGCGATCAGCAGAAGTTTGCACGCCTCAAGTGGCAGCACCAGAAGACTACTCCCACACAATGCACGCCAGTTACGCACTAGTGACACGTCAGTTACATTTCTTTTTTTTTGTTGGGGGAAAAAATTAGACCTTTACCAAACCTACTTACAGGGCCGGGTATAGATATAATGCGTTTTCTAACACCCAAGAACTAGCCTGGAAAGAATTCACATTTCAAAGCAATGAAGCTGTGGACATTGCAACTGAAGGTTAGGTGAGCATTTATGACACGTCAGTTACATTGTTTCGAATGCCACAAAATTGATTTATTTTTCGGTTTGCGCTTGCAAACTTTGTGAACATATAAAGGGTCCTGTTCTGTACACGAATTAATAAGTTATATTATATACACATCTGTATTGTTAAAAATTCGTGACTTTCCTGGTGTTGCACTGCCTCCGGGCATGGCCTCCAGGATCGTTCCCACCATCTTTATATCTACTAATGTCCCATATGTGTCTGTTCCAGACCGGAGGACGCTAAACAGAATTTCACCACGAATTAATAAGTTTTTTGTTCTTAAAGCATTTATCTTTTTCAGGCTGAACATTTTCAATGGTTACAATCTGTCTGAATAAAACGTCATTTACGTTGTAATTGCCCAAATATAATTCACAGTAAAGTTATTTTGAGATGCCTAGTCTGCTATATTATGGTTATAATTATTTGAACATTATTGACTAGCAGGCCCAAATTCACCCACTACTAGTTGCTTTGCATATGAAATCTTGCTAACACTCGTACCTTATGCTACATCGTTAATTTTGAATGACACTATCTCGAGATGTGCACATGAAAGAAGACAAGACAGACAGGGTATTTTGATCACTCAGTCTGTCTGTCTCATCCTATCAGGCACAGGTATGGTGATCACTCAGTCTGTCTGTCTCATCCTATCAGGCACAGGTATGGTGATCACTCAGTCTGTCTGTCTCATCCTATCAGGCACAGGTATGGTGGTCACTCAGTCTGTCTGTCTCATCCTATCAGGCACAGGTATGGTGATCACTCAGTCTGTCTGTCTCATCCTATCAGGCACAGGTATGGTGATCACTCAGTCTGTCTGTCTCATCCTATCAGGCACAGGTATGGTGATCACTCAGTCTGTCTGTCTCATCCTATCAGGCACAGGTATGGTGATCACCCAGTCTGTCTGTCTCATCCTATCAGGCACAGGTATGGTGATCACTCAGTCTGTCTGTCTCATCCTATCAGGCACAGGTATGGTGATCACTCAGTCTGTCTGTCTCATCCTATCAGGCACAGGTATGGTGATCACTCAGTCTGTCTGTCTCATCCTATCAGGCACAGGTATGGTGATCACCCAGTCTGTCTGTCTCATCCTATCAGGCACAGGTATGGTGATCACTCAGTCTGTCTGTCTCATCCTATCAGGCACAGGTATGGTGATCACCCAGTCTGTCTGTCTCATCCTATCAGGCACAGGTATGGTGATCACTCAGTCTGTCTGTCTCATCCTATCAGGCACAGGTATGGTGATCACTCAGTCTGTCTGTCTCATCCTATCAGGCACAGGTATGGTGATCACTCAGTCTGTCTGTCTCATCCTATCAGGCACAGGTATGGTGATCACTCAGTCTGTCTGTCTCATCCTATCAGGCACAGGTATGGTGATCACCCAGTCTGTCTGTCTCATCCTATCAGGCACAGGTATGGTGATCACTCAGTCTGTCTGTCTCATCCTATCAGGCACAGGTATGGTGATCACTCAGTCTGTCTGTCTCATCCTATCAGGCACAGGTATGGTGATCACTCAGTCTGTCTGTCTCATCCTATCAGGCACAGGTATGGTGATCACTCAGTCTGTCTGTCTCATCCTATCAGGCACAGGTATGGTGATCACCCAGTCTGTCTGTCTCATCCTATCAGGCACAGGTATGGTGATCACTCAGTCTGTCTGTCTCATCCTATCAGGCACAGGTATGGTGATCACTCAGTCTGTCTGTCTCATCCTATCAGGCACAGGTATGGTGATCACCCAGTCTGTCTGTCTCATCCTATCAGCACAGGTATGGTGGTCACTCAGTCTGTCTGTCTCATCCTATCAGGCACAGGTATGGTGATCACCCAGTCTGTCTGTCTCATCCTATCAGGCACAGGTATGGTGATCACCCAGTCTGTCTGTCTCATCCTATCAGGCACAGGTATGGTGATCACTCAGTCTGTCTGTCTCATCCTATCAGGCACAGGTATGGTGATCACTCAGCCTGTCTGTCTCATCCTATCAGGCACAGGTATGGTGATCACTCAGTCTGTCTGTCTCATCCTATCAGGCACAGGTATGTTGTTTTTCAGCCCACCATTTTGATAACAGCAACATAAACAGTAAAATGCATAAATAAATTGTGAAGAATTATGCTTTAAAAAAATGCATTTTTTCATAAATCATGGTTCTGTATATTGGAGATCACAATGAACAGTTGTGTTTAATACTACTGGATTGCACAAATGAGAACAGCAAAAATGAAAATTGCGAAAACAGAAAGAGGACAGATAACTATTAAAACTAGACAAAACTGTATTTACCCAACATTAACAATGGGCTATGGAACATTTTGGCTAAACAGAAACTCAGACTGCTGCTTTTGGGGCTTTTGTCTTCTCCTTGTCTGGTCCTTGTTGTCTTCAGAATCGGGGTCTGATTCATGGGGTCATAGGCAGATGCACCCACAACCCTCCCTTGCTCCCAATCCCCGTGACTGGAAGATGGTTGCGAACGCAGCCGCCAATGATCTGGTCATGATCAAGCAATTTGCCAAAGTTACCAGGCTTACTTTTAGGTCTGAAGGTGTGACATGGAATGGAATCAAACGTTCACATCGTCGGTGGTACAGGAACTTTTGATTTAAAAAAAAAGAAATCATATAAAGAAACGACTATAACTCCATTTCTAAGTGACGTAGATTGCCATAGCCTTAGGCCTATTTCCTCTGTTGTTAGTTTAGTCCTTTGGAGAGGTTAGTAAATTACAGCATGGTCACACACAGCAATCAAAGCATACCAGAATTTGTTTATTGATTTGACCAGTATTTGTTACCTTCTTTTCGTCTACCTCTTCTCCTTTGTTCTTAACTTGGAATGTTGTGCAGAGTATTATCTTGGAGGCATTGGATGGAATTGTTGCTAAGAAACTTATGCAATCTGAAAAAAAAGCTTACTTTCCATCATATAAAATGTCGATATAGATTCACCCTCATAAATCGATCACACTATTTGATGAAAAGAAAAATGTATGTTTCATTCTGCATCTGGGGAAGGAGAAATGTTAGAAACATTAATTTTCACAGCTGCTAGCCTCAGTGGTCATTTTCTTAACCCTTTCGCCGCCAGCCATTTGTCAGCCAAAAAATACCATTAAATTGAACTGGGTAGAAAAAAATCTGCAATATTGCGAATTTCTCGGTGACATGTATACCATTAGGCCTATCCTTACCTCTCAAAATAAGAAAATAGGGTCTTCAGATAACAGGCCCTGATTTAATGCATATTAGTGACATGGGTGTTAAACCACTGTGGTGCTAAAATGCCACATTGGCGGTGAAAGGGTTAAAGGGGCACCATGACGGATTAGTTTTTTGTAAGAAACACGTCGCGATCACCAGGAAAACACCCTTTACAGAGATTGCAATACTTTCTTTGTTCTCGTTTCCTAGAAATCAAACCGTCAAAACGGCGATTCCTCCTTGGCGGAGGTGCTGGAAGTCAAATTATTTCCCCCCAAAGAGAATGCATGTGCCGTCTCTATTCTAATGGCTGCCAAATCGTTTGCATTACATTTTCGCAATACAAGCCTTTTTATTTATTTTTATTTTTATTTTATACAGTTTATCCAAAGGAGTTTCGCTAACAACAAAGGAAATAGCTCCAATGGTGTTTTTTTTTACTGCACTGCAATAAAAGAAAACGCTTCAACCACAATGAGTGACCTCCACCCACCCCATCCAAAATGGCTACTCTCTCCGGCATCTTCGGCAAGGAGGAATCGCCGTTTTGACGGCTTAATTTCTAGGAAACCAAAGCAAAGTGAGTGTTCTGATCCTTGAAAAGGCTGTCTTTCTGGTGATCTCGACGTGTTTCTTGCAAAAACTCATCCGTCAGGGTCCACCTTTAAGATGATGAACAGCAATGGGAAATACAAAATGTCCAAGTGATTATTTAGTCCCTTAAAACGTCTTTCTTTTATCTTCCAGACAGTTACTGTCCTAAAAGTGCTTCATATTTTTCACAACGCATTTTGAATTTTAAGACATGCCAGTTTTTGAAAACAAATATTGGGATTTTAACATGTGCAGAACACGCTCTTCTGCCTTTTGCTGCTTTTTGTGTGTGGCAAATGTCCACAAATATAGAACTGGATTAAGAGCAGAATGAAGGCAAACAACAAGGACAGCCGAACTTTGTCCAATTAAATTTGATTCTGCAGCACCAGTTAAATCAGCCAAACTAAGACAGGTTATTGCTAGCCAGCAACAAACGTAGCATACTGCCATCTTTAACAAAAGATGAGCGGAGAAGAACGCAAGTTGACTGGAAGGACACGCAGCTATTCTGTATTGTGGCACTGCCCTGTAAATGACACACTGACCTAAACCTATAAGCAGAAAAAGAACAAAGTTAAACATCTCCACAGCTGAGAACCAAAAATGGCTTTCCTGAAAATGGTATTCTTCAAGAATGCCAGGGTGGCAAAGGCTGCTATATGCATGGTGAATCCGGCTCATCTGTCTGTAAAGAACTGATACTGAAGCCATAAGAACACCAATAACCCATGTTAACACGCATGCTGTGACGGTCAATCCTTCGTTGAACCTATACGCACTACAGGGAAAACACAGCACAATTACGTGATCTATTGTCATAAACAACATGTCCAGGATAGACAACTCACCCGAGAGAATTAACAAGAAGCCTGTAATTTTACAGGTTAAGCTTTTTACCCACATTCCTGCATAACGGAAGAAACATCCATGGTATATTTCGTTTGCAATGGAAATAATGCCTACATAGATACCAATGACCAAATTAGCAACTTGCATGTTGGAGACAAGTGTGACAAAACTGGTCATGAACAGAGCTGTTTTGGTTGAACAACGAATCAGAAAGCTAAGTAAATTGCCCACTATGGCCAAGGTAGAAACTAGCCACCAAACCACTCTATGGAACTCTGAACTTAACAAGTTTTCGCACAAGGACAAATAGGACTGCTGCGTGGTGAAGCATTTTGTATGACCCCTTGTCTGGAGTACCATTTTTGAGCAGCATAGCCTGTAATTTGATGAATGGATGGTTAATAAATGCTTCAACCCAAAAAATAATTCTAAAGGAAAATTGCTGACTGCATTTCCTCTTATGTCTAATGCCTGGAGACTGTTTAAATGCTGAAAACCTGGATACTCAATTGTATGAATGTCTGAAAATGATACATTAACAAATTTTAATTGAGAAAATCCTGCGAAATGGTTTCCTTTGAATATGTTAATTTGAGTCATTGACAAATCAATCTTCGTCATTGTTTTGTGAGACTCGTTGAACGATTTTCTCATTAATGATGTTAAGGGATTATTTGATATTATGATTAATTTTAAATTTGGCAAAGAAAAAATAAGGTCTATTGAAACAAAAGCCAAACGGTTATTACTAAGATCAAGGGACTGCAAATTCAGCAACTTTGTTTCATGAATCAAAAATAGTGAGCAATATGCCAAGCTCAAATAGATGAGTTGTTGGTTGCTGCTGAAATGATTCAAAGGCATGTCAGAGCCTGTGGCATTCAGGTAGCGAAGCAAGGGAAAATGATGGACAGAGAAAGACTTGGAACACATGAATTCGTGACCCTGACAAAAACAAGTAGAAGGACAGGTGACATCACAGAACCATTCGTCATCTCTCTGAGGACAGTGGGGAACACCGTCACACAGGTGATCTATCTGGAGACAAACTGAACTGTCCATACACATGTAAAACCCTGGGCATGTCACTGTGTCACAACCCACCTCATCCTCGCCATAGACACAATCGTGCAGCTCGTTGCATCTTGTGTAGACAGGCAGACAGTAAAGCAGTTCATCAGTACACTGGAAATGAGAATCAGGGCAAGAATAATCTGCTTTTATTTTCCGGTACGTGAAGTGACCTGAACCGTCCAGGTTAATGACATAGCTCTGGTGCTTTGGTTTGTTGATCAAACTTGAAGAAAGTCTAGTTTCCATTGAGTCTTCACGGCAATACCACTCATCAGATTCATCCACGCAGTCAGGATATCTGTTACATATTTTGTTGGCGGACACACACTGGCCATTGGTGCACAACTCCCCAGGGCACGGTGGAAATTGACAGAACGACTCGTCACTGTGGTCAGGACAGTGGTGCGTAAAGTCACAAACCAGACTGTGAGGAAACATGGTGACCTCGTCAGCACATACAAACAAGGCCACGTGGTAAACTACTGTATTGTCAGGCATTGGACTTGATCCAGAATTGGAGGAATTTGATTTCCTCAAAGTGCAAAGCTTAGAGAAACTGTTATTTGTACAGGGTCTTTTAGGGTGGCAAAGCAAAAATGAATGTGTCATACCTTTCTGGAAACACGTAATTAGAGTCTGTTTTGTTTGTCTGGAATGTTTTGTTGATTCATGTTGCATTTGGGGAAATTTGATCATTTGTACTGAGTATCTTAGCTCAAGGGAAACTTTTTTCTCACAAAGTATTCTTGAAAACATGTTGATACATGCAATTCCAGAATCAGATAACACCGCACCAAAGCGAATGTCAGAAGAACAGCAATGACATCTGTAAAGTTTAAGGAATTTCAAGCTGTAAATCATAGTGTTGTCTGCCCACCTATCAAACTTTCGGTACAGGAAAGGTACAGAGTACCACCCTCCAAGAAACCCAACGAATGGAGATTTCCGATGCTCTGTCCAGGCATTCAGAACGTGTTTAAATTCTGTTTTGGTTTTGATGGAAGCTAGTTCCCAGCCAATTCTTTGGCATTCACCCCTGGCAGAGATTTCCCTGCTGTTGGGGTTAGCGCGGATTACCTGAAAACATTTCCCTCTGGAAGTTATCAGACCATCACAGGCAGGACTGCTGTAAGAACAGTGCCCTCCTTCGTCTCGCCCATCTTCACACTCCGTGGCCTGGTTACATTCCAAATGATACTGAAACTCTGAATACACCTCTACAGAACAATTAAACAAAGAATTGCTTATTTTTGGCAAGGATTCATTTGGCAAATGAAAAGAAAACAACGCCTTCGTACCACCGAATTTTGCAGTTTTGCTAAATTCGTACTGAATGCGCAAAACTGAGGAAGTAACAAAAACTGGTGCTCCTGTTTTACTAGAATCGCCATACCCTTGACACGTTTCATTTTCTCCACATATGTAATTAATTTGATGAAACCTGCCATAAGAAATTCGAGTATTATTATACACGATTTTCCTGAAACTAATCATGGAAGTCAGTCCTGGTGGTACTACTATTTCCTTGTAAGTATTTCGTCGAAAATGTATGCCATCAGAATGAATTGATAGAACATAACCGCGTTTGGAAGATGTGTAAACTAATTGCAGGTACGTTTCATTTGTATACTCAAATTCAATGTGTATTTTGGGACTGTCGTAGTGTGCAATATACAAACGGTTTGTCGTTGATACAACATTGTATTCTTTGACCAGCCTATCTTTAAGAAAGACAGACACACATTCTTCTTTGTAAATCAAACCAAACTGAGCTGAGGAAGAAGACAAATGCCAGCTGTCGTAAAACATTGTTTTCCAGTTTTCCTTATCACAGCCATAATCAACAACAGACACGTTAGCGTAAAACTGTCCACCTTCCGTGCCTTGCACGTGCAAACGGCATGATGACCTATTGCGAAGAAAATCACTGCACGTGATAAAGACAGCCCCTGGCTCCTGGGTAAAGTTGGGGAACTCATTTTCACAGTCAGACAGCCATAGCCATGATATTGTACCGGTCGGTTTCTCTTGACTGAAAAGAGACTCCACTCCAGGGCATAATCCTTCCATGTCTTCCATTTCTTCCGGGGTCAGCCATTCATCAGAGTTCGTCAGAGATCGAGTCCAAGAGGTAACAGCGGGCAAAGTAGGCAAGTGTGACAGTGGCGTAACTTCAATCCCTGATGTAGGAGTTGGAAGAGTTGTGAAATTAGAAAGAGTTGGCCAAATCGCTTTAGCCAAAATGAAAGAACAGAAATAGCAGCAAACTAGTATGAATCTTGTGGGCCAAATTCTTCTTTCCTATCTATCATTCAGAATGTTTATAAACACCACCGGGAGTTTCTTTTAAATTGTAACAATCGTAGGCAACCGTTCTCAAAGATGGTGAAAGGAATGATATATATGTGTCTTTTCTAGTCAACAATGTTGGTAATTACAATGATTGGTAGGCAGATTGTACTTTGTTTTTGCATTGGAATAATGATTCCATAATTACTAGCTTCATGGTTGGATGGTTTGGACAGGCCGTACGTTTAAACACAAAGAGGCCTACAACAACTACAGAGGTAAGTATAAAAACACTTGTATTTTTAATGTGTGTTTCTAACAAAACTACATGTTTATATAAGCGTATATACGTATTAATATATCACTGACTTAAAGACCCATCAGGTCACGTGTCCAAATCACGGGTTTCACGTGTTTCCCCTCTTATAGCTGGTAAGAAATCTTGTTTTGACCAGGTTTGACTCCCATACAAATGTTCCCAAATTGAAAACGAAACATCAGTTTAAAGAGCAACCTCAATTTGAAGTTGGAGACATTTGTATGCGAGTCACAGCTACCAAAAACCACCAAGGGACTTAATCGTAGTGTGTCAGTGTGTCTTTAATATATCATCGGTTTTGTAACTGATAATCCCCCTTTGCTTGGAAACTTGCAATTGTGCGAACGAGACGACAGTCAATGACTTAGATAAATTTGAAGTCTTAGGTAAACTGTGCTTTAAGCTTTATTAATCATCATATAATAAAAAGGCAAGTGTGTCTGTGTCTGTCTGTGTGTGTGTCTGTCTGTCTGAAACACAAAACGGGCCTTATAACTCCGCCGTTTTTCGACCGAATCGCTTCAAATTTTCTGTTAGGCTTGCTGTGGTCGGGGCAAAGCAGCAAATTTGAAGAGAATCGGGAGAGCACGTCACTCTCATAGCAGCGCCAACGGGGAATGGGGCCTTATAACTCCGCCGTTTCTTAACCGAATCGCTTCAAATTTGATGTCAGGCTTGCTGTGGTCGGGGCAAATCCTGGCAGCAAATTTCAAGAGAATCGGGAGAGGGCGTCACTCTCAGAGCAGCGCCAACGGGAAACAGGGCCTTATAATACTGATAAAATTGCAACTCAGATACTAATAATTGTTTGCAGTTTAACACCATGACAGTTAATAACAAATGTTATTTGTTAATATCAATTTTTACAATTTGTTTGCGTTTCTACAGTATCCATATCATTGGTAATGTTATGTGTCATGTCAATCCGAAAAAGAAAAAAAAATACCATACTTAAAAACTTTTCAACGATTAATCTTAGTTTACATTTGATTCGATTTTGTGCGTGTTACACGTTAACAAAATGTTAAAAGTAGCTAAACACCACGAGGAAACTCGGTAGGTTTGCCTAGTACAGGGAGACACTTCATTGCTACCTGTCCAAGGCAACCATACAGACTTTTGTTTAGGGAGAAAGGTGGCAGAGTGGTTAAGACGTTCGCCTGCCAAATGTAATGCGTGACTGCAACGAGAGTGACCCGGGTTCGAATCCCGGCCTCGCCCTTTCTTTCTAGTTTGACATGAAAATCGGTGGGTGGAAATGAACGTCCAGTCCATCGGATGGGGACTTAAAGCTAGTCTGACCCGTGCGCTTTACGCAAAAAAAAATTTCCCACAGCAGTTGAAAGTCGGTAAGAGCAGGGAGAAATCCCGCTGCCTGGTATGGCCAAATTGATAGCTAGGGTTTCCAAGTGTGCCCACCCTGTGCCTCCCCAAATGTTTTTATTTAAAAACAATGGGTAGGCGCTGCACTTGCGGCGACGCGCTCTCCAGAGGAGAGCAGTCCAAATTTCACAGAGATAAGTCTCTGTGACTAGAATATACCAAATAGAAAAGTTTGAAGTCAACAAAGCCGCACACGTTTGTTTCTTACCGAACCTTCCTGGTAAGAGCACGAGGCGCTTTACTAACACACAGCTCGGTTCATACCCGCATTCATGGTGTTGGAACAATGATGCACACAGAGCCCTGAACAGTCTTCTTTAAAGGGGACAAGTGGGAATAATACGATCATTCACTTTGAACTGAAAATCAAATTAATTAATCGATTTCGCGAGAGAGAGAGAGAGAGAGAGAGAGAGAGAGAGAGAGAGAGAGAGAGAGAGAGAGAGAGAGAGAGAGAGAGAGAGAGAGAGAGAGAGAGAGAGAGAGAGAGAGAGACGAAAACTATATTAATAACACCGTAAATCATTTTGCTGAACGACTTTTAGTCCTATGAATAAAGCTTGTGTTATGTACATAAGATGTATAGTGACACACACACACACACACACACACACACACACACACACACACACACACACACGCACGCATGCACGCACGCACGCATGCACACACACACGCACATACACACCACATGTGGGTTAAATGGTTAATTATGCCCTCTGTCTCTTACACACACACACACACACACACACACACACACACACACACGCGCGCGCGCGCGCACAACTACATAACACAAGCTGCCGTTGTTCCTTATATCTGTCGCACATCATCTCTCTATCTCTGTCTGTCTGTCTGTCTGTCTGTCTGTCTGTCTCTCTCTCTCTCTCTCTCTCTCTCTCTCTCTCTCTCTCTCTCTCTCTCTCTCTCTCAAAGAATTTCCAGGAGTTATATTTAGAATTGTTTCCTTGCCTTGCCTTGCCTTACTAAGTTCAAACTTGTGTGGACTGAAATGGAATACCAGTCTATTTCCGAAACTTTGCGGTTTCAGTTCTGTCACTTACCCGGCCCGCATCAAGAATGGAATCAAATGATTAATGGTCCTCCCTGCACGCCAGGCAAAGAAGCATCGTGATAGTTTTACTTATTATAGACTAGTTGCCTGCAGTCGATAAGATGAAACACCTTGTGGGCCTAAGTAGTGAGTACATATTACTATGTTATCTATGTGCCACAATGTTGTGCCATTTTGATATGTTGTTTGTATTATGATAAACGCTTCCAACACTTTTAGTCAAATTCGTGGACCATTAAAAAAATATTCGGTTATAAATTATCTACGGAATATGAAATACACTTCTACACTAAATGAATCTACGGAATCTACTGACGTGATTTTATGGTTAATATGTGTGAAAACATATCAAAGAAGAAAACACAGAGACAAAAAAGTAAAAAAAAGAAAAGAAAAAGAAGATTCCATATTTGAACTTGTCTCTAACGATCAAGCTAAAGTTTCACTTAGGCCAAAATTATGTATCTATATTTGATCGAATATATAAGCCCCATACATGTGTTTTAGGCTAAAAACAAAGTCCCATAGTATAAACCTTTACCACGCCGGAAGACGTTAAAATTGTTTTCTTCTAGGCAACTTGGATACTTTGTTTATGATGATCGAGTTAAACAATATATTTTTATTTGATTTTAAAAGAATGACTATTTCACAAGAAATTGCAAGGCTCACAGATAAACTACAGCCTAAAACTGATGACATCGACATGAGACACTCTGTTAAAGATTGTGACTTTTTCACACACACACAAACGCATACAGAGAGAGAGAGAGAGAGAGAGAGAGAGAGAGAGAGAGAGAGAGAGAGAGAGAGAGAGAGAGAGAGAGAGAGATTCGGGTGATTTAGTCACTTTAGGTCATTGCCCCTAGTGAAAGGGGTACTATATACAGACAAACAACACATGCATCGTTATCCCACTATTATAAACTAATATAAACTAGACCAAAAAATACATCATCAAGATGTCAGAACAGAACGCAGATGAAAAGCTTTATATTAATTTTATTAACTAAATTGATACATTTCTTAAAGTTGTTTCATTGCATGATGCCATAAGCAAACTCAGGCGAAATTGGCTTGGATATCTATGAAACTTCAATGGAATGTATCTATGTCTTAAATTTCTTAAACTTGGACAGCACAACACAAAAAGCAGTTCATCGTCAATTCCACATTTGCACAGAGGACAACTAGTCAAATCTGACTGATTATAGTTTCTATACCGATAGTAATGAACCACAATTTCCGAAATACCATATCTAAATCTAGCCATTAAAGTTAAGGTGCTTGTTCATGTTCAAATTCAAGTACGATTTGCTGTTATGTACATTAGAGAAAGTCCTATAAATATATACTCTTTCACTATTTTTTTTACATGATATCCCAGTCTTGCCATCGACACAAAACAAGTCTTTCTCTAAATGCATTTAAAAACTGTTTATCATTACCCACACATTGATTGACTCAAACAACCAAAACCAAATTGATACAATTTGCAATGAACATTAGTCACCCAGTTTCTTTTGTCTTTTGTATCTAAATCCACTAGCATTTGATATGCTTTGTATGGAAGTCTATTATTATTCATTGTTGTTCATTTCAACCAAAATCGTATACACCGTACGTACTACTAAATTTATTTAAACAGGATATATATTTGTATCACCATATATAAAAATCATTTGGTGTTTGCATTTGAACCCCAAGAAATGTCTTTAAAGCGAATAAATGTTGTGTGGGTTTTTTTTCCAATTTTATGCGCTGCACCATCTAAACCCCAAATGTCTGCACTATGTTGAACTATGGGCTGAACCTGGCAATCAAACAATTTCAAGAACAAATCAATAATATTATATACGCATGATACACAATGTAGCATTGTTGCTTTACTAACAAGATCATAGCATGCTAAAGTAAAGCTAAGTCTGGTTGAAAATAATATACCAAGATATTTATAGGCATTCACAACAGGCATATCTTTGTTATTAAAAGTCCATCTTTCTTTTGCTGCCAGGTAACCACCTTTTCTGAAAACAACTATACTACTTTTGCTTAAATTAACTTTTAAATCAAGAGCAACGGCAGCATCATGTAGGTTATTCAATTGTGTTTGAAGACCAATGACTGTTTCAGATAGTAAGGCAACATCATCAGCTAATAACAAGACAAAAGGCTCAAAATAGTCAACTGTGAATATAGCCCCATGTCTACTTTTTTCCATTACTTTAACAGCAAGTTCGTTAATGAAAAGAGAGAACAACACTGGGCTGCAAACATCACCCTGCTTTAACCCGTATGTGCATTTAACAAAATCAGTTAATTTAGAACCACTTTTGATTTTAACTTTAACATTATTATACATGCTTTTAAAACAGTGGCATAACTTACCTTTTATTCCGTTCTTGATCAGTATGCACCACCGGAGTTTACGGTTTAGAGAATGAAAAGCTTTCTCATAATCTATGAAAGCCACATATAATTTACGGAGAACTGTTTCTGGACTAAAGCTAGCATAGTAAACATATGGTCAATAGTAGAATGATTTATTTTTAAACCTGCCTGATGTTCCCCTGTAATATTATTTTTCTCTGTCCATTCTTGTAAACGTTTATAACTGAACTATAAATCTTGCTGCTTGTGTTACTAAGATTAATGCCTCTATAATTGTTAGGGTTATTGACATCACGTTTCTTGTACAAAGGAAGCATAAAACTCTCAGTCAATGATTCCGGATATACACCTTTCTGGAATAATGCATTAACAAAAATAACAAAGAAATCAATCACACAATCACCAGCATTTTTTAGGAGAGAGAGAGAGAGAGAGAGAGAGAGAGAGAGAGAGAGAGAGAGAGAGAGAGAGAGAGAGAGAGAGAGAGAGAGAGAGAGAGAGAGAGAGAGTCAGGAAATGTTTAATTGTTAGGCCATGCCCATACAATGGAGTGAGTGTGACAGCAACAACAAATTGACATTACATTATTAACTTGACATTACAAAACATTACGTAAATCTTGCCGAACTTTCAAAGCTTTAAAGATAAAAACAGCCACTTTTCTTACAATACTTTTGTTTGCACAAGAAAGTAATAACACAAATTTAAACATAGAAGGATTGTTACAATACTTTTTTGGAATAAGTTCTCTTCGAAGGGTGTCATACATGGGACAAACAAACAAAAAGTGGATTTCTGACTCGGCAATATGATTACAAAAAGGACAATATACATTTCTATTTGGGTCAATTTTAAACTGCAAAAAGTGACAATTCAAAGGGGACATGCCAATTCTAAACCTGGACAAAGTGTTTCGTGCTTTGATATTCACAATTTCACACAAATGGGTACTTAAAAGTAAAAGTTTGCTTAAAGGATGCATATACATCATAAAAAGTGTGCGACTCTAAGCTTGCATGCCAATCTTGTTGAAAACAATCTATAAATCTTTGTTTTAGCACTGCCAAGAATGCTTTTGTATTACCAACTCCTTGTGCTTCCCAAACCTCCCCAAAGCCAAAACGGTACAAAATATTTCTAACTTTACAAGCCCATGTATCATAATTTTGTTTCTGAAGGTTTAACAGCATATTATAGGCTTTATTTGGGTATCTACTACCATCCATCTGTATAAGACGTAACCAAACTTTTATACATATCAAACGTGTTGCAACATGCAAAGGATACCTACCCGTTTCACCATATATCAAGTGTTTTGGCGATTTGGGGTTAACTCCCATGAATCGCTTGAGTGCAAACAAATGGACTTTTTCTATTATATCCTGGTTTTCTGCTAAACCCCAAATCTCTGCACCATAAGTTAGAATTGGTTGCACTTGACAATCAAAAAGCTTAAAAAAATTCTAGGTGAATACTCTCCAATAGACCATAACATTTTCACAATGGCAATCACTCCTTTCTTAGCTCTCTCAGCAAGATCTGACATAGTATAGACAAAACTCAGTCTTGTAGACAAAAATATACCCAGATATTTGTACATATTTACAATTTCAAGTTCATTTCCATTAAAATACCATCTCTCATTTTCAGCATGGTACCCACCATTCCGAAAAATGACTATGTTTGATTTCTCCAAATTCACAATAAGGTCAAGACGTTTGGCTGTATCAGCAAGGATATTAAGTTGTGTCTGGAGACCAACAATACTGTCAGATACCAATGCAATGTCATCAGCAAATAACAATATTAGTATTTGAATAAAATCAGGCGATAATTGAATGCCATGCCGGCCAAAATTAATTACATCTTTTGTAAGTTCGTTAATGAACAAAGAAAATAAAACTGGTGAACATACTTCTCCTTGTTTCAAGCCTTGGGGGCACATAAAAACATCCGTTAAATCCCCATCAGCTCGCACTCTCGCTCTTACAACAATATACATGGACTTTAAAGCTTTCAATATTTTACCTTGCAAACCATTCTTCAATAAAACTGACCAAAGTTTTCCTCTACACACAGTATCAAAAGCTTTGCGAAAGTCTATGAATGCTACGTATAATTGTCTATGTCTTAGGAGTTGTTTGGGGGCCATAGTATACAGAGTAAACATGTGATCTGCTGTACAATAGTTTTCTCTAAACCCAGCTTGTTCATCACCAATAAGTTTATTTGCCTCAATCCATTTAGAAATGCGTTTATTCAAAACAAAGCTGTACAGTTTACTAGAAATGTCGAGGAGAGAGATTCCTCTGTAATTATCTGGAATGTTTAAATCTCCCTTTTTATGCAGAGGTTGAATAATCGACAATGACCACTCATCTGGAAACAAGCCGTGGTCAAAAATTTAATTAAAGAATGCAATTAAAAAGGGCAAGATCTGTTCCAAACTATGTTTATAAAATTCCCCAATAAGACCATCAGGACCTGCTGCTTTTCTAGGTTTTAAAGCTTTCAATGCAGCTCTGATTTCTTCAGCAGTTATTGGTTCATTCAATTTGTCATGATTAATTACGTTTACATTGCTATAAGCGTCACCATTACCAATGCTATCATCATTTTCAAAAACATCATTATCAAATAAACCATTTTGAACATCATTAGCACCATCATGCACATTGTTAAAAACACTACTAAAATGATCAAACCATTCATTTCTTGTAATTGTACACTGTCCATAAGCTCGAGGTGAAACTGAACGCACAGTGTCCCAAAACGTTTTAGGATTATTTACATTGTTTTGCAATGAATACAAGATGTTATCTTTGTGCGTTTTCCTTTTAAGATCTAGCAAGTCCTTATACTCTTTTCTTTTTTCACAATAAGCCATCCTATCAGTGTCCAGGTGGGATCTACCAGACTGATGCAAGTCCTTGCACTCTTTTCTTTCTTCACAATAATCCATCCTATCAGTGTCCAGTTGGGATCTACCAGACTGATGCAGTTTCCTGCGTAAAAGTGTTCTTGCTTGCTTACATTCAAGATCAAACTATACTTTTGTCTTTTCTGACCCAACATAAACAGGTTTTTTCATGCACTCACCAGCGTGAACAAAACACTCATTAAATTTGCTGAGTGCTAAATTTATATCAACCTGAATGAGTGATATAGCTTCCCCAAGAGTAGTCTTTACACATTCGTCTTGCATATTATGATAGAACATGTCATGCTTATTATCGTCCCATACATATTTGTTAACTGGGACAGCTTTCTGAATAGAGTCTAATCCAGAATTAGTAAACCCGACCAAAGTATTAACATAAAGTTTGACTGCTGCGTGTTTTGATTCTATCATAGGGACCACCCGGAAGTAGTTACATCTTTCTAATAACAGGTTTGACATAACAAAATAATCAAGCACACTACAACCACTGGTAGATATGTAAGTGTATTCACCAGAAAAAGAATGTGATACTAACCCATTCACAATACAAAGATCATATTGTTCACATACAGAAATCAAGTAACGACCAAAAGGATTAATTACACTATCCAGTGATGTACGCACATTATAAGAATTATTCTTTGTATCAGTTGGGTCAAACGATGCCCGCAAGTCATAAAAGTCATTGTCCATGCCATATCTCTGGCCATTCAAAGAACCAGTTCGTGAGTTCAAATCACCACAGATGATAATTGGGGCATCATTGTACTCTTTAGTGAGATCCAACAGACAGTCTTCTAACATGCTAATGCCATTATATATTTCTATCTCTTGGTAATATGGCGAATGTTCGGGGGGAATGTAAACACCAATCAATAGACAATCTGAAAGTGTACCCATGAGTTCGCGGGAAATTTTAACACAACAAAATTATCTATTTCACACTCAACTCTACTTACATACTTACTTAAAGTTTTTCTGACAAGGAAGACCACGCCACCTGAAAGACGGCCATGCACACTATCTAATACCTTTACACCTGGTGAAACATATGCATCGTGTGAAGGGACTAGAGATTCTGGGAATGTGTGCGAGAAAGTCTCAACCAGTAAAGCAAAATCATACTTTGCAACAAAGTGAGATATATCCAGTTCGTTTGCCATACTCACAGGCCTTCAATGTTAAACGAAACAATTTTCAGGGTGCGTTTTGTCACATGATTAGCTCCTGAAACCAGAGTTAAGTTATCGTCATTAATGGATACTAAACTATCATTTTCAGTATCATTTATTTCAGAGTTCATTATGGCATTATCTAGAACATGTGTTTGGGGGTTTCATGGTTTGGCATAGTATGAGTCATGGGATTATCTAACACTTGGGGGGATCTAGCACGGGAATCAATGCAGGGGCATTGGCCTAACTGCTATTTAGTCATCGTGTTACCTGTTACATCAGACACTGATTTAGGCTTTTGACCTGGCCTATTCCTCTGCCATTCAGAGGGAAGAGTGTCCTGACCGGAGCCAGCAGACCTCAGGGACTGGTTCCTGGTGTGTGCTGGTGAACGTGTGGCTGGGGACTGCTGTCTGCCACACGCTGCGACTGCTCAGCACAGTGGGACTTTCCTCGACCTCTCCCACCGCTGGTTGGACTTGCCGTGGGCACAGTCGGGGAACTCACAGGAGAACCCCGACCAAACCCTGCCAATTGAGGTGAGGACTGCTGGATGGTGTCACCGAACCCATGACTGGAAGAGGCCCGCTCCTCCCCCACTGGTTCTGGGATGTCTGAGTTGATCCGTTGACGTTCCCCTTCTTCTGCTCCGTCGTTTCTTGGGTCCTCTGTCAGGTCGGCGTCATCAGCATCCTCCGTTTGCTCTGGACACGCAGCTGTGGCGACCTGGCTCAGCACTGGGTCCTTGGCGCGGGTCTGGGTCTGGGACTGTAGGGAAGACGGGGCTGTGAGGGAGGGACCTGGCTCAGCACTGGGTCCTTGGCGCGGGTCTGGGTCTGGGACTGTAGGGAAGACGGGGCTGTGAGGGAGGGACCTGGCTCAGCACTGGGTCCTTGGCGCGGGTCTGGGTCTGGGACTGTAGGGAAGACGGGGCTGTGAGGGAGGGACCTGGCTCAGCACTGGGTCCTTGGCGCGGGTCTGGGTCTGGGACTGTAGGGAAGACGGGGCTGTGAGGGAGGGACCTGGCTCAGCACTGGGTCCTTGGCGCGGGTCTGGGTCTGGGACTGTAGGGAAGACGGGGCTGTGAGGGAGGGACCTGGCTCAGCACTGGGTCCTTGGCGCGGGTCTGGGTCTGGGACTGTAGGGAAGACGGGGCTGTGAGGGAGGGACCTGGCTCAGCACTGGGTCCTTGGCGCGGGTCTGGGTCTGGGACTGTAGGGAAGACGGGGCTGTGAGGGAGGGACCTGGCTCAGCACTGGGTCCTTGGCGCGGGTCTGGGTCTGGGACTGTAGGGAAGACGGGGCTGTGAGGGAGGGACCTTCATCCGGGGGACAAAGAATGGGGCGGGGCCTGTTGACATGGCTGGACCAGCTTTCTGGGCGTCTCCGGGATTCAGTCATGATTAGCCCACCCTTTGAATAGTAAGCATGTTTTCCTTCTTGCTGGAGCTGCGTCATGGTGTCCCTCTGCTTCTTGGTAAGGTCTGCTGCCACTCTGATGCCGTCAGCGTCCTGCATCTGATTCTTCCCCTCCCTGTCTTGCTGGATGACCATAACGTCCCTCCACCGGTGGAACCTCACAATGACTGGGCACGTTTTGCTGGAGCTACTTGAAGGTGAACCAATCCTGTGGGCTCTGTCAATGTCATCGGTAGTCCATTGTTTCTGGGGAAAGTATCTGTCTTTACACACACATCAAATGTCTCTCCTCTCTCCTCAGGCATTCCATGCAGCAGTAGATTGGATCGCCTTGAATACAGTTCTCGCTTCTCAACTTCGTCTTCAAGCTGCTTCAGTCTGGAGTCAAAGTAACACTGGTCATCCTTCATATGGTCAAGCTCCTCACTCACATTCCTGGCTGAAGACTGCATCGTAGAGACAATGCCCTGGAGACTGGTGAACTGATCATACAAACGTTCGTATTTCTTGGACAAGATTTTCTCTAAATGCTGTAGCTGAGTTGTAAAGTGAGATCGTGTGTCGTCCATCTTCTCTAACAGCCTGTCCAGCTTTGCATCCATTCTGTCTGATTGCTCGGTCTGTGCGCTCAGTGACTTGCCCTCCTCAGGGCCAGGCCCTGGGTTGGGTTCCACCTGCCCAGAACACAGCAGCAGAAATCGCAGATCAGGTGGTGGGTGTGATGAGAGGCCGTCAGACATACAGTAGGGCGATGTTGCCAGTGGACTTGACTGTCGTATTGATAAACGGTGGGAATGGCACAAAGGGGAATCGTTTGTCTCAATCAGGGGACACACGTCGTAACTCACACCCAGTCTGTTGCTGAAAGCACCCGTACCCGAATGGCACACTGTACAAAATCAGAGTGAGCAAACCAATCCACAAAAAGAAAAATGTCCAACCCAGAGTGAACTCTGCTATCAAAAGCTTCGTAAGTTGCACGGGATTTTTGTTTGTGGCACAAGCCACAAACCTATAACTCACTTTGTCGGCTGTCTGTTGGTCTGTCGGTCTGTCGGTCGGTCCAAAATTGTCGCACGCCACAAACGATTGCGAATCCGCGCTTGTTTGCGGGTCAACTTCTTCAGTAGCAGGTTTGACAACTTCGGTGCAAATGCACCGATAGCACAACAGTAGGTCACAATGTCAACTCCCATGGCAAAAAGAAAAAGAAAACAACAAACCGCAGATCTTACCAACTAATGGCCGAATGAATCAGGACAAAAGTTATACGACTGTTTCCGTGAAGATTTCAGCAATCCGATCATACAGACTATAATTGATTAATCGGAGTTGGACAAAGCAATTAGCTAAAACCCCTCTCTAATCAGCACAAGTAATGAAAAAGCTGCTTCCAAACTCGTGAGCTCGAACTCACTCAGAGAGAGAGAGAGAGAGAGAGAGAGAGAGAGAGAGAGAGAGAGAATGCGATGCCATTCTTGATTTAACATTTTTGTTTGTACACCATTCTCTCTATTGTTTCCCGTGTTCCGTGTGGATGAGGGACAAATGGACGGGTCATTATTTTAGCCCAGGACGAATAAGTTGCTCTGGACCAACTGGTGGTGTTTCTATTAACGTGCGATAGGTCAGCAAAATGCCCCAGTGTCCATATAGGAACATCATGCGACTAAGAGGTGCATTCAAACCTCTTGCCCCCTGTGCTCACAGGGCAGGTCTTTAGACCATGAGCTAAGGGCGAGGTAACCCTAGCAGAAAACCTGAGTGCTGGAGACGGAGGTGTTGGGCCGCAAAGCGCACTCTGACAAACCACGACATCACGTGTCAACTGCCGCACAACAGACTGAACCAGCATCTGTTCAGGAAGATGCATGCTGTGCCGTCCCCCATGAGTCCCTGCTGAGAAGCAGAGCAGGACACGGCCCACATCCTGCAGGACAGTGGGAGCCGCCGGCCACTGAGGGAGGACATCTGGCCAACATCGGAGCCCTTCCAAAACAAGCTGTACACCCGGGTCTGTGGACGCCCTGCAGAGGACCGCCAATTTCATCTCAATATTTTATCCAAGTGTGAACGGCGATTGACAACAAACAAAATTGTTTTAGCGAAGTTAGTTGGGTCGTTCTTTATTTTGCTCTTTATTCTTGCACGGCTAGGCTGAGTTTAAGATTAGGCGGAGAGGTGATGGGGGGGGGGGGGGATTCCTTTAATAGAGAGTTACGTACTTTGTCTACTTTTATTTATCTTCTCTTCTAGTCCTGGCCTCACTGTTTCAATATTTGATCAACCAAGCTTCTTTCGAGGCATAGCAGTTTGTCCTGTGTTGTGTGTTGTTTATGTCCCCTGTATGTAACATTATTCAAGATTAGAAAGCTATGTCATTCTTGAATTCATGTTTTTTGTACACATTTCTCTCTACCATAGCTTGCCCCGTTCTGTGTGGATGTGGGGCGTATGGACGGGTCTGCTGCTTTTTTCTATATATTTTTTAGGGACGTTAGTGAATCTGTTCCTCTGTGCTCTTTATTCATGCAGGGCTGGGCAAAGTCGGCATAGGCAACTTTGGTGGGAGGAGTTGTATCCCTTTAATGTAGTTATCTAGTGTGTCTCTTTTCATGATCCTAGCCTCACTATTTCAACCCATAGCTCACCTCCTACAAAAGTGACATTCCTTTGTTGGCCTACAAAGCATCAGTAGGTCTTTCTTCTACGTGGAACAATTGAGGGAGAACAAAAAATGATAACAAATAAGCATGGACAATTTTGGGGTATGTATTCCGTTAAACGTAGCAAAAGGCAATCTTCTGTCATGACGCATTTCAAGAATTTGAATCTTTCTGAAGTTTGCCTTAACTAAAACTTTAACCACCCATCGGACATTCGCGAGCCAAAAGGAAAATAGAAATGCAACCCCAAAAGCAAATTTCATTCATTCAAACCAGTCAATTCCTTTTCTAGTGAAACCAGTTGGTAAATTCTGGAATAAGACATCTATGGTGGTGACGTCTCGGTTCTCTGGGTACGCCGTAATTTCCGACAGACATTCCCTGTCCAGTGTGATCTCTGTCACATCCGCATGGGTCCTCATGTTCACGCTAAAAACAAACCTGCGGGATCGGATACTGACCATCTACTTGGATTCCAACAGACAGCAATCACCATTGCGGTTTGTACCGTACACGCCTTCTGTGATATACGGTCCAGCTGTTGTGAACTTTCGCGTGATGTTACGGAACGAATGTGAACGGCCTGGATGCTTTCATCTGGGTGTCTTTTCTTATCATTATGTAAGCCAGTTACCTCAAAAAATTTTAAACGGGTTGTTCAACTGTTCAGTAAAGTATTACTCGTCTTTTAAACCTCACATAGCTTGTGATTTGAAGCACGATTGTGAAAATAAACAGGATGAAGCAGAACACTGTTCTGGAGGCAGTGCTGAATGTCATGGTCTTGTGCGTTCCTGTCAACACTGCTACAGTTTGCATGACATCAGCACACGGACTGAATCGGATGATAATACATCAGAACAGTTCAGGGAACTCTGTCATTCGCTGGGAGGGTCGCCAGGATTTCCCAGACGCAGCCTCAATGAAATGGATGAACTGCAACATTTTTATGACCTGTCCCATGAACTGAACGTTTTCACTGGGGTGCATTACGATGACACATCGCTGCCCAATATGTACAGGAATAGTATAGTCGATGAAAACAAATTTGTATTTCACCACACATTACACAAAGATGTCAATTACTGCAGGAGTACGTCCAAATTATGCGTGACCCTACAAATGTATTATTATTCTACTTTCGGTTGTAAAGATTGTGGATCTTTACGATTTATATCAAAAGTGTTTTGTGAATTCACTTTGAAAGATCCTTCTTCGCATAAAGTGAAATGGCCCACCATGCTTTCAAAGACGAAACGAACAGACCTGGTCAAAAGCACAGAAGATCAAATGACTTTTATGTTCTTGTTTTGCAATCCAGACAACCAATGTGATGACCACGCAAATCATAATACAGCGTGTAGTTTCTACGACAGTTCCCAGGAACTAAACAGCCCCAAACCACATCGCAGAGATGCAGCACCTGTTCCTCTTTTCCGGTGTGCCGAATCCAAACTGTCTTTTTCTCAAGTGTGCGATTTCATAACAGACTGTCCTGACAGGAGTGATGAAGCGTTTTGTCAGCATAGCCCCTGTGTCAATCAGTTCAGTTGTCACAACGGACAGTGTGTGTCCTACGACAAATGGTGTGACGCCATCTCTGACTGTCTGGATGGCTCCGACTTCAAAGGATGCCGGGAGGTGTTACAAAACATCGTCAGTTTTGATCCTTACATACCTTCTCCTGTTCTCGTTGACTTTAACGCGTGGAACGTGTTCCATTCGATCAAAATGGCTGCCAATGAATCTTGTCTTGAAACTCATTACCGCTGCCCTGGTGAATTGAATGACTGTCTTCCTGTCTACACGCGCTGCAATGGGTTGAACGACTGTGCCGGCTATGAAGACGAACAAAATTGTCAGATGTTCATTTGTCCAGGGTTGTTCAGATGTCGATATTCCACCATCTGTCTTCATGTGGATCATCTGTGTGATGGCTGGCCTCACTGTCCATTCTATGATGATGAACTGACCTGCCAGGTCATCTGTCCAGTGCAGTGTCGCTGTCACGCTTACAGCTTTCTCTGTTTTCTGCCATTCGACACCCACAAGTCTCCCTGGCTCCGCTATGTGGACGCCACAGGAACTAACATGACTCTGGCAAATTTCCAGCACAACATCTACCTTATACATTTAATTCTAGCACACTGCTCTTTGAAATCCCTGCCTGCAGTCAATTTGCCTAATCTAATGTTTCTGGATCTTTCAAGCAACAAACTTCAGCATATTAACACGAGTTTTTTTGTGGAATTCAGAAATTTGCAAGCATTATCACTTGCCAGAAATCCTGTGCAACTGTTGCGCAGTGCCTCAAGTAAAACTAATCAACAGAGTTCCCTGAAGACACTGGACCTTTCCCACACAGAACTGCATGTGTTTGACAGCAAACCACTGTCCAGCTTCCAAGCATTGCAGGTTCTCAATTTGTCCTTCATCTCAGCGCACACGATCAGCGACGGTGGTTTTCGCTTCATTCCAAACTTAAGAGAACTGTATCTGGATGGTAGCCACATTGAAACATTTCCACTCAACATGTACCAAAGTCTGTCAGCGCTCCGCATTATTTCCGTGCAGAGTTACAAACTGTGCTGCAGCGAGCTACTGCCTGCTTATTTTGACCAGCAATCGTGTGAAGCTCCTAGAGACGCCCTTTCTTCCTGCAAGGACTTGATACAGTCGGTGGCCTATCGAGGCTTTCTGTGGCTGGTGTGTGCCCTGTCACTGGCAGGAAACCTGTTCTGCTTCACGGCCCGTGTATGGACCAACAAGGTGAGTTCCAGCGGGTTCAGCGTGTTCGTGGTCAACCTGACAGTGGCCGACTTCATCATGGGGTCCTACATCGCTGTCATCGGCACGGCTGACGATAGATTCCGCGGAAAGTACCTTCTTCACGACACTCGGTGGAGAACTAGCATGGCCTGTACAGTGGCTGGCTGCCTCTGTGTACTGTCCAGCGAAGTATCAGCACTGACCGTGTGGCTTATAACGCTGGATAGATTCATCGTGCTTCGCTTCCCCTTCAGCACTTTACGCTTCAGCAGAACTTCCGGCACTGTAGCCTGCCTCATCACGTGGATTGCTGGCGCCTGTATGGCGACATTTCCTGTACTGCCAAGCAACACGCACTGGGAGTTTTACAGCCAGACGAGCATCTGCATCCCGCTCTCCGTAACAGATCGTAGTTTTGAGGGTCGGGGTTACTCTTTCGGTTTGTTGATAGGTTTCAACTGCGTACTGTTCTTGTTCATTTCCTGTGGTCAGGCTCTCATCTACCAGTCTGTGCAGAGGAATGAAATGACAACCGACGCAACCAAAAGATCGCACGTGATTCTGGCTCGTCGGCTGATCACCATCGCAGTGACAGACTTCCTCTGCTGGTTTCCCATTGGCCTGTGCGGACTGTTAGCGCTGGGTGAAGCTCCGCTGCCAGAAGAGGTGAATGTAGTTCTGGTTGTGTTCATACTCCCCCTCAACTCGGCTCTCAACCCCTTCCTGTACACGTTCAACTCCCTGGCTGACAACAAGAGAAAGTCCAACCAAGCCAAAATGGCCAGATGGTTGGAGACCAACAGCGGATTATGGGAGAATTTATCAGCACTCAAATGATTTTTCTATGACAATCAGAAATTCATGACCCCCCTCTCTCTCTCTCTCTCTCTCTCTCTCGCTCTCTCTCTCATAAATAGACCTATGGATGTAACTTTCCGTATTCAAAATATGAAAATTAATGTTTGTAAAATGAGAAGAAGTTGCTGGATCCTGGTATCTCGCTGTGTCGAACGAACAACTCGTTATTTAATTAAAACAAAAGTATACCCCCGTTATCATTCTGTTTTGCCGTACTTGATTAGTCATCAGTTCGGTCAGTATTCAAATTAGCCTACCTACATTTGTTGCATTTTGCAACAGTAATGAAAGTTTCGTGGAGTACGGCATAAAGTCCTCTGCAGCAGTAGTTCTTCAATTGCATGCTCTCACCAACTTTAAACAATGCATTACTGCACAGCATTTGAAGCAATTCTGTGCAGTGATTTGCAGCAACAACAAAAAGGCCAGACAAATGAACAAAGATACAGACATGAACGAGCGTATTGACCCTCGTCCATGGCGGAGCAGCGTTGTCCAGTCACACACACACACGCACGCACGCACCACACACATAACGCACAGACACAGACACAGACGCATGCACACACTGGGTGGGAACATTATTGTTATCCATTTTGTTCCTGTTACTTTTGTTAGTTGTTATTTTGTATCTTATGACTTTCATCCCAGCTTTTTTTCCCTGTTACATTACGTCGTTTATTTGTTCCTGTTAGACTACATTCCACCATTTATTTTTGTTACATTCGATCATTTATTTTTGTTGTATTCCATCATTTATGTTTGTTACATTCCATCATTTATTTTTGTTACATTCCATCATTTATTTTTGTTACATTCCATCATTTATTTTGTTACATTCCATCATTTATGTTTGTTACATTCCATCATTTATTTTTGTTACATTCCATCATTTATTTTGTTACATTCCATCATTTATTTATTTTTTCTGTTACATTCTGCCATTTACTTTTCCTCTTACATTCCGTCGTTTATTGTTACTGTTACATTCCATCATTTATTTTTGTTACATTCCACCATTTATTTTTGTTATATTCCATCATTTATTTTTGTTACATTCCACCATTTATTTTTGTTACATTCCATCATTTATGTTTGTTACATTCCATCATTTATGTTTGTAACATTCCATCATTTATTTTTGTTACATTCCACCATTTATTTTTGTTACATTCCATCATTTATGTTTGTTACATTCCATCATTTATGTTTGTTACATTCCATCATTTATGTTTTGTTACATTCCATCATTTATTTTTGTTACATTCCACCATTTATTTTTGTTACATTCCACCATTTATTTTTGTTACATTCCACCATTTATTTTTGTTACATTCCATCATTTATTTTTGTTACATTCCATCATTTATTTTTGTTACATTCCATCATTTATGTTTGTTACATTCCATCATTTATGTTTGTTACATTCCATAATTTATGTTTGTTACATCCCATCATTTATGTTTGTTACATTACATCGCTTATTTTTTCATCACTTATTTTGTTACATTGCATCGTTTATTTTTGTTACATTCCATCATTTATTTTTGTTACATTCCATTTATTTTTGTTACATTGCATCGTTTATTTTTGTTACATTGCATCGTTTATGTTTGTTACATTCCATCATTTATGTTTGTTACATTCCATCATTTATTTTTGTTACATCCCATCATTTCCCCCGTTACATTCCATCATTTCCCCCGTTACATCCCATCATTTTCCCCGTTACATTCCATCATTTATGTTTGTTACATTCCATCATTTATGTTTTCCATCATTTATGTTTGTTACATTCCATCATTTATGTTTGTTACATTCCATCATTTATTTTTGTTACATTCCATCATTTATTTTTGTTACATTCCATCATTTATGTTTTGTTACATTCCATCATTTATTTTTGTTACATTCCATCATTTATGTTTGTTACATTCCATCATTTATGTTTGTTACATTCCATCATTTATGTTTGTTACATTCCATCATTTATGTTTGTTACATTCCATCATTTATTTTTGTTACATTCCATCATTTATTTTTGTTACATTCCATCATTTATTTTTGTTACATTCCATCATTTATTTTTGTTACATTCCATCATTTATTTTTGTTACATTCCATCATTTATGTTTGTTACATTCCATCATTTATGTTTTGTTACATTCCATCATTTATGTTTTGTTTCATTCCACCATTTATTTTTGTTACATTCCATCATTTATTTTTGTTACATTCCATCATTTATTTTTGTTACATTCCATCATTTATTTTTGTTACATTCCATCATTTATTTTTGTTACATTCCATCATTTATTTTTGTTACATTCCATCATTTATTTTTGTTACATTCCATCATTTATTTTTGTTACATTCCATCATTTATTTTTGTTACATTCCATCATTTATTTTTGTTACATTCCATCATTTATTTTTGTTACATTCCATCATTTATTTTTGTTACATTCCATCATTTATTTTTGTTACATTCCATCATTTATTTTTGTTACATTCCATCATTTATGTTTTGTTACATTCCATCATTTATTTTTGTTACATTCCATCATTTATTTTTGTTACATTCCATCATTTATTTTTGTTACATTCCATCATTTATTTTTGTTACATTCCATCATTTATTTTTGTTACATTCCATCATTTATTTTTGTTACATTCCATCATTTATTTTTGTTACATTCCATCATTTATTTTTGTTACATTCCATCATTTATTTTTGTTACATTCCATCATTTATTTTTGTTACATTGCATCGTTTATTTTTGTTACATTCCATCATTTATTTTTGTTACATTCCATCATTTATTTTTTGTTACATTCCATCATTTTTGTTACATTCCATCATTTATGTTTTGTTACATTCCATCATTTATTTTTTGTTACATTCCATCATTTCCCCCGTTACATTCCATCATTTATTTTTTATTTTGTTACATTCCATCATTTATTTTTGTTACATTCCATCATTTATTTTGTTACATTCCATCATTTATTTTTGTTACATTCCATCATTTATGTTTGTTACATTCCATCATTTATGTTTGTTATATTCCATCATTTATGTTTTTATGTTACATTCCATCATTTATGTTTGTTACATTCCATCATTTATGTTTGTTACATTCCATCATTTATGTTTGTTACATTCCATCATTTATGTTTGTTACATTCCATCATTTATGTTTGTTACATTCCATCATTTATGTTTGTTACATTCCATCATTTATGTTTGTTACATTCCATCATTTATGTTTGTTACATTCCATCATTTATGTTTGTTACATTCCATCATTTATGTTTGTTACATTCCATCATTTATGTTTGTTACATTCCATCATTTATGTTTGTTACATTCCATCATTTATGTTTGTTACATTCCACCATTTATGTTTGTTACATTCCACCATTTATGTTTGTTACATTCCACCATTTATGTTTGTTACATTCCATCATTTATGTTTGTTACATTCCATCATTTATGTTTGTTACATTCCATCATTTATGTTTGTTACATTCCATCATTTATGTTTGTTACATTCCATCATTTATGTTTGTTACATTCCATCATTTATGTTTTGTTACATTCCATCATTTATTTTTGTTACATTCCATCATTTATTTTTGTTACATTCCATCATTTATGTTTGTTACATTCGATCATTTATGTTTGTTACATTCCATCATTTATGTTTGTTACATTCCATCATTTATTTTTGTTACATTCCATCGTTTACTTTTTGTTGCATTCCATCATTTTCCCCCTGTTACGTTCCATCATTTATTTTTGTTACATTCCATCATTTCCTCTGTTACATTCCATCGTTTATTTTTGTTAGATTCCATCATTTCCCTCTGTTACATTCCATCATTGTTTTTGTTACATTCCATCATTGTTTTTGTTATATTCCATCGTTTATTTTGTTACATTCCATCATTGTTTTTGCTACATTCCATCATTGGTTTTTGTTACATTCCATCATTGTTTTTGTTACATTCCATCATTGTTTTTGTTACATTCCATCCTTGTTTTTGTTACATTCCATCATTGGTTTTTGCTACATTCCATCATTGTTTTTGTTACATTCCATCCTTGTTTTTGTTACATTCCATCCTTGTTTTTGTTACATTCCATCATTTATTTTTGCTACATTCCGTCATTTATTTTCTTGTTTCACTCCGTCGTGGGTTTTTTCCTGTTAGAATAAATTCCGTTGTTTATTATTTTTACATTCCGTCGTTTATTTTTTCTGTTACATTCTGCCATTTACTTTTCCTCTTACATTCCGTCGTTTATTGTTACTGTTACATTCCGTCATTTATTTTTCCTGTTACATTCTGACATTTATTTTTCCTGTTACATTCTGACATTTATTTTTCCTGTTACATTCCATCGCTTATTTTTCCTGTTACATTTCATCGCTTATTTTTCCTGTTACATTTCATCGCTTATTTTTCCTGTTACATTTCATCGTTTACTGTTCCAGTTACATTTCATCGTTTTTGTTCCCCGTTACATTTCATCACTCATTTTCCCTGTTACATTCCTTACTACCAATAGGCAGGGAATACCTTTGGGACTGACGGAAGAAAGCAGAGTAAACAAAAATAAGGAGGGTGTGTGTGAGCATGCATGCACACATGTGTGTGTTTGACTCTGTGCGTGTGAATGTGCTTGACTCTGTGTGAATATGCATGCACACGTGTGTTTAACTCTATGCGTGTGTATGTTCTTGACTGTGTGTGTGTGTGTGCATGCGTGTGTGTGCATATCTGCGCGTGTGCCTGCTTTTACATTTTACTGATACTGATATTTTTTTTAAAGACGTCAAACTATATAAAAATAGTTCAATATCAACTTCACTACCGATACATTGGTATGGCAGGCCATGTGATTGAACTGCCATCATGGGCCTCTCCCTAGCTCGGCTTACCGAGAACCACTATGCAGGTTTTCATTATAATCATATTAGTATCACGAAAGGTATTCAATGAACAATTCATAGTTATTTAAAAAAATAATCAGAGCATTCTCTGGGAATACGCTCTGAGAGTATGTTCATGTGGCTTGCTATTTTGTGAAACCGACACAATGAACATCATCTTCTGAACATGGGGAACTGACAATTCTGCACATTTCACCTGGTTGCTTCTCTCTCTCTCTCTCTCTCTCTCTCTCTCTAACACAAATACACTTCTGCAGATATACAGGGACATGTGTTTTTATTGTGTAATTATACAACAAAACCTCTCATATGTTTGAGCTACAAAGGCAACAGCAACAGTAATGAGCCTGTGTCTGTCTCTCTCTCACACACACACACGCCTGTATACACATGCACACAACCACACACTCTTACGCATGCACACACGCACACACACATAACCACACACACACGGGGCGGGCACACACAAGCCACTCAATCATAATAATACAAGTCATATTATGTCCATATACACGATCTCTTTTAACAGGGAGAGAGAGAGAAGACACTTACAACAACATACATGCATCTCTCTCTCTCTCTCTCCCTCTTAAAATGTCTATAAAAAAATCAATATTAATGAGGATTGTTCATCTACAAACTGTCGGCTAGCAAACCAAAACGAGCCAAAATAAGGCTGTGTGCACACATAAGCGGAAACCTGTGCGCAATCCATAAATAAGTGAAACAAAGAAGGAAAAAGATGTGCGCACGTGCCCGAATTTCCCCTATATGCATAAACTTTTATCCTTCTTTCTTCCACTTATTTAGGGTTTTCCATACGGAACTTACGCGTCTAATGTGAACCCGGCCTAAAGGAATAAATAATGCACATAACAAATCAGATGTCTATCAATTCTTCAACAACTCAAATCACTCAACTATTCTAACAAAGGGAGAACCATGCATAGTGTGTAAAATGGCATCTTCAACAAACCTGTACAGTTATTTCTCCATCTGTCTGTCGGTCTATACCTTTCTTTCTCTATTTCTCACACACACGCACGCACGCACGCACGCACCGCGCACGCACACGCACACACACACACCATGCGGAAATCCCATGCACAATTCATAAATAAGTGAAACAAAGAAGGGTGAAAATATACGGATTAGGGGAAATTCGGACACATGTGCAAATCTTTTCCCTTCTTTCTTTTACTTATTTACGGATTGCGCATGGAATCTCCGCATGTATTTGTACATAAAACAAATAAAAGGCACACAAAAATGTGTTTTTCGTTATCAACACTTAATGAATGTTTGGCTATTGCTTACCACTATTGAAATTTCTTCATTCAACAGTATATTAAAAGCAATAACAGCAGAAACAATAAAAAGTTGGAAGACAAGTTTTCGTATGAGCAGTAAACCCTCAATCAAACGTCATTATCATAATCAACAACAACAGTAGCAATAAACAGTGTTCAAACAGTCAAATATCAATATCAACAAAACAAGACACACACATACAACAATCATCTTTTCAACAGAAATGAACAAATTTTGACAACAACAAAAGACAACAAGAACATGACATCAGCCACACACCATTCTAACTTTGATATACTATTCAGCTAAAAACCATAATAATTTTAGCATGATCAGCATTAAAAAATAACAAATTAATGTCAACATAACAAGCTAAACGACAAGGTTCATTCCCCCTTCTTAATAACAGAAATGTCTGCTATCTGTCTAATGCCAGGCTGGAGGGCCTTAGCCAAATTCAAGTCAACACAATGGTCATAAATAGCAACAACAACAAACAAACAAAACACCATGATTATTATTTTTGCTTCTGCTGTTTCTGTTGTCCTTGTTATCATTTAGTGCTGTTGATGTCATACTCGTCGTTATTGTCATTCATACTGTTATCAACATTATTTCTATTCTGTATGTCATGTTCATATGTGTGTTCCGTAATATTTGTAAAATGAAAAATATTGTTCAATAAAAAAAAAAAACCCAAACAAAACAAAGCAAAAACTCCCACCACACACACGCATGCTCACACACACAAACACACAGCAACAATAACAATAACAGACATAAATGTACTATATCTGATATTTTTATACTTGATTTTAAAAAAAATCAACTTAAAAACATATTTTAATTTAACATAATCAGCTAAAAACTATACTCACTTTTAACAGAATCAGTTGAAAACAATATTCAATTTAACATAATCAACTGAAAGCTGAAAACGATATTCCATTTTAATACAATCAGCTGAAAACGATATTCCATTTTAATACAATCAGCTGAAAACGATATTCCATTTTAATACAATCAGCTGAAAACGATACAGTTTTAACATAATCAGCTGAAAACGTTATTCAATTTTAATACAATCAGCAGGAAACGATATTCCATTTTAATATAATCAGCTGAAAACATTATTCAATTTTAATATAATCAGCTGGAAACGATATTCCATTTTAATATAATCAGCTGAAAACGATATTCCATTTTACTAGAGTGTGAAAACACTAGATCAGCCAGCAGCACGGCAGCATTTTCAGCTCCAGTGACCTTGACCTTTGACCATTTTCAAACTCAGCCTAGATATCCTGATTACCAATCCGCACGCAAACTTTGAGGCTCCAGCATTCAAACGCCACAGACAGACAAACACAGCGGTGAAAACATTAACGAGCGTTCGCCTCGCGGCTGCTTAAACATACTCGGCTGAAAACAAAAGCAGTACAGTCCAGCAGCGCGGCGCAACAAAGGGAGATAACCAGGGGACTGGAAGGCACAGTCTGCTGCAGTTGTCTTCTCACTAGAAAAACACGCCATGACTAGATCGCAAAGCAAGACAAACTTCCTCTCTTTGCTTAGTGAGGGGTTTTTTCATGGCAATTTGTACCCCCTCCATCCAGAGAGAAAGTAATCTATGGCTTAAAGGGGCACTCTGGTGGATGAGTTTTTGCAAGAAACACATCGAGATCACCAGAAAGACAGCCTTTTCAAGGATCGGAACACTCATTTTGCTCTGGTTTCCTATAGATCAAACCGTCAAAATGGCGATTCGTCCTTGGTGGAGTTGCCGGAGAGTGAAGCTATTTTGGATGGGGCAGGTGAAGGCCACTCGAGTGGTTGAAGCTTTTTCTTCTTTGTAGTGCAGTAAAAAAAAAATTGGAGCTATTTCCTTTGTTGTAAGAGGAACTCCTTTAGGTAAACTCTAAATAAAAAGGCTTATTTTGCATTCCTATGGGCCACTACGTGAATGGGATGATTACGCTTTGTGTTAATGTTCCTCACGCTGTAGCCAACATAGGATGAAATATAACTCTGATCTCCTTATTAAAAAAATAAAATAAAAATAAATAAATTAATAAAAAGGCTTGTATTTCGTGATTTGGTCTAAGCGACTCAGGCAGCCATTAGAAAAGAGAAGAGAAGGCACATGTCTTCTCTTTCACTGAAAGAATCTGACTTCCAGCACCTCCGCCAAGGAGGAATCGCCGATTTGACGGTTTGATTTCTGGGAAACCAGAGCAAAGTGAGTGTTGCGATCTCTGTAAAGGGTGTTTTCCTGGTGATCTCAACATGTTTCTTGCAAAAACTCATCCGTCAGGGTGCCCCTTTAAGTGTATGTACTGTATTTACATCATCTGTTGGTCAGCTTTATTATCTTGACCACACTGAGTGACTTAGTTCAACACAAACATACAACAGGCTTATATTATATCTTGTTACAGTTTTTGTTTTTTATGACAAGAAAACAACATGTTTACAACATCGGTTCACATAAATTCAGGTGAAATCTAATCAGAATGAAAATCCTTGCATATTGTAAAACATTGGTTAGGGAACATTCTATCTAAACACCAAAAGTCTGCATTAAATACAAACATTGGAAGGTGGAAATTTCATAGGAAAAGCTTTGTTTAGCACACCGGTTCAGGTAAACCCCTATTTGAGAATCTTACAATACATCACTATTTATGACACAGTTGAAATTATTAAAATGCTTTACACAATCACATGGCACTTTTCTTTCTCCATTTAAATATTCATGTACATTTATTCACGCTAAGTTAAAGGATCAACAAGTTTGTATTTGAGCACTGAGACTACATTAATTGTAAACAAATCATCGATTGTTATTTGCATACACCTTAAATGGGCATAAGTTAGAAGCATACAACTTGAGTTTGCGGTGGACAAGAACAGCCGATATTTCAATACATCCACCGTAGTGCATGGCAGGAAAGTATTAGTTCCCCTAAGCTAACATGATTCCATTATTTGTGACATTGTTAACTATGATATGCCACCTTTCTTTAAAGCCCTGTCAGAAAAAAAACTATGACTATGTGGACTATTCCAAGAACTATCTGGACTTCTTCTTGGACTATGTGGACATTTTCCATGACTGTCTGGGCCTACTCCTTGAGCCATATGGACAATTCCAATGGACTATTTGGCTTATCCCAAGGACTATGATCACTTACCTTAGACTAAACATAGCTTTTCCTAAGACCAAATGGACTATTCCCTTGGGCCAAGTGGACTTCTTCCATGGATTATGTGGACTTTTTTCATGGACTATTCACATAGACTATGCGGACTAAGCAGACTTTCCCATGGACAATTAGGCAATCCCTGTGAAATAAGGGTGGTTTTTTCTACGGATTATGTGGACTTTTCCACGGACTATTTGACTTTTCTGTTGACTAATATCATGCAGACTTTTCCCACACAATGAACTTTCAGAACTCTAAGAACAAACTACGAAGTGGCACCCAATGAAACAACCGACAAGTAAGCACACGCCTCCAACCAACAACTATGGACTGTAGATAACAAGTTGCAAAGTTGGCTTATTACCACTCAAAATGCCATTTTGTTTCACATGACAACACACTTCCACGATGAGCGTACACATGTACACTGTACATTCCACACATAATCACACAAGCACAAACACACACACATAATATATGTGCATATGCAAGCACACACACATATATGCAAACACTCCAGACAATACACTCAATACATCTCTTACACTTTGCGCAGTGGCTTCTTTCTAAGCATGCACTTGTTTTGCACAGACTGAATCCACTGCCTGTGTCTTAATACACATACCAACTGCCTGCCGCAGCATGCCAGCATCTGCATGCACACACACACAAACATTCCCTCCCCTCCCATACACTCTTTCCCAATCACCCCACCCACCTAACTCTCTTCCCCACCCCATTCCCAGCCCAGCACACCTGTACCAACCCATCCCTTCAACCGTCCCAACAATCGCACTCGCAGTTTATATTTAGACAGCGACTCATTCTCCTCAATCTACGCCCTAACAAACGTTCATCCTACCCGCACCTTTCTAGAGTCTACATCATGAGGTACACAGCACATGAGGTACACAGCACACGCTGTTCCCTCATCACTCAAAATGTGACAAAGTAAAACCAGGGAACCAAAGTTTCATTTCAATCCTGTCTACTGCTGCAAAGCACACTTAACAGACATTCTGAAATACCTAGCACTGGTCAGAAATTACATTCTTGCACTGTTTCAGAAAATATTTGCTCTGCTCCCCAAAACTGTTCTTGCATTACTCAGAAAATCTGTTCTAGCAGTGGTTAGAAAATCTATTCTTGCACCGTAAAAATAACATGTTCAGAAAAATCCGTTCTTCTGGTGTATGCCTACTAGTCCACGTGCAGTCCCTAGTCCAGTCACGCAGGACCGGTGTCAACGATCCAAAGTCAGACATCAAGGCTGATGCTGTTCATTGTCCACGTCCAGTCCCTAGTCCAGTCACGCAGGACCGGTGTCAATGATCCAAAGTCAGACATCAAGGCTGATGCTGTTCATTGTCCACGTCCAGTCCCTAGTCCAGTCACGCAGGACCGGTGTCAACGATCCAAAGTCAGACATCAAGGCTGATGCTGTTCATTGTCCACGTCCAGTCCCTAGTCCAGTCACGCAGGACCGGTCAGTGTCAACGATCCAAAGTCAGACATCAAGGCTGATGCTGTTCATTGTCCACATCCAGTCCCTAGTCCAGTCACGCAGGACCGGTGTCAACGATCCAAAATCAGACATCAATGCTGATGCTGTTCATTGTCCACGTCCAGTCCCTAGTCCAGTCACGCAGGACCGGTGTCAACGATCCAAAATCAGACATCAATGCTGATGCTGTTCATTGTCCACGCCCTGGCTGACTAGCAACTCATCAATTCATTTGTATCACAATTCAGCTGTAAGGAAGTGATGCTCTATGTAGAACGCTGTCAATGCTTCAGCCGCCTGTCAAACACACACGTCCCATTCAGCAGCATGGTCACAACTTCTCAGTGTGCATGTTGTACGCTGACAGCATAGCAGTACAGCAGCATGGTCAGAAGTGCTCCATACAAGCGTACGCTGCCAGTACAGTTGTACGCAGCATAGCAGCAGGGTCAGTCAGAAGTACTTGTACTCTGCCAAAACAGCAGCTTGAGCAGAAGCATTCAGCTTGATGTATGCTGCCAGTATAGCAGTGTAGTTGTATGCTGCCAGTAAAACAGTATAGCAGCGTGGTCAGAAGTACTCAGTATAGATGTGGGGGTCCACATATCGTGGTCTGGGGATCTGGAATCGTCCTTCCTCGCCTCTCAGCTGTGCCAGGCTGTCCAAAGGAATGAGAGAGAGAGAGAGAGAGAGAGAGAGAGAGAGAGAGAGAGAGAGAGAGAGAGAGAGAGAGAGAGAAATTCAATGTTGGTACGCACAACAGACACAGATACAAACACTCAGACAGACAGACAGACAGACAAACATGTATGGATGCATGCACGCAAGCCTACGCACAAAGTACACAACCACACATACATACAAAATCACATTCATGCACAAGCGCACACACACACAAGCGCACACACACATTCACTAACTAACAAACACATAATTATGCACTCACACATACACTCACAGACAGACACATACACACAAGATTCAAGATAAAAGTTTAATCCTTTTACCCCTATTGGGGTGTGGAGGACACACACACACTTTGCAAACTTTTAACATACCTGACATCTGTGTGATGTGTGATGTGTGTGTGTGTGTGTGTGTGTGTGTGTGTGTGAGAGAGAGAGAGAGATTGTGTCGAGGATGTGCATATAATTATGTCACTGTATAGGTGATTGTGTCTGTGTGGTTGTGAGCACATGTGATTGTGTGTGTGTATGTGTAAGTATGTAAATGTATGCACATGCATGCATGTTTGCACATGTGTGTGCTTGAACGTGCAGTGTGTGTGTGTGTATCTGTGAAAATTGTTTCTTCTTCATAAACTGGTTTACAGGTTCCTGACCAAGGAAAGATGTTAAATAGCTGTGTGTGCATGTAGGCATGCTGGTGGATGTGTGCATGTACTATGATGTAGGCATGCTGGTGGATGTGTGCATGTACTATGATGTAGGCATGCTGGTGGATGTGTGCATGTACTATGATGTAGGCATGCTGGTGGATGTGTGCATGTACTATGATGTAGGCATGCTGGTGGATGTGTGCATGTACTATGATGTAGGCATGCTGGTGGATGTGTGCATGTACTATGATGTAGGCATGCTGGTGGATGTGTGCATGTACTATGATGTAGGCATGCTGGTGGATGTGTGCATGTACTATGATGTAGGCATGCTGGTGGATGTGTGGATGTTTGTACATTTGCATGGAAGCTGCATGCCCGTTTGTTTATAAATGAACGTTATTTATCTCACCGTGACAGAAAATCGGGGTTTTCAAACACAGGGTTAGGAGCTGCTGATGTTGGAAAGATGTCCGGTAACTCAATACCATGGTCAGCTTCCGAGCTGTCAATTAAGAATTAAATAAATAAAAACATTCACGAAATGCGAACATCCTATGAACATTTTAAAAAAAAGCTTCTCATCTACATTTGATAAGCAAAGACAACAAATGTTTATTTATATGTGGATCTATTTATTTATGTGTACTGGTAATATGAAACAGAAAATGGAAATCACTTGAACAACAAAATTGTGCTTATCATCATCCAAAAGACAAATCTGGTAGAAGAATAAAATGTTGAACACACACACACACACACACACACACACACACACACACACACACACACACACACACACACACACACACACACACACACTCTCTCTCTCTCTCTCTCTCTCTCTCTCTCTCTCTCTCTCTCTCTCTCTCTCTCTTTTAAACATACCTTTGTGCACATGTGCACACAGGTACCAATGCAAACATCCAAAGACAGAGGCACAGACATAACAACTCATACACATATGCACATGCGCACATGCATACATACACATCACATCATTTCCGTCTAATATCACGAGAAGTGGATAGACATTAAATGAAAGACACACACACACATACACATCACACCACACACACATATGCATACCCACATGCTCCCACGTATTCATGCAAGCACGCACGTACGCACACAGAGAGAAGAGAGAGAGAGAGAGATGGAGAGAGAGGCACCCCTCACCCTGCTTCATGGCCTGATTTGGGGACATATGTGCGCCTCCATCGCAGAATGGCGCACCGTAGTCCAGCAGAGACGAGGGCCACCAGCAGGAAGCCCCCCACTGCACTGCTGATGCTGATCACCAACAGCAGCCTCTGGCTCAGCCCCCCCTCGCCCACTGACAGTCAAAACAACACACCAATCAACGCTATCATCTGTTTAGCAGGAAGCCCCCCACTGCACTGCTGATGCTGATCACCAACAGCAGCCTCTGGCTCAGCCCCCCCTCGCCCACTGACAGTCAAAACAACACACCAATCAACGCTATCATCTGTTTAGCAGGAAGCCCCCCACTGCACTGCTGATGCTGATCACCAACAGCAGCCTCTGGCTCAGCCCCGCCTCGCCCACTGACAGTCAAAACAACACACCAATCAACGCTATCATCTGTTTAGCAGGAAGCCCCCCACTGCACTGCTGATGCTGATCACCAACAGCAGCCTCTGGCTCAGCCCCGCCTCGCCCACTGACAGTCAAAACAACACACCAATCAACGCTATCATCTGTTTAGCAGGAAGCCCCCCACTGCACTGCTGATGCTGATCACCAACAGCAGCCTCTGGCTCAACCCCGCCTCGCCCACTGACAGTCAAAACAACACACCAATCAACGCTATCATCTGTTTAGCAGGAAGCCCCCCACTGCACTGCTGATGCTGATCACCAACAGCAGCCTCTGGCTCAACCCCGCCTCGCCCACTGACAGTCAAAACAACACACCAATCAACGCTATCATCTGTTTAGCAGGAAGCCCCCCACTGCACTGCTGATGCTGATCACCAACAGCAGCCTCTGGCTCAGCCCCCCCTCGCCCACTGACAGTCAAAACAACACACCAATCAACGCTATCATCTGTTTAGCAGGAAGCCCCCCACTGCACTGCTGATGCTGATCACCAACAGCAGCCTCTGGCTCAGCCCCGCCTCGCCCACTGACAGTCAAAACAACACACCAATCAACGCTATCATCTGTTTAGCAGGAAGCCCCCCACTGCACTGCTGATGCTGATCACCAACAGCAGCCTCTGGCTCAGCCCCCCCTCGCCCACTGACAGTCAAAACAACACACCAATCAACGCTATCATCTGTTTAGCAGGAAGCCCCCCACTGCACTGCTGATGCTGATCACCAACAGCAGCCTCTGGCTCAACCCCGCCTCGCCCACTGACAGTCAAAACAACACACCAATCAACGCTATCATCTGTTTAGCAGGAAGCCCCCCACTGCACTGCTGATGCTGATCACCAACAGCAGCCTCTGGCTCAGCCCCGCCTCGCCCACTGACAGTCAAAACAACACACCAATTTACGCTATCATCTGTTTAGCAGTTAAGGGCATGAGGATTGGCACAAATTTTGTTCACCTACACACTAAGGTAGGTAGGTATAGGTAGGTAGGTAGGTAGATAGTAGGTAGGTAGGTAGGTAGATAGGTAGGTAGGTAGGTAGTAGGTAGGTAGGTAGTAGGTAGGTAGGTAGATAGGTAGGTAGGTAGGTCGGTAGGTAGGTCGGTAGGTAGGTAGATAGAGGGCTATTGATAGGCCTGACTGCCCTCTGAGTGAATTTGGTTTAAACAAATCTTTATTCATTTGAAAACATAGTCAAACAGAAAGACAATTAGAGCAACAACAAGCTCGAAGCTTATACCGTGCTCCTTAAATTAACATCATAGTTGCACAATTGATTGAACAAATGGAGACTGCATTTAAACCAAGTCTCAGTGAATTTGACTTTTGACATTTGTTTTAAAGATTTAAGATAGCACAGCTGTTTCAGGAGGAAAATTTAGTTCATCTATATTTTCAGAAGTTTTTTTGAAGCCAACTTTATTTTACCATAAGTAACTTTTCATAAATTACAGTCAAGAATATGTTGTAGTATGTGCGTGAATTAGTTTCATTCAGTTAAAACTGCTAGATTTTCACTCATGGGCAATTTTATTTATGCTTGCGATACGAATTGAATTGGTTAAAAACATTTTCTACTAAATATGTTTCATGATACTGCTCAACAAAAATAGTTTTTTACGATTGATCTGATGAAATATATCTGAAATACTATGTAGAACATACAGGCAAAATAATTAACCCTTTCACCGCCAGCCATAATTATTTCAGCCAACAATTCCATCACATTTACCTGTGTAGAGAACGAAATCCATCTGCAGTATTGGGGATTCTTCTGTGACGTATACAAAATAAGGTCTATCCTTACTTCCCAAAACTAAGACAATAGGGTCTTTGGATAATAGACCCCAAATTGATGCCTTTTAGTGACATGCTAAATCATGTCACTGTGGTGCTAAAATCGACTTTGGCGGTGAAAAGGTTAAAGGACGTACTTGGTGCTTTTCTTAAAATCTAATATTTCAGTCTTTTAACTAAATAGCTCGACTTTGTGGGCGACGGAACAGCTGTGATAGACACACAGACCGTGCACAGATTGTTGATCATCATGATGCAAGGGGCTCCTTTCCTTAACAGCTGTGATAGACACACAGACCGTGCAGATTGTTGATCATCATGATGCAAGGGGCTCCTTTCCTTAACAGCTGTGATAGACACACAGACCGTGCACAGATTGTTGATCATCATGATGCAAGGGGCTCCTTTCCTTAACAGCTGTGATAGACACACAGACCGTGCACAGATTGTTGATCATCATGATGCAAGGGGCTCCTTTCCTTAACAGCTGTGATAGACACACAGACCGTGCACAGATTGTTGATCATCATGATGCAAGGGGCTCCTTTCCTTAACAGCTGTGATAGACACACAGACCGTGCACAGATTGTTGATCATCATGATGCAAGGGGCTCCTTTCCTTAACAGCTGTGATAGACACACAGACCGTGCACAGATTGTTGATCATCATGATGCAAGGGGCTCCTTTCCTTAACAGCTGTGATAGACACACAGACCGTGCACAGATTGTTGATCATCATGATGCAAGGGGCTCCTTTCCTTAACAGCTGTGATAGACACACAGACCGTGCACAGATTGTTGATCATCATGATGCAAGGGGCTCCTTTCCTTAACAGCTGTGATAGACACACAGACCGTGCACAGATTGTTGATCATCATGATGCAAGGGGCTCCTTTCCTTAACAGCTGTGATAGACACACAGACCGTGCACAGATTGTTGATCATCATGATGCAATGTGCTCCTTTCCTTAACAGCTGTGATAGACACACAGACCGTGCACAGATTGTTGATCATCATGATGCAAGGGGCTCCTTTCCTTAACAGCTGTGATAGACACACAGACCGTGCACAGATTGTTGATCATCATGATGCAATGGGCTCCTTTCCTTAACAGCTGTGATAGACACACAGACCGTGCACAGATTGTTGATCATCATGATGCAATGGGCTCCTTTCCTTAACAGCTGTGATAGACACACAGACCGTGCACAGATTGTTGATCATCATGATGCAAGGGGCTCCTTTCCTTAACAGCTGTGATAGACACACAGACCGTGCACAGATTGTTGATCATCATGATGCAATGGGCTCCTTTCCTTAACAGCTGTGATAGACACACAGACCATGCACAGATTGTTGATCATCATGATGCAATGGGCTCCTTTCCTTAACAGCTGTGATAGACACACAGACCGTGCACAGATTGTTGATCATCATGATGCAATGTGCTCCTTTCCTTAACAGCTGTGATAGACACACAGACCGTGCACAGATTGTTGATCATCATGATGCAAGGGGCTCCTTTCCTTAACAGCTGTGATAGACACACAGACCGTGCACAGATTGTTGATCATCATGATGCAAGGGGCTCCTTTCCTTAACAGCTGTGATAGACACACAGACCGTGCACAGATTGTTGATCATCATGATGCAAGGGGCTCCTTTCCATAACAGCTGTGATAGACACACAGACCGTGCAGATTGTTGATCATCATGATGCAAGGGGCTCCTTTCCTTAACAGCTGTGATAGACACACAGACCGTGCACAGATTGTTGATCATCATGATGCAAGGGGCTCCTTTCCTTAACAGCTGTGATAGACACACAGACCGTGCACAGATTGTTGATCATCATGATGCAAGGGGCTCCTTTCCTTAACAGCTGTGATAGACACACAGACCGTGCACAGATTGTTGATCATCATGATGCAAGGGGCTCCTTTCCTTAACAGCTGTGATAGACACACAGACCGTGCACAGATTGTTGATCATCATGATGCAAGGGGCTCCTTTCCTTAACAGCTGTGATAGACACACAGACCGTGCACAGATTGTTGATCATCATGATGCAAGGGGCTCCTTTCCTTAACAGCTGTGATAGACACACAGACCGTGCACAGATTGTTGATCATCATGATGCAAGGGGCTCCTTTCCTTAACAGCTGTGATAGACACACAGACCGTGCACAGATTGTTGATCATCATGATGCAATGTGCTCCTTTCCTTAACAGCTGTGATAGACACACAGACCGTGCACAGATTGTTGATCATCATGATGCAATGTGCTCCTTTCCTTAACAGCTGTGATAGACACACAGACCATGCACAGATTGTTGATCATCATGATGCAATGTGCTCCTTTCCTTAACAGCTGTGATAGACACACAGACCGTGCACAGATTGTTGATCATCATGATGCAATGTGCTCCTTTCCTTAACAGCTGTGATAGACACACAGACCGTGCACAGATTGTTGATCATCATGATGCAATGGGCCCTTTCCTTAACAGCTGTGATAGACACACAGACCGTGCACAGATTGTTGATCATCATGATGCAAGGGGCTCCTTTCCTTAACAGCTGTGATAGACACACAGACCGTGCACAGATTGTTGATCATCATGATGCAATGGGCTCCTTTCCTTAACAGCTGTGATAGACACACAGACCGTGCACAGATTGTTGATCATCATGATGCAAGGGGCTCCTTTCCTTAACAGCTGTGATAGACACACAGACCGTGCACAGATTGTTGATCATCATGATGCAAGGGGCTCCTTTCCTTAACCGGAGAGTACAAAAATGACAATGATGCTACTCAGCATGATGCTGCTGCTGCTGATGGTGATGGTGATGATGATGAAGATGGTGGCAATGATGGTGATGATGGTGATGATGATGAAGATGGTGGCAATGATGGTGATGATGATGAAGATGGTGGCAATGATGGTGATGATGGAGATGATGATGAAGATGGTGGCAATGATGGAGATGATGATGAAGATGGTGGCAATGATGGTGATGATGATGAAGATGGTGGCAATGATGGTGATGATGGAGATGATGATGAAGATGGTGGCAATGATGGAGATGATGATGAAGATGGTGGCAATGATGGAGATGATGATGAAGATGGTGGCAATGGTGGTGATGATGATGAAGATGGTGGCAATGATGGAGATGATGATGAAGACGGTGGCAATGATGGTGATGATGATGAAGATGATGGTGATGATGATGATGAAGATGGTGGCAATGGTGGTGATGATGATGAAGATGGTGGCAATGGTGGTGATGATGATGAAGATGGTGGCAATGGTGGTGATGATGATGAAGACCTTGGCAATGATGATGATGATGATGATGATGATGATGATGACGATTATGATGACACCAAAAGCAATTCAAATACAGCCTTTTACTGAACTCCTAACATTGATCACTAACCCAACAGCTTTAGATCAGCCCTGGCTCCTCCACTGCATGCAACCCAGCATGTAGCCTCTAACCATTCTTGTAGCCTCTAACCACACAATTAAAACTCAGGTTCTCCCAGGTTCTGTCGACATTGATGGCACTGAGATCAAGCTATCAGCATCCGTCCGCAATCTAGGTGTTACTTTGGACCAAACCCTTTCTTTCAAACAGCATGTTTCCAATGTTTGCAAGGCTTGCTATCTAGAACTTCGAAGAATTAGTTCCATCCGCCGTTTCCTCTCTCAGGATGCCCTGAAGACTCTAGTATGTGCTTTTGTCCTGTCTCGCCTTGACTACTGTAACTCACTTCTTGCTGACTGTCCATCAATTCTCATCTCTAAGCTCCAACGGGTCCAGAATAATGCTGCTCGTCTCATTTCTCGCTCCCCTAGGTACGATCACATCACTCCGGTTCTTCGTTCCCTACATTGGCTCCCAGTTCAATCACGTATTGACTACAAAATTCTCCTCCTTGCCTTCAAGTCACTGAATGATCAAGCTCCCCTGTATCTCTCTGATCTTCTTCATCTCTATGTCCCAGCTTGGCAACTACGTTCGTCTTCTGATTCTCGTCTCCTTTCCATTCCCTCCATCCGTCTCAAATCTGCTGGCCAACATTCTTTTTCTTGTCAAGCACCATCTCTTTGGAATTATCTGCCTTCTCCTCTCCGACACTCCAACTCAGTCTCCTCATTCAAAACCTCTCTTAAAACCCATCTTTTTCCTGCTGCGCCCTAAATATTTGATCAGTTGTCTATCGTTGTGTGCAAGTGAGGGAAGATTGAATAAGAGGTTTGTGCTGTGTTTTGTGGTGTGTGTGTGAGTGAGTGTGTGTGTGTGTGTGTGTGTGTGTGTGTGTGTGTGTGTGTGTGTGTGTGTAGTGTGTGTGTGTGTGTGTGTGTGTGTGTGTGTGTGTGAGCATGAATGTGTGCATACATGTGTGCTTGTGTGTATTTTGGTTTTTGTGGGTTGTGTGTGCACGCATGTGTGTGTGTGTCTGTGTGCGTGTCTGTGTGTCTGTCTGCTGCGTGCATACGTTGTGTGTGAGGGTGTTTGTGTATGTGTGTTGGTGTATGTGGTCAGTCCATGCGGCTCGGTTGCTGTGGCTTACCGAATGGGGTATGAACGAGTTGGCGTCAATAATTGTGTGTGTTTATGTGTGTGTGTGTTTATGTGTGTGTGTGTGTGTGTGTGCGTGTGCGTGTGCATGCGTGCGTGTGTGCATGCGTGCGTGCGTGCGTGTGTGTGTGTGTGTGTGTTAGAGAGAGAGAGAGAGAGTTGCTTTGTATAGGCGCTGTTGCTGGTTGGTGTCACTCTTGAATGTTGTTTTTGTTACTGTTGATGAATAATTGATTGTAAAGCGCTTTGGGCTCATCTGAGGTAAAGCGCTATATAAATGTACTATTATTATTATTATATTATTATATTATTATGCACACACGTCAAAAGAGGTTTGATGATAAGGGCAATAACAAAACAGAAGAAGAAAAGGATGAAGATAGTTGAAGCGTTGGAAGGAACAAAATATGGAAGATCAGAAAGGGAGGTTGATCCCCAAAACTGCTATAAAAAAAATGTGAACTTTAGGCACAGACTACTGCAAACCAGCCTGAATAGAGGCACAGGCTACTGCAAACAAGCCTGAATAGAGGCACAGGCTACTGCAAACAAGCCTGAATAGAGGCACAGGCTACTGCAAACAAGCCTGAATTGAGGCACAGGCTACTGCAAACAAGCCTGAATAGAGGCACAGGCTACTGCAAACAAGCCTGAATACAGGCACAGGCTACTGCAAACAAGCCTGAATAGAGGCACAGGCTACTGCAAACAAGCCTGAATAGAGGCACAGGCTACTGCAAACAAGCCTGAATAGAGGCACAGGCTACTGCAAACCAGCCTGAATAGAGGCACAGGCTACTGCAAACCAGCCTGAATTGAAGCACAGGCTACTGCAAACAAGCCTGAATTGAAGCACAGGCTACTGCAGACAAGCCTGAATTGAGGCACAGGCTACTGCAAACAAGCCTGAATTGAAGCACAGGCTACTGCAGACAAGCCTGAATTGAGGCACAGGCTACTGCAAACAAGCCTGAATTGAGGCACATTGCCTGCAGAGAAACACTCATGAGATGACAAAGATGAGAAAGGTTCCCCCCACACTGCTGATCACCAACACCAGTTTCTTGCTGAGCCCTGGTTTCACCACTGCCAATGAAACAAGATGCTAAGTTTCATTATGGTATAATCTCCCCCGTGGGAATACCCGGGGGGTTTCTTCTGTACTAATAGTTCCCCCACCTCCTGGAAGTTCTGAGCTCGTAACTTCCTCTATCACTCTCTTTGACTCTGCCTTTTCCCTCTGCTTACTGTCATCTACTATCTTTCTGCCTAACTGGTCCATTCTCCTGCCTTCCTGAATTTCTCCAGACAAAGACAGATATGCTGGGCCCAACTATTTCTTAGTTAGGCGTATAACAGCAGTATGACGCATCTGCGCTCATAATTGCCAGGGAACTGTGTGAGCGATTGAAGAAGAAGTTAGAATGATGGTCTGGTCAGTCTAGTAGTTAAGTTCCTGTAGACACACACACGCCTACCTTTCTTCACACAGTCGGGTGCACTGCCGCTCCAAGATCCAGTCTGCAGACAGAGCAGCACGGTGCTGCCGTTGATCGGGCGGAAATTCTCATCACAGGCGAATCGCACCCTGTCCCCCGCCGCGTATCCCTCCACCGTCCTGCTGCCGTTGGCGATGTGATGCATGTAGGGACAGCGCACCACTGGGGAAAAGGGACAGACACAAATGTGCATTGTTATTAAACATTTCTGTGTCTGTGTGTTCATGAGATATTACCATAGGAAATGCTTTACAGCGGCAATGTCTCACCAAAACACATAGAAGCACAGAAATATTACATATAAATGTTTAAAATATGATGAAAACCAAGCCATTTTGTGTGTGTGTGTGTGTGTGTGTGTGTGTGTGTGTGTGTGTGTGCGTGTATGTGTGTGTGCTTTTATGACAACTGCACCATTAAAGACCCACCAGATCACGTGTCATAATCACGGGTTTCATGGGTTTTCCCTCTTATAGCTGGTAAGAAATCTTGTTTTGACCAGGTTTGACTCCCATACAAATGCCCCCAAATTGAAAATGAAACATCATTTTAAAGAGCAGCCTCAATTTCAAGTTGGGGGCATTTGCATATGGCGCACAGCTACCCAGAAAAAAACAAGGGACTTAATCATGGTGGGTTAGTGTATCTTTAAGCAAAAATACCTAAATTAGCATATCATTAGGCAAGGTCTGTGTGTTTGTAAGGAGACTGTTGATACTACTGAAAAGGTTAGGGGGAGGGGTCTGTGTGTTTCATTCACACACACACACACACACACACACGCATTACTACCGTTAAGTTCTTCAAAGGGCACAACATATACTAGCAGCATAAAAGGTTTGTCCAGTATTAGGATCATCTCGTCCAAAAGAATTGATGCTCAGCCCACAATGTTTAGAAAAGAGTGAGCAAAAAATCTCTGCTGCCCTGTGCAGCTTTGAAGGCATACACTGTTGCTGATGTGATCGGCACGCTAGCCTTACGGCACACACATTTATACGCGCAAGTTCCGCACGTAAACCCGCAACAACAAAAAATCTGGAAGTAAGAAATATGAAAGAGTGTGCACATTACACGTGGAAACCCATGCACAATCCCATCCGTTTATTTCTTATATAAGTGCATGGGGTTTCGGCACGGAACTTGCGGATTGCGGATCTAAAGTGCGTGTGTCCTTACAGTCACCCCAGCACTCGGCGTCTATGCTGCATGCTCACCTGGGGCACTGAAAATATTCAAATGGAGAAAACTCTCCTTAAATTAATTCCCCTCCACCAAAGTTGCTTACGACACCCTCCGCCCAGCTCTACAGGAACAAGAGTCAAAGGGGAGCAGACCCAGCATGCAGCATCCTCACCTGGGGCGATTTCCTTCTTGACGTTTTCAAATCTGTCGCTGAACTGCTTGGTGGACTGGGCGATGGACTGTCTGCCCGTCAGCTGGAAGTCAAACAGGCACTGCAGGTTGCCCCCACACAGCTCCTCGCTGCCCTTCCTGAACACACACACAAACGCATGTATGGATGCATATGCATGCAAGCGGACACAAAAACACCTCAGCTGGAAGTCAATTATGCACGACAGGTTGCCCCCACACAGCACCTCGCTGCCGTTCCTCAACACACACAGACACACGCATAATTCATAGCAATAGACCTGGTTTTAACATAAAGTCTCAAATTTTTTGATAAATACAAATGTCCCCTCACTACCTTACATCCTACTCCCTAGCAACCCACACCTGAAGGCTGTTATGCAGTGAATGATGCATCTTGGTGAGCAGAATGATAAAAGAAAATATGTTCCAAGGGTTTCTAACAAACAACACCCAAAACACTGTGCTATAAACAGCCCCTTAGGAGCGTATGTTAGCGTTGTGTGTGCAAATGCATCTGTGTGTGTGTGTGTGTGTATATATATGTGTGTGTGTGTGTGTGTGTGTGTGTGTGTGTGTGTGTGTGTGTGTGTGTGTGTGTGTGTGAGTGTGTGTGTGTGTGTGTGTGTGTGTGTGTCAAAGTCAAAGTCAAAAATACTTTATTATCATTTAGGTGAAATTACAGTGTGGTCTCGTAGAAGCACAATACAAGCAAGGAAACACATTTGCATGCATTAAAAATGGAAACAAAACTAATAATAATAAACAAAACTAAGGAAATATGGACCACAAATCATGCTTCGCAAGAAGTTGGACATAGTTAGGGTTGATACAAGCGTCTATCAAAACATTAAGAACTGCCCTCTTTCCCACCATTTCTATCCTCGCATTCATTTATTAACCCCACCCCACCCTCTCCAATTCACCCCAAGCTTTCACACATGTGTGTGTGTGTGTGTGTGTGTGTGTGTGTGTGTGTGTGTGTGTGTGTGTATGCATATGCATGTTTTCTATTGTTGCACTTGTATTTGCTTCATTTGTTTCAAGTTCTTTCTGCCTCAAATTAGAGGTCAAAGGATTAAAGCATGTTTCAACCTTTGCTTGTATGTGTGTGTGTGTGTGTGTGTGTGTATGTGTGTGTGTGTGTGTGTGTGTGTGTGTGTGTGTGTGTGTGTGTGTGTGTGTGCATGCATGTGTATGCATGTGTATGTGTGGTGCATGTGCATGCATGCAGAGATGTGATGATGAAAGTGGGTTGCAACAACAATGCTGACACGCCATCAGATGCCTACCTGAGATTCTGGCTTACACTGTCCAGGTACTGCGGCACATAGCCATCGTGGTCCTCTGTGGCGTTCTGCGAGGCGCCCAGCTGGAATGCTGCCTCAGGGTGAAACAGTAAGGACTCGCTGCCGGCCAGGAGCCCTGCGTGCATTATACAACACTTTTAGAAAGGGCCAATAGTAAATGAGAGCTGTACTATAAATGATATTCTACAGTATTGGAATATCGTGGCACAGTTTAGACTTTCGTGGAATCTTGCCTATGACTCCTAACTAGGGTGGCATTTGCACCGGCTCTGGTGCTGCAGCCAATGGGATTGGTTGGCCTTTGGGGACCTTCCCCGATGCCAACTCTCGTCCTCAAATCCCTTTGGCCGAGAGAGTGGGGATGTACCGTGGGCAAGGCTTCTCCACTATAACCAAATTTTAGCCCAGTCCGCCGGAATAGCAGCTGCCCTCTGTGCTATCTGGCAGTCATTGTCTGAAACGACAGACAGGCAACAACAACAACAACAACAACAACAACAACAACAACAACAACAACAACAACAACAACAACAACAACAACAACAACAGTTTGTCTTGAGTGTTTGAAAGGTGTACTGTTGGTAGCACATCAACATGCTGAATTGTTTCTAAAGACATACCATCATGGTCAAAGTATAATTGGCAAAGTCAGACAGACTATTAGGGAACTTTGCAAAAACAGTTTCAGCACATACCCAGAATCGGTCTACATCTATTGTCAAAAGTAATTCTGGAAGTAATTTTCTTTTTCTGTTTTTTTGCTTGTTTGTCATAGTAAGAGTGATACCAGGATTTCTTAAATCATTTTTTCTCAAAACATCAGAAAAGTGCATGGGCAAAGAAGTTATAAGCCTGATAATGTGTATGCAAAAAGTAATTGTCTGTAATTTTCAAACCAAAAAAGAATGAAATATATGCACATTAATCATTTACAAAGTAAACCAAAGTAAGTTTTTTACCTCAAGACCTCTACAGAAGAGAGGTGTTCATATCTGGTTTTCTTTTATTTGAGATCCGAGACAAGCTATAAACAAATTATCCACACGCTTCAATAAAAACACCAAGATACATGCCCACTGTCCCAGCCCTAGAGAAGTTGCCTTGCCAAAGACACATGCCCACTGTCCCAGCCCTAGAGAAGTTGCCTTGCCAGAGATACATGCCCACTGTCCCAGCCCTAGAGAAGTTGCCTTGCCAGAGACACATGCCCACTGTCCCAGCCCTAGAGAAGTTGCCTTGCCAAAGACACATGCCCACTGTCCCAGCCCTAGAGAAGTTGCCTTGCCAAAGACACATGCCCACTGTCCCAGCCCTAGAGAAGTTGCCTTGCCAGAGACACATGCCCACTGTCCCAGCCCTAGAGAAGTTGCCTTGCCAAAGACACATGCCCACTGTCCCAGCCCTAGAGAAGTTGCCTTGCCAGAGACACATGCCCACTGTCCCAGCCCTAAAGTTGCCTTGCCAAAGACACATGCCCACTGTCCCAGCCCTAGAGAAGTTGCCTTGCCAGAGACACATGCCCACTGTCCCAGCCCTAGAGAAGTTGCCTTGCCAAAGACACATGCCCACTGTCCCAGCCCTAGAGAAGTTGCCTTGCCAGAGACACATGCCCACTGTCCCAGCCCTAAAGTTGCCTTGCCAAAGACACATGCCCACTGTCCCAGCCCTAGAGAAGTTGCCTTGCCAGAGACACATGCCCACTGTCCCAGCCCTAGAGAAGTTGCCTTGCCAAAGACACATGCCCACTGTCCCAGCCCTAGAGAAGTTGCCTTGCCAAAGATACATGCCCACTGTCCCAGCCCTAGAGAAGTTGCCTTGCCAAAGACACATGCCCACTGTCCCAGCCCTAGAGAAGTTGCCTTGCCAGAGACACATGCCCACTGTCCCAGCCCTAGAGAAGTTGCCTTGCCAAAGACACATGCCCACTGTCCCAGCCCTAGAGAAGTTGCCTTGCCAGAGACACATGCCCACTGTCCCAGCCCTAGAGAAGTTGCCTTGCCAGAGACACATGCCCACTGTCCCAGCCCTAGAGACGTTGAGAAGCACTGGAGTAAAGAGAACAGAAACCACGACTCACAGGTCATGCCGAACCCATGGTGCACCTCGCTCATGTTGGAGCTGATGGGAAGGGCCGCTCCATAGCGAGGCTGGAAGTCGTCCCCCTTCTCCCCGTTGTAGTTGCCTAGCAACCCCTTCAGGTTGCCTGGAAACAGAAAAGTCAAAAGTCAAATGAGATAGATGAGAAGGAATGATAATATAATGTGGTGATGATGATGATGATGATGATCATGGTGATGATGATGGCAGTGTTAGGTAGTGATCAGGAAGACTATGACGATGATCATGATGATGACAATGCTAATAACAATGGTTTCTCACATAAGATCAAAATAATACATTGATTGACTGACTCACACCAAAGTTACCTTTTAATCTTGAGCAATTAGGGCATCGCCAAAACCCGAATGTAAAGATGATTGACTGATTGGCTCATTGTTTGACTGCTATAATAACACCACCCCAGTCACCTTTCAGCTGGGTGGAGCCCACCAGCACCTTGATGTAGAGATGATTGATCTATGACTGATTGGCTCATTGTTTGACTGCTATAATAACACCACCCCAGTCACCTTTCAGCTGGGTGGAGCTCACCAGCACCTTGATGTAGAGATGATTGACTGATTGACTGACTGGCTCATTGTTTGACTGCTATAATAACACCACCCCAGTCACCTTTCAGCTGGGTGGAGCCCACCAGCACGTTGATGTAGAGATGATTGACTGATTGACTGACTGGCTCATTGTTTGACTGCTATAATAACACCACCCCAGTCACCTTTCAGCTGGGTGGAGCCCACCAGCACCTTGATGTAGAGATGATTGATCTATGACTGACTGGCTCATTGTTTGACTGCTGTAATAACACCACCCCAGTCACCTTTCAGCTGGGTGGAGCCCACCAGCACCTTGATGTAGAGATGATTGATCTATGACTGACTGGCTCATTGTTTGACTGCTGTAATAACACCACCCCAGTCACCTTTCAGCTGGGTGGAGCCCACCAGCACCTTGATGTAGAGATGATTGACTGATTGACTGACTGGCTCATTGTTTGACTGCTATAAAAACAACACCCCAGTCACCTTTCAGCTGGGTGGAGCCCACCAGCACCATGATGTAGAGATGATTGATCTATGACTGACTGGCTCATTGTTTGACTGCTATAATAACACCCCCCCAGTCACCTTTCAGCTGGGTGGAGCCCACCAGCACCATGATGTTGAGCAGGTCGGGCGTGGCCGATACCAGAACGTAGAGTTCCACCGTCACCAGAACCACCTTGAAGTCCACAGTGCCGTTCCCCGTGTCATTACGATAGATGGTCATACCTGTCAACACGACATACATTGATCCATGGTGCCGTTCCCCGTGTCATTACGATAGATGGTCATACCTGTCAACATGACATACATTGATCCATGGTGCCGTTCCCCGTGTCATTACGATAGATGGTCATACCTGTCAACAGGACATACATTGATCCACGGTGCCATTCCCCGTGTCATTACGATAGATGGTCATACCTGTCAACACCACATACATTGAACCACCTTGAAGTCAACTGTACCATTCCCCGTGTCATTACGATAGATGGTCATACCTGTCAACACCACATACATTGATCCACGGTGCCGTTCCCTGTGTCAATACGATAGATGGTCATACCTGTCAACACCACATACATTGATCCACCTTGAAGTCAACTGTACCGTTCCCCGTGTCAATACGATAGATGGTCATACCTGTCAACACCACATACATTGAACCACCTTGAAGTCAACTGTACCGTTCCCCGTGTCATTACGATAGATGGTCATACCTGTCAACACCACATACATTGATCCACCTTGAAGTCAACTGTACCGTTCCCTGTGTCAATACGATAGATGGTCATACCTGTCAACACCACATACATTGAACCACCTTGAAGTCAACTGTACCGTTCCCCGTGTCATTACGATAGATGGTCATACCTGTCAACACCATATACATTGATCCACCTTGAAGTCAACTGTACCGTTCCCCGTGTCAACGATAGATGGTCATACCTGTCAACACCACATACATTGAACCACCTTGAAGTCAACTGTACCGTTCCCCGTGTCATTACGATAGATGGTCATACCTGTCAACACCATATACATTGATCCACCTTGAAGTCAACTGTACCGTTCCCCGTGTCAATACGATAGATGGTCATACCTGTCAACACCACATACATTGAACCACCTTGAAGTCAACTGTACTGTCATCTTGAAGCCTTCTTCTCCCTGATATCTTTTCCTTCACATTTGTTTTACATGTTTATTTTCCAATTTTACACCTGCTTCCATGCTGTCATCCATTTTGTTGTTATCTGTTAACATTCACAATGCATGAAATCATTAAAAAATGATGATGTAAAAGCTACCAGGTAAGCTTAGATTTGCTTTTGAGAAAAAAATGATTGATTTCTTCTTCTTATCAGATTACAATTATTATGAACGTTTGCCTTTCTTGTTTCCACTTAAAATTCAACAATGCACATACTCCTAAAGTAATAACATGAAACAATCGCTTGACAACATTCAAAAATCTACTTAACAAAAATTAAAATGTTAGTGAAATGCTTTATTATGATGATTGAAATAGCAATAATTAGTAGTTGTTTTTTTCCACATGCAAATGCAACCTAATTAAAGAAAAAAATATTTGGATGGGACGTTTTATAAGCCGCGAGGCTTAGGCAGAAGCCAGTCCTTTTACTACTACTACTACTACTAGTAAAAGAAGAGGCACATTAATTTACAATGCATGATACCATTTAACATCAGGTTTTGCCCTTTTTGTTCAAAATCCAAGAAGCCTGAACGCTGACAGGAAGGGATGGAAGGAGAGGGCGGAATCTACTGACTGACCCCTGAGCTGTGTGTGAGTGGCGCTGAGGTCAGTGTCCTCCGTGTTGACCAGCGTGGCCACTGAGCGGTCAGCCAGCAGGCGGATCTCCAGCGTGTCCGTCTGGTTGACCACGCCCATGGCCACTGCCGTGAAGAGGGTGGCATTGCCCGCACGGCCTGAGAATCATTATCATCGTCATTGTCATTATTCTCTTGAGGGTCATGATAACATGATTAGCATCATCACCATTGTTGTTGTGATCGCTACCATCAGCATCGTCATCTTTATCATCATGATCATCTTCATCATCACCATTTTTAATAGCATTTTTGGCTCACTGGAGTCTATAGTATGATAGTTGAACGGTTGTGTGTCTGTGTGTATGTGAGTGTGTGTGTGTGTGTGTGTGTGTGTGTGTGTGTGTGTGTGTGTGTTGCGTCCGTGGTCTAATCTCCAAACGCTAACGTTGGCATTTTCTCGGGAAATAGAAGGCACACATTGTTCAAACTTTGCACACATATAGATGTCTATGCAAGCTTTCAAACAATAATGATTTGAATAATTAAATACTTAAAAACAACACTGTAAACAGATAACAAACATAACAATTTAGATTAGTGGGTTAGAGAGTATTCAACAGGCAACATGAGTTAAGAAACTCATCAACACTGAAAGCCTCAATAGTTCATTGGTAGAGTGCCTGTCTGTCACGCCAATGGTTCCGAGACCGATTTTCGGCACAGGCACTTTTCTTTCTTTTTAAAAGTTGTATCCATTAACGATAGTTTCATTTGTACTTTAACATTTTATTGGCAATCTTGTACTTTAGACACCCCCCCCTCAATCTTTGTTTGTTGTTGTACCACATGTTCCTGTTCGAGTGAGCCTTGAAGGCTTTGCCTCTTCTTTTTTTTTGGCTATCCCATCTTCTGGGCTGTACAGTGGCGTTGCTCCCACGCCGCTCGTTCCAAATCCCAATTCGCAGCTACACCCGGGTTTGTTCAAGTCGCAGAATCCGAGACCAGCAGTCCAAGGGGAGCGAATATATGTTAGGCCATCAGGAGGCAACCAACCGAGGAGACACTGCACTTCTGCTGAGTCACTTCGGTGGAGTTCAGTGGAGCCTGTTCAGGACACCACCTACTAAGCCCCCTACTGACGACACTATTCTCTTAGTCGCGGAGCCAGCGTGAGTGAGGTCCTCCTCCGAGGGCGCCACCACGACTGTCCACCGACAGCTCCCCAGAACACACTGATCCCCATGACTTTGACCCGAACACACCAAGGCATAGACTGGATCGGAAACCGAAACTGAGGTCACCATGAGAGCAGGGCATGCAAAGCCACAGAATTTGAGACATTTAAAAAAAAAATTTATGATTGACGAAAAATGAGGCCGATGATAACGATGATGATGATGCTATGGAGTTCCGTATCGGTCTGAGACTGCATGGCAGGGTTGTATTCTACGCTTCCTTTCATAATGATATCCCGGCGTCAACCAGGCCCGAGAACTACAGACACCTGCAGTGTTGGTCTTGCAATTAGAGCAACACTCTCAGAATTGCATCCGTTAAGCGGATGAAACTCGACTCTTGTTATATTATGGTTTACTACTTACCATCCCTATTACAACTGCTGAGCAGACTATTGCAAGCAATGCTAACATTTCTTTTTTTCTGGTTTTAACACCATTCAAGGCCCTTTCATGCACTCACGCATATGCATACTGTCCACAAAGATGTGTGCGTGCAACACATACACACACACACACATACATGCATATTCACACACACATACACACACACACAGACACACACTGTTTACCGTCAATGTCCACAGCCCTCTCAGCATGCACATGTATCCTGACAGTGTCTGTGGTGTCCTGGAGCAGCACGTAGTCCCCCTGTCCGTTGAAGGTGTAACCCATGCCGTCCAACGTCACCAGGTGGGGGTCCCCTGCTGCCTGAGCTGATAGCACACACACACACATGCACACACACACACACACGCACACACACACACACACACACACACACACACACACATGGACACACATACACACACACACACACATATACACATATATTTTTGAAAACTGATGACAAATTCTGTCCCTAAGCAGGGAAACCTAAAACACTTGCCCATCCATAGACACATTCCTACATAAATGCAGACATTCATTGACATCATTTCCACAAATGGTGCTATAATGTTTTCACTGTTTTAGTCTGTTAAGACAACTCGTCTAGCATAATGTATTTTTTGACGTTCTTGGTTGTCCGTTGCATCTCAACCAACAAGAGGGGAGTAACAATTTTTTCGAGCGTGCGTGTGTTGCTTCAATGGAAGAAACAGTGACATAAGCTCTAAAAGCAGATAAACATATGGCAGGGTGCTTGGCAATGAATGTCTTTGCATTTGGTGGGAGTGTAGAGTGATGTCCTGGGTGAATGTATTCGCTAGAAGTGCTAGAACAGCTAACGCATGAAAGGTTAGAACAATATGTTCTTTCAAGACCTATAAAAAGGACAAGGAAGAAAAATAAAACAATCAACTTCTACAGTAAACTGCTTTGAAAGTTTATCATGGCAATATCGATATTTTCATCCATGAGAAAAGACCTATTGACAGAAAAACAACCTGCTTGCTCTGTTCTGTCATTGCATCAGACCTGGTTCACCTTGCACAAGCCATAGTCTGGACAGCTGAACTGTGTAGTCTTGGTGTGTAGTGTGGACAACATGTGACGTCCTATTCATTAAAACCATCAGGCACGGTTGGTTCACCTTGCACAAGCCATAGTCTGGACAGCTGAACTGTGTAGTCTTGGTGTGTAGTGTGGACAACATGTGATGTCCTATTCATTAAAACCATCAGGCACGGTTGGTTCACCTTGCACAAGCCATAGTCTGGACAGCTGAACTGTGTAGTCTTGGTGTGTAGTGTGGACAACAAGTGAAGTCCTATTCATTAAAACCATCGGGCACGGTTGGTTCACCTTGCACAAGCCATAGTCTGGACAGCTGAACTGTGTAGTCTTGGTGTGTAGTGTGGACAACAAGTGAAGTCCTATTCATTAAAACCATCAGGCACGGTTGGTTCACCTTGCACAAGCCATAGTCTGGACAGCTGAACTGTGTAGTCTTGGTGTGTAGTGTGGACAACAAGTGAAGTCCTATTCATTAAAACCATCGGGCACGGTTGGTTCACCTTGCACAAGCCATAGTCTGGACAGCTGAACTGTGTAGTCTTGGTGTGTAGTGTGGACAACAAGTGAAGTCCTATTCATTAAAACCATCAGGCACGGTTGGTTCACCTTGCACAAGCCATAGTCTGGACAGCTGAACTGTGTAGTCTTGGTGTGTAGTGTGGACAACAAGTGAAGTCCTATTCATTAAAACCATCGGGCACGGTTGGTTCACCTTGCACAAGCCATAGTCTGGACAGCTGAACTGTGTAGTCTTGGTGTGTAGTGTGGACAACATGTGACGTCCTATTCATTAAAACCATCAGGCACGGTTGGTTCACCTTGCACAAGCCATAGTCTGGACAGCTGAACTGTGTAGTCTTGGTGTGTAGTGTGGACAACATGTGACGTCCTATTCATTAAAACCATCAGGCACGGTTGGTTCACCTTGCACAAGCCATAGTCTGGACAGCTGAACTGTGTAGTCTTGGTGTGTAGTGTGGACAACATGTGAAGTCCTATTCATTAAAACCATCAGGCACGGTTCACCAATAATGTGCAGACCTCAAGAATTAAAGAGCATAATGGTCAATTATACTGAAGTGCACCAGAGGTCCACATTGTGTACAGTGCTACTCACAATGCGTGGCATAACAAAGACTGTTACATTCTTGGTCATATTCACATTTATTTCCGTGCACTCTTTAGTTGTAAAGACTCAGAAGTGTTCAGACTGTGCCTTCTTTTACTGAAAAAGACAGTTTGCATCTATTGCGTTGAAGAAATGTCATTAACCATTATTCTCTCCCATTCAGTCCTAAAAGCAGATATATTCATTTTCTCAGCCATTGACTGAAATGATCTTCTCTTACCGGCCACAGGGGGGAGGTAACCCTTGCACGACGTTGGGGCCCTGACTCGCTGGAAGTCCCGACAGAGTTGTTGGTCCTGGGAGTACTGGCAGCAGTGCAGGAAGGGGGCCACATCCTCCTCCAGGTAGGAAAACCACGGCACCATCACCACCACCCCTCCACCCCCCTCCCCCTGGCCGTCGGCACCACCGCTGCTCTGGAAGTGGTATCGCTCCAGCGTGCTGCCTCCCCCGCCCTCCTGGATGTCCAGCAGCTCCCCTCGCCAGTCGTAGCAGCAACGCTGGCTGATGGTGTCAGACCTGGGTGGGGAACAAACAAGAAAAAGGTCATCATAATAGGGCATTTGCCACGAGTGTTCGTTCTCTATACTAAACTACTAATTTGCCCGCACTCGTTCTGCCTGAGTTACGCTGACCTTTCTAATTCAACTCTCTAAATTCAACTCAGTGATTCAAGGTCGCCGGCATGCGGCAAATGCCCTATTGTGACCCAGCACCACGGAAGGGGCATTAAGTGTCAAACTGAACATTCTGGGAAAATATACATTTGAAAACTTCAGTCAATTCTCTTTCTAATGATACAAGAACCATTATTGTATCTTTTTCCGTTCCAGAGTTACGAGCATTTAAAGTTAGTAGGGTGAGCGTTG
>CM065707.1:19280607-19295607 GCA_017654935.2 Phymorhynchus buccinoides
TGTGGCGATGAACTTGTCTCTGTGGTGGTCACACTCGGCCTAGTCATTCTCATCGCCACTTTCAACTAAATATCAACGCTGGTCATTCTCATCGCCACTTTCAACTAAATGTCAATGCTGGTCCACGTGCAAGAACATCAAGGCACTTAAACTCTTTCATTCCCTCTGCCATCCGTCTGTATAATTCGAATGTAGGCCAGCTGTCTTAGCGTGTCATTGGGGGGGGTGTGCGCGCGTGCGCGCGTGTGTGTGTGTGTTGGTATAAACCGACTTCGGTGCTATGCTTTGTTGCTGCTGTTGTTTTTAATTTGTGATACTTATGTATATATTATATTAATTGATTTATATTGTTTATTAATTTGTGGTGAAGTTTAACGTGGTGACAGCCCTGGCATGGCCTTGTAATCTTAATATTAATCTTAATTGGTTAATCTATTTTAGGTAAATATTAGTAGTTTTTATGAGTGTACGTTCTTCACGTTTTTCACATAATTCTAATCAAATTCTCTCCCTCTTTTATTTAATTCCTTGATGATGTTATATGCATCTTATTGTCTTAACTGTGGTGTTTCGATTTATGTAATCTGAATGTTTTTAGTATTGTCTATCGAGCCTGTGATCGCACAATTTAATTTCCACACAAGGATGAATAAAGTTGTATTGAATTGAATTGAATTGAATTGGTCATTCTCATCGCCACTTTCAACTAAATGTCAATGCTGGTCATTCTCATCGCCACTTTCAACTAAATGTCAATGCTGGTCATTCTCATCGCCACTTTCAACTAAATGTCAATGCTGGTCATTCTCATCGCCACTTTCAACTAAATGTCAACGCTGGTCATTCTGTTCGCCACTTTCAACTAAATGTAAACGCTGGTCATTCTCATCGCCACTTTCAACTAAATGTCAACAGGTAAGGTATGCATGTGTCCGGTTTTCAGTTTTCACTGGTCTCCCCGCTACGTACAGCTGACACATTCTGATTTCAGAGGAGCTCAAAAAAGAAAAATTGTTTGGAAGATGTTTTTTAAAAAGGCAGGAGAATGGGCCAATAAGTCAGACAGATAGTAGATGATATAAAGCAAAGGGAAAAGGCAGTCAAAGAGAGTGGCAGATTAGAGGTAGTTACAAGCAAATAACTTCCAGAAGGTTGGGGGGGGGGGGACTATTTTTACTAAAGACCACCACGAAGAGAGACTCGTGGAGGGGGCAGGGTCGTCCAGCTCCCCGTATGGAGGCACGAGGCATCCACCCACTGCCCCCTGCCCTTAGAACAAGCTGTTACTTACCAAAAGTAAAGTTCCCCGTGTAGCTCCACCTCCGCCCACCGACGATGACACCCACAGCGACAGTGCCCGCCGTGAACACCGTGGGCATGACGCAGTGCACCGTGCGTTGCTGCGGGCTGACCACGCCCTCACTGACCACAATGTCCGTGCAGGGGAACACCCTGTAGCTGCCTTCTGCCTCCACCACGAAGGCCTGCACCGGCACCACTGTTGGGGTAGGAGGGGCAGGAGTGCTGCTGCTGAGGATAGTGCTGTTGTCCATGTCGCTGTCATCGTTGCTGTTGTTGTCGCTGTCATCGTTGCTGTTGTTGTCGCTGTCATCGTTGCTGTTGTTGTCGCTGTCATCGTTGCTGTTGTTGTCGCTGTCATCGTTGCTGTTGTTGTCGCTGTCATCGTTGCTGTTGTTGTTGCTACTGTTGCTGTCATTGTTGCTATTGTTGCTGTTATTGTTGCTATTGTTGTTGCTGTTGTTGTTGCTATTGTTGTTGCTGTTGTTGTTGTTGTTGTTGTTGTTATTATCATTGCTGTCGCTGTTGTTGTTGCTGCTGTTAGTGGTAGGGATAGAAGTAGTAGTGGTAGTGGTGTTGGTGGTGGTGTTGGTGGTGTTGGTGTTGGAGTTGGCAGTGGTGGGGTCGTTTTCGTCTTCTTTGTTGTGGGCATGGTGTGGGTTTGGGGGTGGGGGTGGCCAGAAGCAGGGTCCGGTGATGGTCACTTGGTAACCTCCCAGCATGCTGCCTGAGGGTGGGCTGAGGAACAGACTGCCCACGTCTGACCACAGAGGAAAATGAAAACAAGTAGCAAAAAGTATCTTCCAGTAAAAAAGTATCTTCCAGTAGTTTTCTAAACATTTCTGACTCTGACAAAAAACTATGTTAATCACATCTTTAGTCTTATGCTTCTTTTTTGTCTAATAATATACACTTGCGCAACGCCGAGTACCGGTAACGCCTAGTAACGGTAACACCTAGTAACGGTAACGCCAAGTACTGGTAACGCTGAGTACAGCAAATTTGAAGCGATTCGGTGATGATGGGCGGCGGTGATAATAGACGGTACATCTATCGGCACGCAGAACGTGTCAGCAAGGAAAGCGGCGAAGATCAAAGCAACCGTAAGACACTGGCCATCCAGACGTCGATTTGCGGCTAAAGCCGGCGCCACACGGCATGCGATTTGACCCAAATACAGTGGGATTGTGACAATCTGAGTCACAGTTCACGTGAAATTCATAATTGGGGTTTACTTGAGTATAGTCAGCGGCAATGGTAGAATTGTTTTGAGATGGACGTGTTTCAAGACTCAAGACTACTTTATTATCTCAAAAGTGATAAATTGATTTGTGGCACGGCATAAACACATATACAATAAGAACATAATACCCAACACATAAACCTTTATGACATGCAAAAAGAAACCACGATTATTCAATATGATAAGTAAGAAGAACACATGAAATAGAGTGCAATAGCTCGATATAACCAAGTAACAGTTCTAAAACTGCAGAGAAGTGGATGCGTAAGCTTGCATACATGCACTCACAGACAGACACAGAGAGAGAGAGAGAGAGAGAGAGAGAGAGAGAGAGAGAGAGGGAAGGGGGGGTGGAGAGAGAAAGTAGAGAGAGAGAGAGAGACAAGGACAAGAAAAATATGTTATGTATGAGGGGGGTGAAGAGAGAGAGAGAGAGAGAGAGAGAGAGAGAGAGAGAGAGAGAGAGAGAGAGAGAGAGAGAGAGAGAGAGAGAGGGAGAGAGAGAGAGAGAGAGGGAAGGGGGAAAGTAGAGAGAGAGAGAGAGACAAGGACAAGAAAAATATGTTATGTATGAGGGGGGTGAAGAGAGAGAGAGAGAGAGAGAGAGAGAGAGAGAGAGAGAGAGAGAGAGAGAGAGAGAGAGAGAGAGAGAGAGAGAGAGAGAGGGAGAGAGAGAGAGAGAGAGAGGGAAGGGGGAAAGTAGAGAGAGAGAGAGAGACACGGACAATAAAAATATGTTAGGTATGAGGGGGGTGAAGAGAGAGAGAGAGAGAGAGAGAGAGAGAGAGAGAGAGAGAGAGAGAGAGAGAGAGAGAGAGAGAGAGAGTAGAACTTCTTCAACTTCTTATTCTTCTTCTTCTTCTAAGTTCTTCTTCTTCTTCGGTCGTTCAGGCATGTTCCTGTGAATTATGAACGTTGATGCATCATGCTGCTGTTATGCGCCTAAGTAAGAATAATTAGGTCCAGCATGTCTGACTTCGGATAGAGGAAATCTTTTTTAAAGTATTTCTTGAAAAAAGGCAGGAGAATGGACCGGAAAGGCAGAACGATAGTAGATAACAGCATGCAAAGGGAAAGGGCAGAGTCAAAGAGACTGACAGATTAGAGGTACAGACAAACCTCTATTTTAAGACTTCCAAAATGTCCGGAAAAATCGGTCGTAAATTGGAGGGGTCGTATGACAGAGGTTTTCACTGGCAGCCGTAGAAAGAAAAAGTTCAGCACAGTTCATACTCTCTTCTTCATGCACACATACAATGACATATTAAAACTGGATTTGGGTCTTTCCAACTCCATAGGATTGTGCAATCAATGTATTACAGTTTCACTTCGCCGACTTCTGTTAATCACCTCCACTCTCGTCCAAAGTCAGTGATTTTCTTTTTCAAAGTCAGTGGTTTTCGTGATTTTCCTACGCTTTCCGACATCTTTTCTACAACAAGGGAAGCGACTCCGCTTTCAGGTCCTTGACCGTGGTTGCTTCCCTTTGCTCGAAGTCTATGCAGACGACAACAACGGTTGTAAAAACCAACAAAATGGCGGTCGTAAGTCGCGTTTTAGAGGAAGTCGTTTACATAGTAAAATGCATCCGTGCCAACAAATCCGGTCTCAAATGAGAGGTGGTCGCTTAACAGAGGGTCGTAAAATAGGGGTTTGTCTGTAGTTACAAGCACAGAACTTCCAGAAGGTGGGGGAACTATTTGTAACCAAAGGTGGCAGCGTGGCCGTCTCGTTTCTAGGCTATCCCGTAGCATGCGTAAAGTAGTGATTGCAATTAGCGTCCGTTTTGGTTGCCTGCAAAATGTAAATCGGGTTATAGAGCGCGCTTATGAACGGATGCTGTTGAAATTTTGCACCAAGATAGTCACTATCTCCGGTCATGCACGTTCCAAAGTTCGAGTCAATGTCGGGTCTGGTTACGCCGCGGTTTGTGAAAAGGTTAAGCGGCGTATATAAATTGATTCACTTCCGGTTTGGCACATCGATAGTCACCGTCCCCGGTCAACTACCTTCCAAATTTGAAGGCAATCCGTCCATAAATACTGGAGATACGGGCGCCGAGAGGCCGGCGGATACGCGTTTCGCGCATTTGCCAAACCGCGCAAATGTCACGGCCGCCTCGGTTGCCGTTGCGATCGCCCCGTTAGGGCTCATAGCAAATTTGAAGCAATTCGGTCAAAAAACAGCGGAGTTATAAGGCCCGTTTTGTGTTTCAGACACACAGACACACACACACTTGCCTTTTTATTATATGATCAAGACTAATGATGGCCATAACTTCACAGTGAACAACACAATGCAGATGCTTGCTTCAAAACAATCAATAGGAATATATCCCCATACCTTTTTTTCTTCAGAATGACTTTAAAACAGTTCTCTTTACAATTTTACAAATTACACTGTAAAAAAAAAAATTCTTCTCAAATTTTCACCGCCAACTTAACAAGAATTAAACTTTTTTTTTTACCTTCAACAATTTTCCTGGAGTCGACCCTGAAGATCCATCGGCCAGGCAGACAGACGTTGCTGGTGCGAGTCAGGTTGATGACGCTGTTGGTAGTGGCGCCCTCTATTTCGTGGAACCGGACCCCGTCCCCGGCATTGAAACCCGCCTGCACACAGCACGGATTGTATGACTTAACCATTGAAGACTCACGATCACACGTCTTGACAGATTACTCAGCTACTCGTTGCTAAGTGCTTGGCTGCTCATTCCTGAAACAGAAAAATGAATGAGAAAAAAGTAAATCTAACTAACAAAACCAAGAACATAAAAAAATGACTGAGAAAAGCAAATACAATCATGTATCCTAGCTAACAGGCAAAGTCAGATATTCTTCTTCTTCGATCGCTCAGTTTCCTGTCAATTATGAGCGCAGATGCATCATGCTGCCGTTATGCGCTTAACTAAGAAATAGTTAGGCCCAGCAAGTCCGACTTCGGCTGCAGGAAATGTTTTTGAAAGTGTTTCATGAAAAAAGGCAAGAGAATGGACCGGTAAGGCAGAAAGATAGTAGATGACAGTAAGCAAAGGGAAAAGGCAGAGTCAAAGAGAGTGACAGAATAGAGGAAGTTACAAGCACAGAACTTCCAGAAAGTGGGGGAACTATTTATACAAAAGACCCCCCAGTATCCCCATCGGGGGAGTCAGATATATAATAAAAAGCCAAGTGTACGTGTGTGTGTCTGAAACACAAACCGGGCCTGATAACTCTGCCGTTTTTCGACCGAATCGCTTCAAATTTGCTATGAGCCCTAACGGGGCGATGGCAACGGCAACCGAGGCGGCCGTGTCATTTGCGCGGTTTGGCAAATGCGCGAAACGCGTATCCACCGGCCTCCCGTATCTCCGGTATTGCCGGACAGATTGCCTTCGAATTTGGAAGGTAGATGACCGGGGATGGTGACTATCTGTGTGCCAAACCAGAAGCGAATCGATTAATAAACGCGCGCGATATACACCGATTCACCTTTTCACAAACCACGGCATAACCAGACGCGACATTGATTCGAAATTTGGAAGGTGCGTGACCAGGGATAGGGACTCTCTTGGTGCAAAATAGCATCCGTTCATAAACACGCGCGCTATGACCCGATTTACATTTGCGCCGACTGAAAACGGACACAAAGTTCAACACTATACGGAGAAACAACTGCCCACCAGCGAGAAAACGGATGGACAGCAGAGATTACTTTAGCGAGGATTACCTTACCTACGTACAACATCGTGCTATTCTCCGCTATTGTCTTCCAACTAACATGAGCTTAACGCGTGCGGTTGGGGTGGGCGGGGGATGGGGTGGGGTGCGGGGGGCAGTAGAACGGGATGAGTGAAGAAGATGGAAGGAGGGAGAGAGACAAAAGTAATAATATTTTGCTGACCCGGCGAAACCAGTACTCAGCGTTACCAGTACGTGGCGTTACCAGTACTGGGCATTACCAGTACTAGGCGTTGCGCTAGTTATGATAAATCATGATGTTGAGTGCTAGGTTTGTTCTGAGGAGCCAAGTTGCTTCTGCATTCTTATGCACTATGCTATACACAATATTTAGGCCCATGTGCGCACGCACACACACACACACACACACACACACACACTTCACCCCCCTCACTAACTCCCAGCCATCATGTCCCCCCAACAGAGAACAGGGGTGTTTCACTGCACCCTTCCCCTCTCCTGTCTGCTACCATTGCACCCTAGGACTCCCCCTGATCTGGCTGGGCGTGGCCCTGGGGGAAACAAGCCCCTCTGTGTTCAACACAATCACTATCTCTCTTTTCTTCTGCCTAGCCCATTCAAAGCTTTCATTACCCGGCTTCCTTTCTATTTCTTTTGAGCTTGCTTTACGCATGAACACATGCATACACACACATGCTTGCACACACACGCACGCATGCCCGCATGCACACACACACATGCATGCACGTATGCACACACACACACACACACATACATGCATGCACACATGCATCGACACACACACAAAAACGCACATGCACGCACACATACACACACACATACAGAGAGAGAGAGAGAGAGAGAGAGAGAGAGAGAGAGAGAGAGAGAGAGAGAGAGAGAGAGAGAGAGAGAGAGAGAGAGAGAGTAGAGAGTAGAGCAGTTTACATCTGGATTCATCTTTTCTTTTCCTTTTTTCTTAACATAAACAGGTTATGAAAACGCTGGCTTTATTCCTTCATATAGAAATATGAATTTGGGGGTACAAATCACTGAAAAAAAGGGAAGAGAGAGATGGAGATGGAGATATAGAGAGGAAAATTACACCTCTCCAATATCTCACATGTCGGAATATCTCTAGGATTTCTAAAAATTATGATGTGATTGTCAATAAACTAGGTGTTCCTTTTAGCCTAGACTGGTTCACTTTAATCATTGTAATTTACCGTTCAAAAATTAAACTTGGATTGGGTTCTGGCCCGAGTCATTCCACTTATGTCTCTCTCTCTCTCTTATGTCAAACATGTGTGTTCTTTCTGTATAGCATTTTTGTTTGAATACCTTATGAATGCTAACGTGTGTGTGAGCTTCCATTTGATTCTTATCGAATGAAAAATGGTGTTTTACGTCCTCTCGGTCTAGAACAGACACATATGGGACATTTGTAGATACAAAGATGGTGGGAACAATACTGGAGGCAATGCCCGGAGGCAGTGCAACTCCAGTAAAGTCCCGATTTTTTAACAATACAGATAGGTATAGCAGTAACCACGCCTCGGTTAAACCTCATTGGCTATGGTACCGCCACAAATCGTTATGTAGGTAAGTTTTTGATTCTTATCCAGATTTAGCGCCATATAAATACTGTATTGCCATGGCATAAGGCTGTCAGGCCAATTGACATGAGCTAGAACACCAAGGCTACATCAAAATGTTATGTTCTGCATAGTTATGCGGGGATTGTCTTTAGCCATGACAAGCATAATAATCATCAGTCCAAAATCCTCCGAAGTCGGAGTGTGGCTGCCCATGTTGCGGGGTAATCAAAATCGGTCACACATGAAATGGTCTCATCCCTAGTTGGTGCATTTGTACCATGGTGTTCAATTGCTTCGGCTGTTGGGATGATCCCTGAAGTCTTTAAGCCAGGGAACGACAACAAATGTTGTTGTTGTTGTGTTTGTGTTTGTGTGTGTGCGTGTGTGTGTGTGTGTGTGCGTGCGTGCGTGCGAGCGAGCGTGCGTGCGTGCGTGCATGCATGCATGCATGCATGCGTGCGTGCGTGCATGCGTGTGTCTCTGTTTGCGTACACAGGTGGAGAGAGATAGACAGAATCAGCAGCAGAAAGAGACACACAGAGAGACATAGACACACAAGCAAGGCAAAGACTTTGGAAAGTATAAACGTCACTTTGAGCAAGGTATGTACTAGAAGTAGTAATATATAGGGCATAGGGAGAGCTTAGAACTGATGGATGCTCCAGAGGTCAGAGAAGGCATCCATTTTGCACCAAGAGGGCAATGGGGGGAAGGAGTGGAATGGGAGGGGGCGTGAGGGCAAGAGTGGGGGTGAAGAGAGCAAAAAAGTGACATAATAAGACGCAGCCCTGGCCATTAAGCCCCTAACCATGCGCACCCCTTTACCAGCCCCACAGGGGATAATTGCGGCTCAGGGTCCTAATTGCCAAACCATAAATTCTGCCCATGGCACGTCCGCCCCACACCCACACCCTGATCCTTCCCCTCACACCCGCCCCCTACCCTCTGGATGGAAGAAGTTCTAGTTGCGTGCAAGATGCCAAGGCAAAGCAGTTAGGATTTACTGAGGTGGTCTCTTGATAGATCTGCGCTGCCTTTTCTTTGGGTGTAACTCGATTGGGAAAGTGAGAGATAACAGGAAACTGGGTAGGGGTGGAGTGAAGAGGGAAGGGGGGCAGGGCCGGAAGGTGGGGTAAAGAGGGGGTGATGGATTGGGAAAGTTTGCATTCAAGGCTTGCTAAATGCATATGCACAGAAGTTGTGTATCTTAGCGCATGTGCACAGTACATCCAGATTTTCTGTGCGGAAATAATCAATAAGTAAAAGAAAGAAAGAAAGAAATATACGGATTAGGGGAAATACGGACACGTCCGTATATTTTTTCCTTCTTTCTTTTACTTATTGATTATTTCCGTGCGGGAAAATCCGGATGTACTGTGTACATGCCCTTAGTCTTGTAGTTTGTAATTAGGGCCAGTTTTTTTGTCTGTCTTTTGCTTAATTGTCCCGTCAACTACAAAAAAAGAAAACAAAAACAAAAACAAAAAACAAAAACAGAACCAAGGTAACAGAAAAAAAACAAGAGAAAAGAAAACTAAATTAATGTAAAACAAAATATATTACATGATAAAATACGATATATTAAAAGGAAACAAAAAAGATACAAGGCCAAGGGAAGGGAGGGAATGGAAAGAAAAAAGAATGGAAAAGAAAAATGTAAATGATGTGTTCATCCAGAAAGATTTTGCTGGCCTTGTTCATGTCAGCAGCAGACATTTGACAATGGAGGAGATCTTGTTCTCTTGAGTCACTGTCTTGCCATATTCCATCCTTCTCTACTGTCCTTGTGGCAACACTTGAAAACCAGTTGCTTTACAAGTGAAAGCCTCAATTTTCAGAGCTTGAAACTGCATCTGGAAGAACGCAAGCCTATATCGCACAAACCATTGTCTTTGAGAAAAACACTTGTCATTTTGTAACTTTTGCATAGTTCTACGCATTGCAAGGTTTACTTTAGTTCACATTTAAAAAAAAATATACTCTTTGAAAAGGTTCTCATCCTTTTCAGCTAAAAGGACATCGTCGATGTTTCTTCAAAAAATACTTTTTGATTATGAAAAGCTAAGCTACTCAAACCTACAAAGAGGTTCAAGGATTGTGTTGTCAATGCAGGGCTTCCAAACCAAAGCTAAGCTACTCAAACCTACAAAGAGATTCTAGGATTGTGTTGTCAATGCAGGGCTTCCAAACCAAAGCTAAGCTACTCAAACCTACAAAGAGGTTCTAGGATTGTGTTGTCAATGCAGGGCTTCCAAACCAAAGCAAAGCTACTCAAACCTACAAAGAGGTTCAAGGATTGTGTTGTCAATGCAGGGCTTCCAAACCAAAGCAAAGCTACTCAAACCTACAAAGAGGTTCAAGGATTGTGTTGTCAATGCAGGGCTTCCAAACCAAAGCAAAGCTACTCAAACCTACAAAGAGGTTCTAGGATTGTGTTGTCAATGCAGGGCTTCCAAACCAAAGCAAAGCTACTCAAACCTACAAAGAGGTTCAAGGATTGTGTTGTCAATGCAGGGCTTCCAAACCAAAGCAAAGCTACTCAAACCTACAAAGAGGTTCTAGGATTGTGTTGTCAATGCAGGGCTTCCAAACCAAAGCAAAGCTACTCAAACCTACAAAGAGGTTCTAGGATTGTGTTGTCAATGCAGGGCTTCCAAACCAAAGCAAAGCTACTCAAACCTACAAAGAGGTTCAAGGATTGTGTTGTCAATGCAGGGCTTCCAAACCAAAGCAAAGCTACTCAAACCTACAAAGAGGTTCTAGGATTGTGTTGTCAATGCAGGGCTTCCAAACCAAAGCAAAGCTACTCAAACCTACAAAGAGGTTCTAGGATTGTGTTGTCAATGCAGGGCTTCCAAACCAAAGCAAAGCTACTCAAACCTACAAAGAGGTTCTAGGATTGTGTTGTCAATGCAGGGCTTCCAAACCAAAGCAAAGCTACTCAAACCTACAAAGAGGTTCTAGGATTGTGTTGTCAATGCAGGGCTTCCAAACCAAAGCTAAGCTACTTAAAAACCTCACATAAACTAAAGGAAAAACAGAACAGTTATTAGCCTACAGAGAAAACACCCAAAAGGAACGCTCGGAAGTGATGTCATCAATCTGATCAAAACCTAGGACACCCTGTTATGCACCCTGCCACAGGGTTAAAACAGCACAACTACAGTCATATTAAATGAAGGACTGATCATTTGACAGACAAAACAATGTGTATGTCCAACATGTCCCGGTTCTTTGTCTTCTTCTGCGTTCCCAAGCCATATATGGCCATGATGGCTAATGAACGCGTGTGTTCGATTTTCAGTCCATTTTAATTGGAAGGGATTAAGATAATGGCCAGACACAAGGTGTGAAGAATCAAATCCAGAAGTGGAAGGCTACAGTCTCCCCCTGAAGCAGACTTCAGTCGTGAGGCTGGGAGAGAAGGTAATGGAATGAGCAGAGGTGGATAACTCTGCACTAAAGGCACACAGCCCCCCATCAAAGCCACATTCGACACCGCTGCCTAGCTCTGCATAGGGAAGAGTTACAGAAGAGCAAAGCAAATTAACAAATGGTGGTGAAAATGATGTTTTACGTCCTCTCGGTCATAGACACATATGGGAAATTTGTAAATACAAAGATGTTGGGAACAATACTGGGTGCAAAGCCCGGAGGCAGTGCAACACCAGTAAAGTCCCGAGTTTTTAACAACATAGATAGGTGTAGCGGTAACCACGCCTCAGCTAAACCTCATCGGCTATGGTACCGCCACAGTTAAATATGTGAAAAAACAAAAGAAATGAACAAATGAAGATACTGTTGTATCCTACCCCCAGCACTGAACATGGCAACCAAGGTAGACAGAATTGTGTACAAACAAATCAACATGAATTCCAGAATGGCAAAGCCTTTTAAACTTGAATGTGTTAGAGTTAAACAGCACACAATTCAGAACAAATTGGTATGCCACAAATGACCTTTGGTTGATTAAAAACTAAACCAGTCAGGCAAGGAGTGAACACATTGAACTGAACAAAGGTGCATAACTCTCCGTTCGAGGCATACCTGTGCAGGGTTTCCGCCCAGCCCCGTGTTTGTGTCGCCCAGACTGTTGGATCCCGTGGTCCACTGCAGCTCAGCGTAGTCCATGACCACAAAGGATTTGAACCCGTCAGACACCAGGACGCACTGGAATGTGTTCCTCTGCAGAACAGGAAGAAAGCAAGGTGACAAATGTATTGTTAGTAATGTTACACTGATGGGCTGTTGATAATAGATCATTTGGTAAATTATGTTAAAAGTAAAAGTAAATTAAAAGAATATGCATCAATTTTGGTTTGTCAGGGACCATCTTGCAAAATGTCACTATGATCATTCCAGTTATTTAAGCTTTAGAGACTAAAACATGTTGTTATTGGAATCTGTATTGCAAAGTTATGTATCTGTATTGTTAAAAAATCGGGACTTTACTGGTGTTGCTCTGCCTCCGGGCATTGCCTCCAAGATCGTTCCCACCATCTTTATATTATTAATATCCCATATGTGTCTGTTCCAGACCGGAGGACGTTAAACAGAATTTCATTTAACATGTTGTTGCTGACGTACAGATAGATAGGCCATGAAACACCCAGGCTCTCATTCTGTTCCGCCATGTTGTTGTTGTTGTTGTTGTTGTTGTTGTTGTTGTTGTTGTTGTTGTTGCTGTTCCCTGGCTTAACGACTCCAGAGATCATCCCAACAGCCAGAGCACTTGAACAATTCAGTACAAATGCATCAGCTAGGGATGAGAACATTACGTGTGTGACCGTTTTTGATTACCCCGCCATGTGGGCAGCCACACTCCGTCTTCGGGGGATTTTAGACTGATGATGTTATGCTGGGAGCTTGTCATGGCTTAAGACAATCCCCGCACAACCATTCAGAGCATAACAACATTTTTATGTAGCCTTGTCTTTCTAGCTTATGTGAACTGGTCTGACAGCCTCATGCCAAGGCAAATGTTCCGCCATGACAATGCTCCTTGCAGACCTGGGACCGGAAGAAGACAGGAGTTTTCCAGGCCCGCTTTTTCTTTGCTTAATGATAAAGTTTATCTTGTGGATAGCATTATAAACCCTGCCTGCTCCCTAAACAATATCACGCCCCACCACACCACACGGCATCACACATAGTATTACATGCAACACAACCTAGGCCAATCTTATTCAAAGACCTTTTTTCTAACCTTCTCATTTCCCTGATTGTACTGCACCAAACAAGACCGCATCACGCTTCACCACACGGTACATACTGCAACGCATTTCCCTCCACACACCATAATCCAGTCCCAATTCCATCCAACTAAACAAATCCAATAATCCAGTCCCAATTCCATCCAACCAAACAAATCCAATAATCCAGTCCCAATTCTATCCAACTACACAAATCCAATTATCCAGTCCCAATTCCATCCAACCAAACAAATCCAATAATCCAGTCCCAATTCTATCCAACTACACAAATCCAATTATCCAGTCCTAATTCCATCCAACCAAACAAATCCAATAATCCAGTCCCAATTCTATCCAACTACACAAATTCAATTATCCAGTCCCACTTCCATCCAACCAAACAAATCCAATCTACTAATACCTGGGATGTGAGGTCAGTTGACCGTTGTCTACACCCCCATGGCCCTCAAACCCTGAGGCATCAGCCCTGTGTCTGAGTGCCGCAGCCTTGGGGACCAGGTGGTCTACGGGTAGCTTCCAAAGCCAGCCACCACACTACAGCATCAAGCAATCCAATCTTAGTTAAATCAAGCACCAGGGCGTGTGCACATAATACGCGGAAACCCATGCACATGTCTCATCCGCAAATAAAGTAAAAGAAAGTAAGAAATAAGCGGGTGGATTATATGCGCACGAGTTTCCACACTCCTCAGTATTGCTCACTTCCAGATTCTGAGATAATGGTACAGCTACAAACTTCAGACAATTCTCTTTCAAATAATAAAAGAACCATTCTTGTAACGTTTTCCATTTTAGAGCTATAAGCATTTAAAGTTGGTAGGGTGACTGTCGACCATTTTGAGAAATCACGGTCTAAAGTTTAGCCTAGCTGAAGAAAATGCATCAATCTACTCATTTCAAAGCACTTTTTGGAGTATTTAGAGACCATAACAAGGCTTGTCCTTTATAAATATCAAAGATGTGATGTTAGAGATCACGAAAATACCCATAACTCAAAATTGATATTGCAAGCCTGTTGTGAGAAACTAGCCCAGCAACTTAATGTCCCTTTCATGGTGCTTAAGATTAAGATTAAGATTAAAATTATAGCCCCGTCGACAACTAAGGCCATGTCAGGGCTGTCACCACATTAAATCTTACCAGGTATTAAAAAGGTTTTGTGGTGCTGGGTCACATATTATGCACACACAGCTTAACGGAACAACACGTGGTCCCTCCTCTGGTAAGGACAGCTCAGTTTTACTCACCTTGTCCCACCCAGCCCTGTAGGGTGGCCCCGTAGAAGCCCACATGGTCCCTCCTCTGGTAAGGACAGCTCAGTTTTGCTCACCTTGTCCCACCCAGCCCTGTAGGGTGGCCCCGTAGAAGCCCACATGGTCCCTCCTCTAGTAAGGACAGCTCAGTTTTGCTCACCTTGTCCCACCCAGCCCTGTAGGGTGGCCCCGTAGAAGCCCACATGGTCCCTCCTCTGGTAAGGACAGCTCAGTTTTGCTCACCTTGTCCCACCCAGCCCTGTAGGGTGGCCCCGTAGAAGCCCACATGGTCCCTCCTCTAGTAAGGACAGCTCAGTTTTGCTCACCTTGTCCCAGCCCTGTAGGGTGGCCCCGTAGAAGCCCACGTGGTCCCAGGTGGCCACCAGCACCCAGGTGGCACGGAACCTGCGGAAGGCCGGGGAGAAGAAATGCACGTCCTCGCTGGCACGCCGCAAGATGGCCGGGTCCTGCGTCTGGCGGTACCACACCTGGCGGATATCAGCAGCGTAAAATCACGTTTTAAAGGTGGACCCTGACGGATGAGATTTTGCAAGAAACACGTCGAGATCACCAGAAAGACAGCCTTTTCAAGGATCGGAACACTCACTCTGCTCTGGTTTCCTAGAAATTAAACCGTCAAAACGACGATTCCTCCTTGGCGGAGATGCCGGAGACAGTAGCCATTTTGGATGGGGTGGGTGGAGGTCACTCATTGTG
>CM065707.1:19323107-19355607 GCA_017654935.2 Phymorhynchus buccinoides
CCGGTTCTCAACTCTACAGAATGGAGAGAGAGAGAGAGAGAGAGAGAGAGAGAGAGAGAGAGAGAGAGAGAGAGAGAGAGAGAGAGAGAGAGAGAGAGAGACAGAGAGAGAGAGAGAGAGAGACAGAGAGAGAGAGAGAGAGAGAGAGAGAGAGAGAGTCTCTAGAGAGAGGGTGAGATAGAAAGACAGAGAGAGACAGGGAGTGAGAGAGAGAGAGGAGGGTGTTGAGGGGAGTTCAATACACGTGTCGGTTTATGTGACAGTTATAACACATGTGGCTGTGCGGAGAGAACGACAAAGAGACACAGACAGCGGCAGGATACATGTGGCTGTGCGGAGAGAACGACAAAGAGACACAGACAGCGGCAGGATACATGTGGCTGTGCGGAGAGAACGACAAAGAGACACAGACAGCGGCAGGATACATGTGGCTGTGCGGAGAGAACGACAAAGAGACACAGACAGAGGCAGGATACACTCTATATAAAAAGATCTTTAGTTCATCCAAAAAAAACTAAGAGTGCAAACAAACACGATTTTATACAGAGTGCATGTGCTTGCCTGTGCGCGCGCGCGTGTATGCGTATGTGTGCGTGCGTACGCGTGTGTATATGTATGTGTGTGTGTGTGTGTGTGTGTGTGTGTGTGTGTGTGTGTGTGTGTGTGTGTGTGTGTGTGTGTGTGTGTGTGTGTGTGTGTGTGTGTGTGTGCCAGGGACCAATCCTCTTCGGTGCCAGTCATTCGTGTCCGACCATAACTCCCAGACAGCGAAGGAGGCGACAGAGCACTATTATGGAGGGGTGGGCTGAAATGAACGCCTTGCCAAGGGGTACCCCCACTTGGGTCTCGGACAGGAGTGCTTAAGGATTCAGAGAGTCAGTCCCCGGGGGCCAACCATCCCCTCGGTTGCAGCACCCATACCAACGCAAATGCCTCCTCGCACAGTGTACAGAAAATATAGTACTACATGTACAGCTACACAGCTTCCAAATGAGCACGGGGCAGGACACTTCAAAGCAAAGCCTCTCTTGTTCATAAGTTAGCCTTGTCTGTCTGTCTGTCTGTCTGTCTGTCTGTCTGTCTGTCTGTCTGTCTGTCTGTCTGTCTGTCTGTCTGTCTGTCTGTCTGTCTGTCTGTCTGTCTGTCTCTCTCTCTCTCTCTCTCTCTCTCTCTCTCTCTCTCTCTCTCTCTCTCTCTCTCTCTCTCTCTCTCTCTCTCTCAGCTAAGAATGGGTGGGGCATGTTACTGTTGCTATTTCTGTTTATTTGTTTCGACAAGAACGGTTGAAGATACACAGCTCCCCCCCCCCCTTCTCTCTCTCTCTCTCTCTCTCTCTCTCTCTCTCTCTCTCTCTCTCTCTCTCTCTCTCTCTCTCTCTCTCTATCCCCCTCTCTCTCACAGGATTTAAGAGACAGATATATTCCAAGTAAATATATTATAACCAACCTTCGCTGTTCAAAGTAACCATGCTTCTTGCAACTCAAAATAAATCTCTGATTATCCGGTTAGCATTTTATCTCGACAAAGCATTTAGAATCCGGGAGAGCACTTAAATGGGTAAAGATGATTGTGTTTTACCTGATATTCTATGTATAATGTATGTATGAAGTTTTGAACTATGCTAAGTTTGTTATGTGTGTTTATGATGAAATGTTGCTAATACTACTACTTTCAACCACTCACAATGACATGGGCCAATGACCTACTCATTAAACCATTTCAGCGTTCTCTCTCTCTCTCTCTCTCTCTCTCTCTCTCTCTCTCTCTCTCTCTCTCTCTCTCTCTCTCTCTCTCTCTGTGCGTGCTACTCTCTCCCTCTCTGTCTCTCTCCCTCTCTGTCTCTGTCTCTCTCTCTCTCTCTCTCTCTCTCTCTCTCTCTCTCTCTCTCTCTCTCTCTCTCTCTCTCTCTCACCCCTGTTATTTTGACCTTTTCTCTGAAGGTATTTTCACCAAAATAATGATAGGTATGCAAGGTTTACTTTACGTTGGTGCCTTCTTTTTCTGAATGTTCTCTTTGAGAGACAGTGTGGAAGGAGTTCAACAGAAGGTGTGGAAGGTGCGTGCTAGGTGGATCAGCTCAGCAGGTGTTATATTCAGATTTACCGACGTATCAATTCACGACACAGCTAAGTTTAATGCCCAAGGCATCTTACGTCAATATTTATAACGGTTACAAAGCCACGTTAAAGAAGAAAAGTAAATACCCTTGAATCGAAACATCGGTTTAGGTTTAGGCTCGGGCACTTTTCTGTCTGTTTATCTGTCTCTGTCTGTCTGTCTGTCTCTGTTTCTCTCTCTCATACACACACACACATACACATACACACACGCGCGCGCATGCACGCACACAAACACACACATTCACACACACTCATGCGCACGCCAAGAACTGTAGGCTACGATAATTGTTTCTGAAGAATACTGGAAAAGCGTGGCACAGCCTAGACTTGTGTGAATTTGCATTTGTATTCTGCATCAATTTGTGAAAGGCCGTTATGATTGTGAATGGCTATGACTCTCAGACTAGGAGCCATTAATTTCGCACCGGCTCACAGAGACGCATCCAGGAGGATCAATGGGCTTTGTGGAGACCTTCCCCCGAACCAGCTGTCCCTGTGTCCTTTGGGGCGATAAGAGTGGAAATGTACCCTGGGCAAGACATCTACATTGTAAACAAATTTCATCCCAGCTTTCCGGAAAAGCAGCTGCCCTCTTCTGTGCTTATCTGGCAGTCAGAGTCGGACACGACTGACTGGCACGCTGTCTTGTCTTTGGGCGGATCCCTGGTACTGGGCCTAGGTGAATTATGAGACAACGACCCTCCTTAAAGCCCTGATTCACGCACACAACTTCAGTAGTACGGCTGTCCAACTGTCTCGGCATCTGTGAGGCACGCATCTGATGAAATCCTACTTAACTGTTTAGACAAACCGGATGAAATCCTACTAATTCGTTGGCTACATTAGTACACGAATCTGATTAAATATTTACATTTCTATATCAGACTTTTTTTTTTATCATATTCGTATATTGGGGTCTGCATGAATGTGGTGAACGAAACCAGTAGGATTTCATCAGAATCATGCCTCACAGACGCCATCACAGTTGGATAGCCGTACCACTGAAGTTGGGTGTGTGTGACTCGCCCTGCCTGCACTACCGCAGCAACAAACAGCCTTTGACGCCGCAACCCCCAGAGGACTGCAACATGCCCTTTCCACCCCGTTGATCTGTGTTTCTCCTCGTGCACCTCAGCTGAGGCTTTGCCATGCACCACGCCCATCATCAACAGCTGGCAGCCCCCCTCCCCCCCCCCCTCTCTCTCTCCCTCCCTCCTTCCCTTCCTGCACCCCCCCCCCCCCCCCCTTCCCCCTTTACGTAATCATATCCCAAGACATTCACTCGCTTCTGTCTGATCCGCACTCATCCCACCCCACACCAACTGTTTACTGCAAGCAATGCGTTACAGTAAGCTACCTAGCCTTTGCCTGTGTTACATCTAAATAAACCGTACTTGTTGGAACTAAATAAACCGTACTTGTTGGAACTACATAATTAACCATACACACTAAAGTGAAGGATACAGGGCAATTTTGACGACTTTCAGTCTCCAAGTGTCTCTTTCAGTTTCATGACTATAGCACTAGGCTGATCGTAACCGTATCTCCTACCCGAGAATGGCGGAATGTTGCTTCTCAGAGGAAATGTTCAAAGAGAAGGTTCCGAGGTGGGGAGGGGTGGGTGTGCTTCAACAGCATGTTTGCTTTGCCGGATATAACTTATAAGCAAGTCTCCCTACATAATGATATACAACAGCGCAGGAAGGGTGTTCGTGTGTAAAATGAGATCTTGTCTTTTGGAGAGGTCTGTTTTCAAAACAAACAAAAAAGGCCATTAATCAGATCAACTGACAGGAAGACGGACACACAGATCAACTAACAGGAAGACGGACACGGGGACACATACAGATCAACTGACAGGAAGACGGACACGGGGACACATACAGATCAACTGACAGAAAGACGGACATACAGATCAACTAACAGGAAGACGGACACGGGGACACATAGAGATCAACTGACAGGAAGACGGACACGGGGACACATACAGATCAACTGACAGGAAGACGGACACGGGGACGCATACAGATCAACTAACAGGAAGACGGACACGGGGACACATACAGATCAACTGACAGGAAGACGGACACGGGGACGCATACAGATCAACTGACAGGAAGACGGACACGGGGACACATACAGATCAACTGACAGGAAGACGGACACGGGGACGCATACAGATCAACTGACAGGAAGACGAACACGGGGACGCATACAGATCAACTGACAGGAAGACGGACACGGGGACACATACGTATCAACTAACAGGAAGACGGACACGGGGACACACACAGATCAACTGGCAGGAAGACGGACACGGGAACACGGGGACATGGGGTAGACGGACACGGGGACACATACAGATCAACTGACAGGAAGACGGACACGGGGACACGGGGACATGGGGAGGACGGACACGGGGACACAAACAGATCAAGTGACAGGAAGACGGACACGGGGACACATACAGATCAACTGACAGGAAGACGGACACGGGGACACGGGGACATGGGGAGGACGGACACGGGGACACACACAGATCAAGTGACAGGAAGACGGACACGGGGACACGGGGAGGACGGACACGGGGACACACACAGATCAAGTGACAGGAAGACGGACACGAGGACACACACAGATCAAGTGACAGGAAGACGGACACGGGGACACACACAGATCAAGTGACAGGAAGACGGACACGGGGACACACACAGATCAAGTGACAGGAAGACGGACACGGGGACACACACAGATCAAGTGACAGGAGGACGGACACGGGGACACAAACAGATCAAGTGACAGGAAGACGGACACGTGGACACACACAGATCAAGTGACAGGAAGACGGACACGGGGACACACACAGATCAACTGACAGGAAGACGGACACGGGGACACGGGGACATGGGGAGGACGGACACGGGGACACACACAGATCAAGTGACAGGAAGACGGACACGGGGACACGGGGAGGACGGACACGGGGACACACACAGATCAAGTGACAGGAAGACGGACACGAGGACACACACAGATCAAGTGACAGGAAGACGGACACGGGGACACACACAGATCAAGTGACAGGAAGACGGACACGGGGACACATACAGATCAAGTGACAGGAAGACGGACACGGGGACACACACAGATCAAGTGACAGGAGGACGGACACGGGGACACAAACAGATCAAGTGACAGGAAGACGGACACGTGGACACACACAGATCAAGTGACAGGAAGACGGACACGGGGACACACACAGATCAAGTGACAGGAGGACGGACACGGGGACACAAACAGATCAAGTGACAGGAAGACGGACACGGGGACACACACAGATCAAGTGACAGGAGGACGGACACGGGGACACAAACAGATCAAGTGACAGGAAGACGGACACGGGGACACAAACAGATCAAGTGACAGGAAGACGGACACGGGGACACGGGGACATGGGGAGGACGGACACGGGGACACACACAGATCAAGTGACAGGAAGACGGACACGGGGACACAAACAGATCAACTGATAGGAAGACGGACACGGGGACACGGGGACATGGGGAAGACGGACACGGGGACACACACAGATCAACTGATAGGAAGACGGACACGGGGACATGGGGTAGACGGACACGTGGACACACACAGATCAACTGATAGGAAGACGGACACGGGGACATGGGGAGGACGGACACGGGGACACACACAGATCAACTGATAGGAAGACGGACACGGGGACATGGGGAGGACGGACACGGGGACACACACAGATCAACTGATAGGAAGACGGACACGGGGACATGGGGAGGACGGACACGGGGACACACACAGATCAACTGATAGGAAGACGGACACGGGGACATGGGAGGACGGACACGGGGACACACACAGATCAAGTGATAGGAAGACGGACACGGGGACACGGGGAGGACGGACACGGGGACACACACAGATCAACTGATAGGAAGACGGACACGGGGACATGGGGAGGACGGACACGGGGACACACACAGATCAACTGATAGGAAGACGGACACGGGGACACACACAGATCAACTGATAGGAAGACGGACACGGGGACACGGGGACATGGGGAGGACGGACACGGGGACATGGGGATAGACGGACACGGGGACACGGGGACATGGGGAGACGGACACGGGGACACACACAGATCAAGTGATAGGAAGACGGACACGGGGACACACACAGATCAACTGATAGGAAGACGGACACGGGGACATGGGAGGACGGACACGGGGACACACACAGATCAAGTGACAGGAAGACGGACACGGAGACGGAGCCAGCATTCCGGTGTTGTCAAACTCTGTCACGATGTCAGGCCGTCACTCCGACAAAGAACAAGACGTTCACACGCCGAACAGCAAGAAGAATGGAAGCTTACCCAATATTGGGGGAGGGAGAGGGAGGGGAGGAGAGAGAGAGAGAGAGAGAGAGAGAGAGAGAGAGAGAGAGAGAGAGAGAGAGAGAGAGAGAGAGAGAGAGAGAGAGAGAGAGAGAGAGAGAGAGAGAGAGAATACGAATACGAAAACGAATGTGTTTTTTATTGAGGGTAAAACTAAAAGCTCTAGATAAGCTTGGTAGCTTCCTTTTTTTTTTTTGGCACCATTGCCCTCAAGCAAATAACAATTAATGAAGAAAATGGTGAACAGAAAAGAAAAGAAAAGAAAAATAATTTTGTCAACAATAGTGACAAAAATATACATTTTGGTGAGAGAGAGAGAGAGAGAGAGAGAGAGAGAGAGAGAGAGAGAGAGAGAGAGAGAGAGAGAGAGAGAGAGAGAGAGAGAGAGAGAGAGAGAGAGAGAGAGAGAGAGGTGTCTGGGGGGGGAGGGAGGTGTCTGTGAGTATGTTTTCCATTGCCGTTCTATTTATAATTTTGTTTGAGAAAGAAATTTTGTTATAACATTTTTTATTTCCCTCTCTCATCCCTCCGTTCTACAATTCCTTCATTCTCCCACACACTCATCCATCAACATGCATTTTTCAATATTAAGCATATTAATTTATATAATTTATATAATAAATGTATGAATCAGTCAAACAATGAATTCCATTTACAATCTAAAGTTTCTTTGTGCTTTTGAGTTGAAACTGAAAGTGTGCATGAGTGGGTGAGTTTGTAAGTGTTGAAATTTTATTGGACGTGCATCTGAATCTATATGGGTCAAAAGGTGATTGAACAATCCGTTTGAGATTCTTTCTTCTTTTTTTTAATTCATGTTTCTGCATTTCATAATTTCAAAAATAATACACAACACAAAATAAGCGAAAACAATGTATCTCTCTCCCCCACTCCCCCCCCCCCTCCCTCTCTCTCTCTCTCTCTCTCTCTCTCTCTCTCTCGCGCACGCACACACGCACGCACACGCACACACACACGCACGCACACACACACATACATACATACATACACACACACACACACACACACACACACACACACACACACACACACACACACACACACACACACACATACACAGAGGATGATAGAGAGAAAGAAAATACATGCATCATCCAGCAAAAGCATTGGTATCCATATTATAGTTTCCCTCTCCATCTCCATCCCCCCACTCCCATACATATCGGTGGCCTGTCGACAGATATCGTAAATATATGAACTAGGAATACGGCTTACAAACAGATAATTTGATTATTGAATAAGAGTTAAATATGATTGCCATCGTGCAGAAAAGATATCCTGAGACATAGTAAAACAAGAAATGCATTTTTCAATATCATATCTCTTTTTCAGGTATGGAATAAAATGTTTATAAATGAAAAATTGTGCAAATAGTAGAATCAGATTAAAAGTACTATCAGATCTGAAATTTTCTCCACATCCAAATAAAATTATTTTTTCTGTTAGTGAAATATTTACATGGTTACATTTAACATTTAACATTGCTTGAAAACCTGTCCACAATAATTGTACATGTGTACAACTCCAGAAAATGTGTTGAATAGTTTATTTTTCATTTTCACAAAATGAGCATCTATCAGAATTGTTAATGTTCATCTTTTGCAAAGTTATATTTCCACCTAAAATTCTATGTGTTAAACGCAATTGATATATTTTACAGTTCTTATCTTCTTGAATACATTCTTCCAATGTACTTCTGTTCCAAGCGTTTCCCTCCACTTACCACAACATTTCGGTTCATTTGCATATTTCAACAGAATATCATAATAAAACCTAGCTCCTTTGGGAGCTGAGCAAATCATTTTTGTTAACATGTTTGAACAGTATTCAGTTTTGTGTGTAAACAGAATTGTAAGCTTTCCAGCATACAATCTGACAGCACTTTTAAGTCCAAGGTAAGAAACAAAATTACAAAACAAATCATATTCCTCAGTGAAAGAAGCAAAAGACAAGAAGTTACCATTCTCTTCCAGTAAATCCACCACAAATAACACATCTTTTTGGATCCAATTTTGGTAGTACACACTTTTACCACCTATTTTGATGTTTGGGTTACAAAACAAAGGTTCAGAACAAAATTCATCAAGTGTCTTAACCTGCAATGACTCTCCAAATTCTTTGTATGCTTTAAAAACATCTTTCCAAAAAGCAGTTACATGTAGTGCGTTTGACAAATCGCATCCTATCTTTTCAATAATGTTAATTTTTGGACACTGGAGGCATAGCAATTCTTTCCATTTATGTTTACTTGAGTACAGTTTGCGAATCCATGTCAGTTTCAACGCATTCAGATAGTTTGAGATTCTTTCGACTTCTCATAGAGTTCTCTACTTTTGAGTTAGTTTAACAACGGACACATCGTCGAATAGGGTATGTCATCTTCTAAAACAGAAGATTATCTTGCAAAATAATTTTCGTAGCATCGTACCAAAAGGGAAGTATCCCTATAGTAATTTGTATGATTCGCCCTAGAGTATTCTGGACTGACTGATTCGCCCCTGTGAGAGAGAGAACTCCAATGTTTATTGAGGATAACTGAATAAGCACAAAATATGGTTTTTTTTCATCAAGTCCTCAGACAAAGCAAGCAAACAAAAAACAATTAAACGATAAGCAACAACACAAATAAGAGAGAGAGAGGGAGAGAGAGGGGGGAGAGAGAGAGAGAGAGAGAGAGAGAGAGAGAGAGAGAGAGAGAGAGAGAGAGAGAGAGAGAGAGAGAGAGAGAGAGAGAGAGAGAGAGAGAGAGAGGGAGAAAGGGGGGGAGGGTATCAGAGGACAACAATAACTCATGACGTCACAACATGGGGGTTCTGACCCACCATCAAGGTACAAGTGACAAGCAAAGGCCGACCTCCAAGCAGGAAGTAGCATAAAATTATCACTTTGGTGGGGGGGGGGGGGGGGGGGGGGGGGGGGGGGGGGGGGGGGGGGGGGGGGGGGGACTGCTATGATGTACGCAAAAACAAGAAAGTTAAAAAAGCAAGACGGTACAACCATATAAATGTACTCCCAAGTCGACAAATAAAAATAATATTTCACTGGATATATGTTTACGTGGCTTGCCATTTCGGGTGCAACAACACTATAGGCGTCACTGCCTTTGTTGTTTGTTTGTTTTATTAAATCATAATCAGTCATCAGTAAACTGCGGCCACTGGAATACATGTATTCATCACAAGTTCGATTTTATTGGCAGTACATTTACTAGTACATGCAGTCTGGGCTAAGATGCAGATTAACAGCCACCCCCCCCCCCCCCCCCCATCCCCACCCCCCCCCCCCCCCCCGTCACAGTCTTGGTTCATTGCGTTTTTTCCGTTTTGCCTTTATATTCTACTATTAGCGAATGCATATTTTGAATGGTTTCAATGGATGGAAATTAACGTTAACTATAGAAAACGATAGAGGCTTAAGCGCTCAATCTGCAGTGAGAAAGGCAAGACTGAAGAAACCCGGAAAGAACTGAAAAATGGAGGAGAGGGGTGTTGATCAGCATCTTTGCCCAGCCATGCATTGCTAACATGCATAGAATGCATTCACATTTCTTCACATGCAAAATGAGTTCTTTATGCATACAATTATTCATTAGGCTCATAAAAGAAATACAGTATAAAAAAACATTTTAGCTGATTCCTGTAAATGTATAAAGAATTATTGTAAAGACGGAATGAGCTCGTCTTACCAGTAAATATCAGTCAATGTTCTTCTTTGTCCGTCACCGAAGGTGAACGGACATTGCGATGGGCTGGTTTGTATTTTTTTTTTTTTTTTTTTTCCCTGTCTGTCCCAAGGATATCTCCCGAACCGCTAGACCGAATCGCGTCAAATTTTGTGTGAAGGTGTGCCTCCTTAATAGGAAGAGATCGGCGCAAACCATTTTGCCGTCGTGACCTTGACCTTGACGTACGACCTTGAAAACCGAAAATCTATTTTTAGCCATATCTCGGGCACCGATCAACATAGGATGTTGAAACTTGGTATGAAGGTGGTTTGGCTTATGCCCGTTCTGATGATGGCATACCGATCAAGGTCAAGGTCAAAAAGATCGCTGGAGCCTGAAAATCGGAGGGTCATTTTTTCTCATTCTCTCTGTCCCAAGGATATCTTTCGAACGGGCTGACAGAATCACGTCAAATTTTGTGTGCTGGTGTGTCACCATGAGAGGAATGCATCCGCGCAAACCATATTGCCGTCGTGACCTTGACCTTGGCGTACGACCTTGAAAACCGAAAATGTTTCAGGGGCCATAACTCCCACACCGTTAGTGTTAGAGTCTTCAAATTTGGCATGAAGGTACTTTGGCTTATGCCCGTTCTGATGGTGGCATACCGGTCAAGGTCAAGGTCACGGTCCGGGCGATCAGTAGGCCTTGAAAGTGGTAGGGGTCTACACATTGGGTTTTAAGCCATATTTTCCACATTTGTACTTGACAGAAGCGCTTCAGATTGTGTGTGGTACTGTATACCCTAGAGAAGAAAACATCCGAGCATAAATTATCGCCATGCTGACCTTGACCTTGAAGTGTGACCTTGAAAACCGAAATTTCCTTCTTTGCGCTATATGTTTCTTCTTCAAGCTGTATCTCGTGAACTAGAAGACAGAATCCCTTCCAATTTTGTGTCAGGATGTGACACTCTACGGGGTGTCGCAAGTGCGTGGCATTGCTGGTGACGGACATGTCTGCCGCTCGGCGACGCCCTTGTTTTCTTTTCTTTTCACAAACGAAATGCAATAACTAACAGCCTGCCCCAAATACCCTCTCTTCAGCCTCAGTTCAACCTCTTGACATCCAATCCACACACAAAACTGACAACGCCCTAGTCTGTCTTGTCTGCTCGGCTCCTTGACGGCCACAGACAGTTGTCTCCCTTATATTAGTAAGACTCGGATGTCATGACAAAGAGAATTGTCGCTGAAATGGAAACAAATTGGCAAGCCATATACGCGCACTCCCTGAAGTTGAATAAAATACATCTTTATCGCTTAAAAACTCGGGACTATCCTGGTATTGCAGTGTCTCCAGGATCGTCCCACCATCTTTTTATCTATTAATGTCCCACATGTGCCTATTCCAGGCCGGAGGACGTTAATCGGATTTTTAAATATACAAAAAACACCTAGAAACCCTTAAACCAATGCCCATTCTCATCAGATAAAAAACATTGTTATTGTTGGAAGTACGCTGACAGCTTGGGGGTGAACTGATATGGGAGTAAAATAATCGGGAAACACAGGACAATACTGCCACTTTTTTTTGGGATCGGTTAAGTGGTTGCTTAAGCTGTGGCGATTGGAACACGGAGAGAGAGAGAGAGAGAGAGAGAGAGAGAGAGAGAGAGAGAGAGAGAGAGAGAGAGAGAGAGAGAGAGAGAGAGAGAGAGAGAGAGAGAGAGAGAGAGAGAGAGAGAGAGAGAGAGAGAGGGGGAGGGAGAGGGGGGAGAGAGAGACAGACAGACAGAGAGAGGAGAGAGAGAGAGAGATGATGACAGAGAGAGAGAGAGAGAGAGAGACTCAGGAGAGAGGAGAGGGGGGGGAGAGAGAGAGAGAGAGAGAGAGAGAGAGACTTATATAACTTATTAATGGAAATACTGATACAAGTAGCAAAACGGCTTTGATCGACGTCTCAACTATCACACATAGAGACAACGCTACCGGATAATGACACAACAAGTAGGTGTGTGTTGTTTTTTCCTCAAACTATCTGCCTCTCCAGCGATAAATTAGAGAAGAGCTCAATCAGGAACGATAACACCTGTCGACAGGTTGCCCTCAAAAGCAGACGAACAAACTGAAATGAAGAAGAAGAAAAAGAATTATAGTATCGAATGTCGCCGCAGGGGGCGTCGAATTATCACCCGGTGGGGTGGATAACTGAGTAGCGTTGGGCGTGATGCGCCACCACACGTGAGCTCTGCAGGAGGTTAATGACTTTCGGACTGTCTGTGGCGTTTACAATAAAGCGGATAAACCATCTGCCTTCCCGTCTTTAATTCTGATGCCGTTGAATGTTCTCTTGATTTATGTATCTGTATGTTGTGATCGAGAGGCCGTGTAACGCCATTTTTCACGAGCACAAATGAGTTAGTTAATGGGCTGGGGAAACAATCAGCTATCTTTCCATTAGAATTATTCGTTGACTGATAGCTAAGCAGGCCTAAATAGAGCGTTGTACAGCAGAAGGTTACCGGGTGAAAGCCGGAAGGTACTATCGCAGTATCAACCTTCGTCATTCCTTTTCTTATGGCACATTCTGGCTCTTATCCCAGAGTGATAGTACCCTTTGGCACGTGACCTTCGCCTAGAACAAAGAGGCCAATGAGATGTCTTTGTCTCGAAACACCCACGCTCCGATTGCTCCCACCCCAGCCGGTGGGTGGGGAAGGGAATGGGTCCACCCATCCATGTTGATCTTAACAGAACTCAATGCTCTCTGCCCTTGGGTGATGCGGAATGAAGGAACCCACAAAAAGTTAGGGAACACTTTCAAAGTACACATGTTTAGGTAATTTGCTGGTAGCTTAAAAACACGTCGCGTCTGTAACTTACAACTTGGCAGTGACATACACAAGAGACATGGCCTTACAGTGACAGCAAAGAATGTTTCGTGATCGCCGTTGGTTTCTATGGTAACATGAATCTAAAAACGCCTCAAAATCCCCCAAACTGCAACAAATTTAGTGCTTCAGTATTTTTTCAATAGAGTGATCTGTGCAACATGGTACTCATCACATGTTAGCAGGAAGCTTCAAGAATGAGTGCAACTCTCAACAAGGTCCTTTCTTAACAGAAGACACAGTGGAATTATTCACTTTGTTACGAGAGTTGTGCAGCGAAAGTTGAGTGTTTTGGAACTTGGGAGACCCTTGCAATAGCTGCAGGAGAGGGTGGCTGTGCAGGAAGGTGGTCACCAACTTCAAATATCAAGTGTAAGTCATTATTAATCTGTAACAGTGGTTCCTGCACAGCCACACCTTCCTGTAGCCATTCCAGCGCTCTCCCTAGATCCAAAAGGCTCAACTTTCGCTGCACAGCAATTCATTGCACTACGTCTTTTGCTTTAAAAGGATCTTTTTGTGAGCTGTACTTAGTTTTTAAGCTTCTGGCTAACATGTGCTGAGAATCATTTTACTCAATTCACATTGTGGAGTAAATGCTGACGCACTGAAATTGTTACACTTTTTTTAAATTTTGGTGCCTTTTAAAACTCACGATCGCGAAACATTTTTTCTTTCATTGTAAGGTCATGTCTCTTGTGTATGTGCCTGCCAAGTATTTTAAGTTCTAGATACAAACAATTTTGAATCTATGAGCAAAATAACCAAAACATGTGTATTTGGAAAGTGTTCCCTAACTTTTTGTGGGCGGCTTATCATTATATTAAAAGGCAACTGTCCGTGGGTCCATCCGTGTGTGTGAAACACAGAACGGGCCTTATAACTCCGCCGTTTTTCGACCGAATCGCTTCAAATTTGCTATCAGCCCTAACGTGGCGATGACAACGGCAACCAAGGCGGCCGTGTCATTTGCGCGGTTTGGAAAATGCGCGAAACGCGTATCCACCGGCCTCTTGGCGCCCGTATCTCCGGAATTTCTGGACGGATTGCCTTCACATTTGGAAGGTAGATGACCGGGGACAGTGACTATTTGAATGCCAAACTGGAAGCGAATCGATTTATAAACGCGCGCGATATGCGCCGCTTCACCTTTTCACAAACCGCGGCGAAACGAGAACCGACATTGACTCGAAATTTGGAACGTGCATGACCAGGGATAGTGACTAGAGTTGAGAACCAGTTCAAAAATCCGAACCGGTTTTCCCTCTTCGAACCGGTTTTACTGAACCGGTTTTTTTAACCAGTACTCGCATCACTAGTTTCACCTATGCAAACACATATTTATTTGTCAGAACATTCACACACACACGTACGCACGCGCACACATACACACAGACACACAATAAAGAAAGTTATGACTTATGACACACACACACTCAACTCAACACTCAGTCAAAGTCAAAACCATACACCACCACAAACCAGAAACAGCTACTCCTGGTTTACAAACACCTAATCTGCGCTGAGAATCAGTGTTGTTCTTAAAAAAGAATGCGTTATTCTAAAAAAAACTTACTTTCAGTTTGCAGTTAAAAAAACGGTTCACAGCAGCTCGAACCAGTTTTTCGAACCGCGAAAGTTTAGCACCAGTTTTTCGGTTCAAACCGGTTTTTCCCCCCACCTCTAATAGTGACTATCTTGGTGCAAAATTTCAACAGCATCCATTCATAAACGTGCGCGATATGACCCAATTTACATTTGTGCGGACCCCACATTTCAAGCCATCCACAACAAACAGTTTACACAGAAACAACTCAGTACTGCGCGCGCACAGGCAAGAAAAGGGTTGGAGAGCAGAGATTACTTTAGCGACGTACAATATCGCGCTATTCACCGAGTGAGAGCAGAGATTACTTTAGCGCACCCGCGAGGTGTCAGCAGTTATTTACAGAGAGAGAGAGAGAGAGAGAGAGAGAGAGAGAGAGAGAGAGAGAGAGAGAGAGAGAGAGAGAGAGAGAGAGAGGGAGAGAGAGAAAGAATGCCGACCTCTCAGCACCGGTACTCAGCGTTACCGGTACTTGGCGTTACCGGTACTAGGCGTTACCGGTACTCGGCGTTGCGCTAGCCTGTTTTTATTATTTAGCCACGGCCAAAGGTTCTCTCGTTTTAAGGCGGAGGGAAATCTGTGCAAACGTTAGCATATATAGAAGACATTCTTCTGGATATCGATTCTTTGTTCGAACATAACCATGCATCGAAAGGAAATTAATTTGCTAATAAGTAATATAGTAATCCTGCACATTTGATGGAGAACTGGGATCGCGATTCGTGAACATTATGGAAGTACTAGTCGACCCCTGCATTTAAAAACCGCAACACTCGGCAGAGGAAAATGCTTGGAGAGCCCTCTAGATTAATGTTGTCCCTTTTCCGCGTTTGAAGTCCCCTAAGTGCTGTCTGTCCCTGTCCCTGTGTGCACGGATGGGCGTGGAGTCCGCCACACTTCACTTCGTCTTCCGCCCATTCTTTCTGCGCACGTTCATACAGCTTCCACTGATGTAACGATAGTCGTCATCGTAACACCCATTACTGATGTAACGATAGTCGTCATCGTAACACCCATTACTGATGTAACGTCACTCACATTGTTACGATTATTGGGACAGACAAGCGGTTTACAAAACAAATATCCTTATTTCTGCCGAAGCGGTTGCGTTTTTTTGTATTTGTCTGTTTGTCGTCTGTTTACCTGTTTAGACATTGCCCGTTTTTCATGCTATGTTACGCTGGACACGGCTTCCTTCTAGGTCAGGTTTGCACGTCATCCCTTTCTTAGCACACTATCCATTTCTGATGCCACGCTACGTTGGCCAGTGACCCTTTCTTATGCTGTATAATAATGATAATAATAATGTAAATTTAGGACGAACTTACCTCCTGACAAAGCCTGGAGCGCAAGGCGTTTACAATAAAGTAGTAATAAAAGGCTTCATGTTACAGTGGATTCACTGCAATGCTACGTTGGATTCTGTCCTTTTCTAATGCTATGTTACTCCTATTGTGCTCCTTTCTAATGCTGAATTCTGTTGCACCGTGTCCCATTCATGATGCTATGTTACGTTGGACATTGCCCTTTCTGATATTATGTTGGACACTGGCCCTTTTTGCTGCCAAGGTAAAGGTATGTTGGACAGTGCCCCTTTATAATGCTATGTTACTATGGGCACTGCCCCTGTCTAATAATAATAATAATAATAATAATAATAATAATGAGCATTTATATGCGCTTAATCTTAAACAAGCCCTAAGCGCTTACAATAATAAACAAATAAATGAATAACCCCCCCACAAAACAAAGACAAACAACAACAACAACAAGCAGTAGAAAATATGAGAATGTCAAACATTTCCTCGCATACACACACACATGCGCGCGCGCACACAAACGCGCACACACAAACAAAACACACACACACACACACACCACCACACCACACCACACACCACAACACAACACAACACACGCCCGCACAAACCACACACTGCACACAAACACACGCGCAGAGAAGGGACAAAAATTACTTTCCAAAAGAACAGAGCAGGCTACGATTTGAAGAGAGTGGTTTTGAGGGAAGACTTAAATGAAGAAAGGGAGTTGGCAGCCGAACGGAGAGGAAGAGGGAGTTTGTTCCAAGTAGAGGAGGCCTGAAAAGAGAAGGAACGTTCACCGAGAATCCTGGTGCGGTAACGAGGGATCTGGAGGAGAGAAGTGTCAGAAGACACTATGCTATGTTATGCTATGTTACGTTGGACACTGCCCTTTTTATGCTTTAATTTACGGGACACTGTCCTGGTGCTATGTTACGTTGGACACTGCCCTTTTTATGCTTTGTTAATTTGGGCACTGCCCTTTCTAATGCTATGTTACGTTGGACACTGCCCTTTTTAATGCTTTGTTACAGACACTGCCCCTTTCTAATGCTATGTTACGTTGGACACTGCCCTTTTTATGCTTTGTTAATTTGGGCACTGCCCTTTCTAATGCTATGTTACGTTGGACACTGCCCTTTTTATGCTTTGTTAATTTGGGCACTGCCCTTTCTAATGCTATGTTACGTTGGACACTGCCCTTTTTAATGCTATGTTAATTTGGACACTGCCCTTTTCTAATGCTATGTTACGTTGGACACTGCCCTTTTTATGCTTTGTTAATTTGGGCACTGCCCTTTCTAATACTATGTTACGTTGGACACTGCCCTTTTTTAAGCTTTGTTAGGCAAGTTGAACGCTGTCTATTTGTACTGAAAGATCACGTGGGACACTGCCTCTTGCCTCTTTCTAACGCTTTATTGCTTTATAATCTAAGGTAACGCTTTATTGCTTTATAATCTAAGGTAACGCTTGATTGCTTTATAATCTAAGGTAACGCTTGATTGCTTTATAATCTAAGGTAACGCTTTATTGCTTTATAATCTAAGGTAACGCTTTATTGCTTTATAATCTAAGGTAACGCTTTATTGCTTTATAATCTAAGGTAACGCTTGATTGCTTTATAATCTAAGGTAACGCTTGATTGCTTTATAATCTAAGGTAACGCTTGATTGCTTTATAATCTAAGGTAACGCTTTATTGCTTTATAATCTAAGGTAACGCTTGATTGCTTTATAATCTAGGGTAACGCTTGATTGCTTTATAATCTAAGGTAACGCTTGATTGCTTTATAATCTAAGGTAACGCTTGATTGCTTTATAATCTAGGGTAACGCTTGATTGCTTTATAATCTAAGGTAACGCTTGATTGCTTTATAATCTAAGGTAACGCTTGATTGCTTTATAATCTAAGGTAACGCTTGATTGCTTTATAATCTAAGGGCATTTAACGGGAAACAAAAAGATGTGGTGGACATATGTTAAGCTTATTACACTTTCGAAAGACGGTAATGGTTAAATTAAATATGCAGATGAGAAAGAGGGGAGAGGAGGGCATAGAGTATAAAAGAGGAATGAATGGATAATTGAACACCTGAAAAGGAAATAAAGAAGAGCAATTCATATGGAGAAAACGGCCAGAGTATGGAGAGAGGGGGTGGAAGGTGGTTGACGGTGTGTGTGTGAGTGGGGGGGTGGGGGTAAATAAAGCGGTGTGTGTGTCGGGGGGTGGGGGTCATAGTAAAACAGAACAATAAAAGTGGGCGTTGTACGATAAGCTAAAACAAATACACGTCTTTCTCAGTTTCTGTACTAAGCCTTACACCAATACACACGCACAAAATTTGCTAACACACACACACACACACACACGCACACACACACACACACACACACACACACACACACACACACACACACACACACACACACGCGCGCGCGCGCGCGATCGCGTACTCGCGCAAACTGTGCTTGTATGTATTGAAAATTGAAAACCAACACTTATCTTGTATGAAGTTCAAACATATACTTTTCAATACTCGTTACGGATCACAAAAACACAAAATAAACTAGCTGTGTATTTCGAAATGATAAGATTCCAGTTTTTAACAAACTCAGAATCAGAATCAACAGTTTTCTTCTATTTATCTTAACCCTTTCACCGCCAATGTCGCATTTATGCACCACAATGGTTTAACACCCATGTCACTAAAAGGCATCTAATCATGGCCCTATTTTCTTTATTTTGGGAGGTAAAGATAGGCCTCATGTTATACATGTCACAGAAGAATTCCCAATATTGCAGATCATTTTTTTCTTGTCCTAGTTAAGATTAATGGTATTTTTTGGCCCCAAAATGGCTGGCGACGAAAGGGTTAATTCCAAATTGAAAGGTTGTTTCCTTTTTCTAATCATACAGTTACGTTAAAGAGAGTAGAGGCACTGGAGAAAGAATACCTCACAACAGAAATAACGCGCAGAATTGTTCCTGACCTGTTCCTGTTTGTTGATTCTCAGAAACATAATTTATCCTTCATCATTAACACAACTTAAAGTACCTTTCATTTGGGTGCTTTAGTCATTCGCATAATTATCTCCAATCCTTCTACGCAACGATGCAACATTATGCGAGTGTCTGACTCATAATCTAAATGATAATTTGAATTATAATACCACCAGAAATAAACAAACGGCCTGATATCAACTGCTTTAATAACCAACGAAATTGTCTGTTTGTTTTGTGCATCCTTTACATTTAGTGGTTTCCATTATCATGTCCTTTTTCCCCAAGAGAGAATGCCAATTCTGTAATGTAAAAAAGAGCTAAATATGCCCCCCCCCCCCCCCCCCCCCCTCTCTCCCCCTCTCTCTCTCTCTCTCTCTCTCTCTCTCTCTCTCTCTCTCTCTCTCTCTCTCCTCTCTCTCTCTCTCTCTCTCTCTCTCTCTCTCTCTCTCTCTCTCTCTCTCTCTCTCTCTCTCTCTCTCTCTCGTTACCGTGAAATATGATTTTCCTAATCAACTCACTCTTGAGAATGTAAAATTAAATGTTGATGTGCTTAACACCTCGATTTTGTGCTTGTGGTCAATATAACTAACAAGTATCAGTATAACTAACAATAATAACATCGCCTGACACGTAGGAAGAAATGTCTGGTGGGGACTCTTAGTCAGGAACATAATAATATGTTTGGCCACACCCTACTTTTCTGTCCTTCAAGAAGAAAAAATATTGCTTTTGTAAACTCAACCCAAAGTATGTGAGTGTTCCCAAAAATATTTGCGCGCGCAAATAGTGTGATTGAGTGTTATAAGGCTAGGTAAACCGTGAAATGAGTTTCCAGACCCCCGCCCCCTGCACCTTAGGATGTACCTACCTTAAAGAAGGTAGAGCGGCTCGCGACAGGTGTGTCTGAGTGCAAGGTAGGCTGCGAAATGCTGAAATGCTCTCAGTGTCGTGGTGAAGACCCCTTCTGACGGCAGTGAACATTTCCGGTGAAAGGTTTTTGCATTGTCGGTTGGGAAATCTGCGTCATGCTGCCGTTATGTGCCTAACTAACAAACAGGCCCAGCATGTCCGTCTTCGGCTGGAGAAAATATTTGAGAGAGTTTCTATAACAAAAGCTGGAGAATGGACAAGTATATTAAGGCAGACAGATAGTAGATGACAGTAAGCAAAGGGAAAAGGCAAGAGTTAAAGAGAATGACAGAATAGAGGAAGCTACAAGCACATTACTTCCATAAAGTGGGGAAATATTTGTACGAAAGACCTCCCTGCACCCCCACAGAGGAGGGGGGAATTATTTGGAAGATTGGTTGGGTTTTTTAAGGCAGGAGAAATGGCCAATAAGACAGAAAGATAGCAGATGATAGAAAGCAAAGGGAAAAGGCAGAGTCAAAGAGAGTGGCAGATTAGAGGAAGTAGGGGGAGTACAGCCCCTATGGTAATGGCTGAAGAAGTCAACACGGGAAGAGCAACGTGTCACATCCTGGGCACACCAAGACTGGAGCTGATGCAGCCTACACTTCAGGACACAGGACATTGAAGTCAACACGGGAAGAGCAACGTGTCACATCCTGGGCACACCAAGACTGGAGCTGATGCAGCCTACACTTCAGGACACAGGACATTGAAGTCAACACGGGAAGAGCAACGTGTCACATCCTGGGCACACCAAGACTGGAGCTGATGCAGCCTACACTTCAGGACACAGGACATTGAAGTCAACACGGGAAGAGCAACGTGTCACATCCTGGGCACACCAAGACTGGAGCTGCTGCTCACTTCAGGACACAGGACATTGAAGTCAACACGGGAAGAGAAACGTGTCACATCCTGGGCACACCAAGACTGGAGCTGCTGCAGCCTGCACTTCAGGACACAGGACATTGAAGTCAACACGGGAAGAGCAACGTGTCACATCCTGGGCACACCAAGACTGGAGCTGCTGCAGCCTGCACTTCAGGACACAGGACATTGAAGTCAACACGGGAAGAGCAACGTGTCACATCCTGGGCACACCAAGACTGGAGCTGCTGCAGCCTGCACTTCAGGACACAGGACATTGAAGTCAACACGGGAAGAGAAACGTGTCACATCCTGGGCACACCAAGACTGGAGCTGCTGCAGCCTGCACTTCAGGACACAGGACATTGAAGTCAACACGGGAAGAGAAACTTGTCACATCCTGGGCACACCAAGACTGGAGCTGCTGCAGCCTGCACTTCAGGACACAGGACATTGAAGTCAACACGGGAAGAGAAACGTGTCACATCCTGGGCACACCAAGACTGGAGCTGCTGCAGCCTGCACTTCAGGACACAGGACATTGAAGTCAACACGGGAAGAGCAACGTGTCACATCCTGGGCACACCAAGACTGGAGCTGCTGCTCACTTCAGGACACAGGACATTGAAGTCAACACGGGAAGAGAACCATGTCACATCCTGGGCACACCAAGACTGGAGCTGCTGCAGACTTTCAGGACAAGGACTGCTTTCAGAAGTCAACACGGGAAGAGAACCATGTCACATCCTGGGCACACCAAGACTGGAGCTGCTGCAGCCTGCACTTCAGGACACAGGACATTGAAGTCAAAACGGGAAGAGAACCATGTCACATCCTGGGCACACCAAGACTGGAGCTGATGCAGCCTGCACTTCAGGACACAGGACATTGAAGTCAACACGGGAAGAGAACCACATCCTGGGCACACCAAGACTGGAGCTGCACCTGCACTTCAGGACACAGGACATTGAAGTCAACACGAAGAGCAACGTGTCACATCCTGGGCACACCAAGACTGGAGCTGCTGCAGCCTTTCAGGACACAGGATATTGAAGTCAACACGGGAAGAGAACCATGTCACATCCTGGGCACACCAAGACTGGAGCTGCTGCAGCCTGCACTCCTGGGCACAGCTGACACAGGACATTGAAGTCAACACGGGAAGAGAAACGTGTCACATCCTGGGCACACCAAGACTGGAGCTGCTGCAGCCTGCACTTCAGGACACAGGACATTGAAGTCAACACGGGAAGAGAAACGTGTCACATCCTGGGCACACCAAGACTGGAGCTGCTGCAGCCTGCACTTCAGGACCAAATTGCCGGGAAGAGCAACGTGTCGAGGAGCTGCTGCAGCCTGCACTTCAGTCCACAGGACATTGAAGTCAACACGGGAAGAGCAACGTGTCACATCCTGGACTGGAGCTGCTGCAGTCTGCACTTCAGGACACAGGAATTGAAGTCCGGGAAGAGAACCTGTCACATCCTGACCCAAGACTGGAGCTGCTGCAGCCTGCACTTCAGGACACAGGACATTGAAGTGAAGAGGTCACATCCTGGGCACACCAAGACTGGAGCTGCTGCAGCCTGCAAGGACACAGGACCACCGAAGGTACTATCGGGACAGGCTGGAGCTGCCAGCACTTCAGTACACAGGACGTCACCTACCCACATCCCTTTCCAGACTGGAGCTGGCAGTCTGACTTCAGTCACAGGACATTGACCTCAACGGGAAGAAGAAATTCCGGTACATAGTCACCGTGGTCACACATATGTACCATGGGAGTGCGATGCCACCCCAATCTCCTCACTTGATGCTAGTCAGGGAGCCGTCGGCACTCAAAGCCATTTTCGCCCGACATTGAAGTCTACCGAAACCACATCCTGGGCACACCAAGACTGGAGCTGCTGCAGCCTGCACATCATCAGCAAGACTGATGAGCCTGCATCCAGGCTAAAGGGGAAACTCAGGCAAGAGGTGTTGCTGCTATTCTGCAATCAACCTTGGGACAACTCAACACAGGATTGCCATCCTGCACACCAACCTCAGTCGGAATCCATTCCACTGATCTCTAACCCACCTGCACCTTTGAACTCTGTGCCTGCGACCAGATGTTCCACCATTCCAGCCGACCCAGTCTCCCCACTAATTTGTCCCTGTCACCCAAGAGCAAAGTGGAGTCGGCGTTCCACAGGAAGATTCCGGTACCAGAATCTTTTCTTCAGGGGGCCTCTGTGACATAAGTGTCCCGCGCGACCCGCTTTCTTTATTTCTTATCTACACCCCCCCCCCCTCCTGCTCAGCCTGCACTTCCCCACCCCCCACCCTCTCCTGGGCACACCAAGACTGGATGTCTCGACCAGCCGCCACGTTAATTGCCATCCACCACATCAAAGAGAACGCCGATTAAGGGAGAGAACCATGTCTCTCCTTGATCTACCCACTTCAGGACACAGTCGGCATGTAACCCCTACAGAGGTTATCTCCCTTCAGCCTGCACCCCACAGGACATTGAAGTCAACACGGGAAGAGAAACTTGTCACATCCTGGGCACACCAAGACTCTGCTCAGCCTCACGAGACACAGTGACAACCGGGAAGGTCGGTCACATCCTTTGAAGACCTTCCTTTCCAGCCTGCACGAGAACAGGATTTGAATGTCGGCACGTGATAAGGATGTAACTGGCGCGTGATTGCATTCGGTACTAGTATGCATAAAACATTATAGCATCATCTTGGAGCTGTGCACTGCACTAAACACAATGACAGGCTTTCATTGTTTGAAAGTGAAGGCTATAATTGGAGTGGTGAGTCAAAGTTGGGCACACAAGACTGCTGAAGCGTAGCTAGAGCAACACTCACAACCAGTCATAATAAGCCCACTAGTAAGTATTATTGATGAGAAACGTGTCACATCCTTGAGACACCAAGACTGGAGCTGCTAGCCTGCACTTCAGGATCTAGATCCTATGTTCAATGACAATAAGGAGTAGATAGATATGTTATAGAAAAGACAGTGGTAAACATTCTATTCTATTCACATCCTGCACACACCATTTGGAGCTGTGCAGCCTGTTTCAGGACACAGGACATTGAAGTGGGACTTGAACCAAGACTTTTGGTACCAGGACATTGAAGTCAATGCGGGAAGAGAACCATGTCACATCCTGGGCACACCAAGACTGGAGCTGCTGCAGCCTGCACTTCAGGACACAGGACATTGAAGTCAACACGGGAGAGTGATGGGCACACCAAGACTGGAGCTGTGCAGCCTGACTTCACCAGGACATTTCAACACGGGAAGAGAAACGTGTCATGTTGGAGCTGCACACTTCAGGACACAGGACATTGAAGATCTCAGTTTGTTAACTGAAATTCAGTTTATTTATTAACTAGTGCTATTGTACAAGGGAAGCCTTCTAGTCACATTGGGCACACCACTACTGGAGCTGCCGCAGCCTGCACTTCAGGACACAGGACATTGAAGTCAACACGGGAAGAGCTCCTGTGTCACATCCTGGGCACACCAAGACTGGAGCTGATGCAGCCTGACTTCACACAGGACATTGACGTCAACACGGGAAGAGAAACCCGTCACATCCTGGGCACACCAAGACTGGACTGCTGCAACCGTGCACTTCAGGCGACAGGACATTGAAGTCAACACGGGAAGAGCTACTCTCACCTGACGAGCAAGCCCAGGCACACCAGCACTCGCCGATCACTAAGTCAACACGGAGGAACTCACATCCACAGCTAAGTCCACCAGGACACAGGACAGGCCAATCATTTGAACTTTCCTACGGACACTGAAGATAATTAGTAACCCTTCCGGCATGGGGCGAACCTTATAGAAAGACAAAAGTCTTGTCAATCCTGGGCATTTCATTGTTTTTCATTCATATTGAAGTTTTGGCGCCATTGAGCTGCTTTATTATTATTGCCTGCACTTCTTACACAGGATTTTGAAGTAAATACGGGAAGAGCAAGTGTCAAATAATGGAGCTGCTGCACCCTTTGGTCAGACTGAAGTCAACACGGGAAGAGAAGTGTCACATCCTGGGCACACCAAGACTGGAGCTGCTGCAGCCTGCACTTCAGGACACAGGACATTGAAGTCAACACGGGAAGAGCAACGTGTCACATGTATTTCACACAATCACTGGAGCCTGAACCCTGCACAAAGGATACATTTATTAGATGAAAACGGGCCGAGAAACGTGCTCACATCCCATACCCAAGAGAAGTGCTGCTAAAGCCTGCACTTCTACTTGAAAATTTAACACACTAAAAGTCTGAGGACACAGGACTTGAAGCAACTTTTAAGAGAAACATTACCTCGTCACAATCTGGAGCATACCCTAGAGAAGTGGGAAGAGAAACATGTCAATCCTGGGCAAATTTTCTACTTGAACAGGATTTAACAACACGGGAAGAAAAGTCTTCCCTAAGAGGAGCTGTTAGCCTTTTAACCCATGTCACATCCTGGGCACACCAAGACTCTGCTGCAGTGGACACAGTGGTGAAGCAAGAGCAACGTGTCACACCTTCTGACGGCAGTGAACATTGAAGGTCAACACGGGAAGAGCAACGTGTCACATCCTGGGCACACCAAGACTGGAGCTGCTGCAGCCTACACTTCAGGACACAGGACATTGAAGTCAACACGGGAAGAGAAAATATGTCACATCCTGGGCACACCAAAAGCTGGAGAATGGACAAGTATATTAAGGCAGACAGATAGTAGATGACAGGACATTGAAGTCAAAGGGAAGAGAACAGGCCTGGGCACACCAAGACTGGAGCTGATGCAGCCTGAACTTCAGGACACAGGACATTGAAGTCAATACGGGAAGAGAAACATGTCACATCCTGGGCACACCAAGACTGGAGCTGCTGCAGCCTGCACTTCAGGACACAGGACATTGAAGTCAACACGGGAAGAGAAACAGGTCACATCCTGGGCACACCAAGACTGGAGCTGCTGCAGCCTGACTTCAGGACACAGGACATTGAAGTCAAAACGGGAAGAGAACCATGTCACATCCTGGGCACACCAAGACCAAGACTGGAGCTGCAGCCTCACTTCAGGACACAGACATTGAAGTAGGGGAAGTACACATCCTGCACACCATATGGAGCTGTTGGCTGACAGAAGTCAACACGGGAAGAGCAACGTGTCACATCCTGGGCACACCAAGACTGGAGCTGATGCAGCCTACACTTCAGGACACAGGACATTGAAGTCAACACGGGAAGAGAAACATGTCACATCCTGGGCACACCAAGACTGGAGCTGCTGCAGCCTACACTTCAGGACACAGGACATTGAAGTCAACACGGGAAGAGCAACGTGTCACATCCTGGGCACACCAAGACTGGAGCTGCTGCAGCCTGCACTTCAGGACACAGGACATTGAAGTCAACACGGGAAGAGAAACATGTCACATCCTGGGCACACCAAGACTGGAGCTGCTGCTCACTTCAGGACACAGGACATTGAAGTCAACACGGGAAGAGAACCATGTCACATCCTGGGCACACCAAGACTGGAGCTGCTGCAGCCTGCACTTCAGGACACAGGACATTGAAGTCAACACGGGAAGAGCAACCATGTCACATCCTGGGCACACCAAGACTGGAGCTGCTGCAGCCTGCACTTCAGGACACAGGACATTGAAGTCAACACGGGAAGAGAACCATGTCACATCCTGGGCACACCAAGACTGGAGCTGCTGCAGCCTGCACTTCAGGACACAGGACATTGAAGTCAACACGGGAAGAGAAACATGTCACATCCTGGGCACACCAAGACTGGAGCTGCTGCAGCCTGCACTTCAGGACACAGGACATTGAAGTCAACACGGGAAGAGAAACGTGTCACATCCTGGGCACACCAAGACTGGAGCTGCTGCAGCCTGCACTTCAGGACACAGGACATTGAAGTCAACACGGGAAGAGCAACGTGTCACATCCTGGGCACACCAAGACTGGAGCTGCTGCAGCCTGCACTTCAGGACACAGGACATTGAAGTCAACACGGGAAGAGAACCATGTCACATCCTGGGCACACCAAGACTGGAGCTGCTGCAGCCTGCACTTCAGGACACAGGACATTGAAGTCAACACGGGAAGAGAACCATGTCACATCCTGGGCACACCAAGACTGGAGCTGCTGCAGCCTGCACTTCAGGACACAGGACATTGAAGTCAACACGGGAAGAGAACCATGTCACATCCTGGGCACACCAAGACTGGAGCTGCTGCAGCCTGCACTTCAGGACACAGGACATTGAAGTCAACACGGGAAGAGAAACCATGTCACATCCTGGGCACACCAAGACTGGAGCTGCTGCAGCCTGCACTTCAGGACACAGGACATTGAAGTCAACACGGGAAGAGAACCATGTCACATCCTGGGCACACCAAGACTGGAGCTGCTGCAGCCTGCACTTCAGGACACAGGACATTGAAGTCAACACGGGAAGAGAAACGTGTCACATCCTGGGCACACCAAGACTGGAGCTGCTGCAGCCTGCACTTCAGGACACAGGACATTGAAGTCAACACGGGAAGAGAACCATGTCACATCCTGGGCACACCAAGACTGGAGCTGCTGCAGCCTGCACTTCAGGACACAGGACATTGAAGTCAACACGGGAAGAGAAACGTGTCACATCCTGGGCACACCAAGACTGGAGCTGCTGCAGCCTGCACTTCAGGACACAGGACATTGAAGTCAACACGGGAAGAGCAACGTGTCACATCCTGGGCACACCAAGACTGGAGCTGCTGCAGCCTGCACTTCAGGACACAGGACATTGAAGTCAACACGGGAAGAGCAACGTGTCACATCCTGGGCACACCAAGACTGGAGCTGCTGCAGCCTGCACTTCAGGACACAGGACATTGAAGTCAACACGGGAAGAGAACCATGTCACATCCTGGGCACACCAAGACTGGAGCTGCTGCAGCCTGCACTTCAGGACACAGGACATTGAAGTCAACACGGGAAGAGCAACGTGTCACATCCTGGGCACACCAAGACTGGAGCTGCTGCAGCCTGCACTTCAGGACACAGGACATTGAAGTCAACACGGGAAGAGCAACGTGTCACATCCTGGGCACACCAAGACTGGAGCTGCTGCAGCCTGCACTTCAGGACACAGGACATTGAAGTCAACACGGGAAGAGCAACGTGTCACATCCTGGGCACACCAAGACTGGAGCTGCTGCAGCCTGCACTTCAGGACACAGGACATTGAAGTCAACACGGGAAGAGCAACGTGTCACATCCTGGGCACACCAAGACTGGAGCTGCTGCAGCCTGCACTTCAGGACACAGGACATTGAAGTCAACACGGGAAGAGCAACGTGTCACATCCTGGGCACACCAAGACTGGAGCTGCTGCAGCCTGCACTTCAGGACACAGGACATTGAAGTCAACACGGGAAGAGAACCATGTCACATCCTGGGCACACCAAGACTGGAGCTGCTGCTCACTTCAGGACACAGGACATTGAAGTCAACACGGGAAGAGAACCATGTCACATCCTGGGCACACCAAGACTGGAGCTGCTGCAGCCTGCACTTCAGAATTACAGGACATTGGATATTTCTCCTCACGGACATTTAGCCCCAAGGCTACTGCACTGAGACAAAGGCTAAGCTATAAAAAGCATAGCTGAATTGGAGAGACGGGGAGAAGGAGGGAGAGAGAGAGAGGGGGGGGGGAGGGAGAGACAGACAGACAGACACCCAGACAGAAACACACAGACAGAGACAGAGAGAGACAGAGAGAGACAGAGAGAGAAATAGTGACAAGGACGGTATAAGCTATTTAGTCTATGATGCTGAGACAGACAGACAGACAGACAGACACAGCTGTTTCTCTCGTGCAAACCGGGACACGCCCAAAATCCGACTGTTCTATTCATCAAACTAGCATAAGCCTAAGAATACTAGTTCCACCTCCACCCCATTAATATTTGATCCACCCCTTCCCTACCCCTCTTAGTTGTGACTTGCGGTGCATGGTGTGATTGTCCGTCCGCCTTTGTGTCTCTGTATGTGTGTGTACATGCACGTAAGTAAAGATAGATGGGTGAGTGGATTTTTGTATGTATGTATGTATGTATGTATGTATGTATGTATGTATGTATGTATGTATGTATGTATGTATGTACTATGTATGTATGCATGTATGTATGTATGTATGTATGTATGTATGTGTATGTATGTACTATGTATGTATGCATGTATGCATGTATGTATGTATGTATGTATGTATGTATGTATGTATGTATGTATGTATGTATGTGTACATGCACGTAAGTAGGGATAGATGGGCGAGTGGATGTATGTATGTATGTGTGTACATGTAGGGATAGTGTACATGCATGTAAGTATGTATGTGATATATATGTGTGTACATGCACGTAAGTAGGGATATATGTATGCATGTATGTATATATGTATGTATGTGTACATGTGTGTGCGTACATGCACGTAAGTAGGGATAGATGGGTGGGTGTATGTATGCATCATGTATGTATGTACACATGTATGTATGCATGTATGTAAATTATGTATGTATGTGTCAAGTAAAAGAAAGAAGTCAGAAAAAACAAATGACTCACTGAGAGTGAGAGCGAGAGATAGAGAGAGACAGATAGAGAGAGAGAGAGAGAGAGGGGGGGGAGAGAACCCGAAGCATGAACAATATTACTGTTTTAAGTGTTTGAACATTTCTGGACTACGGCTGTGTATTATAGTAAATTACAAACACACCCACGCACACAAAGCACGCACGCACCCCCTCCACACACACACTTGTAAAACTGAAGAAACAAGTGCAACTCCGAGCGGCTGCAAAGTCCCCTCGCAGCATCGCCGAGCTACTCCGAAATCGGAATGTGTCGGCTGTACACATACATAAAAACGCATCAAAACAGCACGTAACTACATAAAAACGCATCAAAACAGCACGTAAGTGAATAGTTTTTTTATATATAGCCTTGGGGTTCGGACCCGTGATTTGAGCGCGCGCGCACAGAAACATTCATGACAACTGTGTTATAGACCATTCATCAAGAAATGTTGTGAAAAAAACTGCATTAAAATACATGCAACACTTCGCGAGATATTAGCGATTATGTGTTTCGGGGTTTGAACCCCGTAACTGGCGCGACCTTGACCTTAATGTAAAACTAAATACATCAGTGGATAGCTTGCATCTTGGCAAACTAGTATACCAAATTTGATGATGATAGACTGAATAGTTTTTGAGAAAAACGGACGAATAGCCGGACGGACGGAGGCACGCCGGACGGACGGACGGACACCGGACGGACGGACGGCGGACGGACGGACGGACCAGACAAAAACAATAGCTCCCCGAACCTTCGGCTCGGGGACTAAAATGCATGAGGCAGTGAGGTTCGGTGCAATACAAGTGTATTGTGTAAGTGAGTGAGAGAGAGAGAGGGGAGATGAGGGATGGAGAGAGAGAGGGGGGGGGGGAGAGAGAGAGAAAAAAAGACACACAGAGAGACAGAGAGAGACAGAGACAGAGACACAGAGAGAGAGAGAGAGGTGTGGGTGAATAAAGAGTAGGAAGTTGTTGTTACTGTTAGTGTTAAATTTTGTTTGAAATATTCTGGACAATGATGCATATATATATTTGTAGATTTTCTAAAATTTGCATTAAAGTAATTAATATGCATGTATGTGTGTTGTATGTATACATGTATGAAAAGAGGGGAAGATGAAGGAGAGATAGAGACATACTGGCAGAGAGACGGATTATACCGAGAGCAAGAGAGCGAGAGGGAGAGAGAGCGAGAGAGAGAGAGAGAGAGGGGGATGGAGAGAGAGGGGGGGGGGAGTCAGACAGACAGACAGACAAACAGGCAGACAGACAGAAGGAGAGAGAAAGCTAATTGAAGAAAATAAGGACGAAAAAACACACCTCTCTTCCCACGTTTAATTGGGGGAACTTCTGACGCGGAAACCCCTCTTGTCATTGAGCTGTCGGTTTCCAATGGAGAGAAATGTCACTGCGACCTCGCAACAAGTCAAGGTGAAGGTCACAGGTGAAGGTCACGGGATCAAGGCGAAGATCAGGGGATCAGGGTGAAGGTCACAGGATCCATGTTACGGTCACAGGATCAAGATAAAGATCATATAAGCTCCACAACAAAAATTATCGCATAAAGAGATTTGCAAAGAATGTCTTCCACTCAAGCCTACTGTGCTTCATATTTTAAGATTGTAGTACATTAGGTTTTCACTTATTAACAAAACTACTTGAATCCTCGTAAGCCCCATCGGATATAGTAATCAAGCGGACAAGGGTGCATTGTGTATGCTTGTAATGAGGAACATTTATTTAGCGCCCATCCTACTATGTGGGATACAGGGCGTTTCTTAGCTTGGTTGCTCCTTTGCTTAGCGGGATGACGACGAAAATGGAGTTTTACGTCCTCTCGGTCTGAACCAGACACATATGGGACATTTGTAAATACAAATATGGTGGGAACAATACTGGAGGCAATGCCCGGAGGCAGTACGAAACCAGCAAAGTCCCGTTATTTTTTATTAATACAGATAGCTGTAGAGGTGACCACGCCTCGGTTAAACCTCATCGGCTATGGCACCGCCACAAGTTAGTATAGCGGGATGAGGTAACGATGGGAAATAGGCCAGGGTTGAGCAAGACAAGAAAGGGGGATTAATTGTAGAATTCATAAAATAGCTTTTAAATTTCAGCAAACAGTGTGCTTCATAATCGCCAAAACATTCGCTAGATTCGAAGTCAGACTAAAAGAAAAATCTAACAAAATCAAAACGGCGATGAAATTCTGCAAAACGGTTTCAGCGTACATATTTTAAAAAAAAAATTAAATAGTGACCTGAATGAAGGGAAATAACTCTCCAAATTAACTCCCTCCACCAAAGTAATTTACGGCGCCATCGCCTAGCAAATCATAAGCAACAGCCACAGGGAAACAGACACTTCATCCTCAGTCATCTATTATAAGTATACCATTTCTTCAGCCAGCCGTCATGCTGATCATGATGACGTCATGAGAAACGTTGTTTAGGGATCCGATCTTGCCTTGCTTGGGCCTTTATTGTGATGGGCGTGATGACGTCAGAGCAGAGAATGTAAAGCTACGTCATAGCTCCCAGATGAGGGAGGAGGCACCAACCTCCATCCAGCCCACTCCTCTGCAGAAATCGGCTGATGGAGCCTTAAGTGAACAGCACAGCCCTAAGGAAACCTTCCAGATAATTATCAGGGTTTCTGCTTGCTCCTTCCCTTGTTTGCTGACGACTCATTCTTTTTTGTACTCCCAGTTATATGAGAACAGGAGTACATTGCAATCCGAACAAGGGCCTCTGTCTGTGTGTGTGTGTGTGTGTGTGTGTGTGTGTGTGTGTGTGTGTGTGTGCGTGTGCGCGTGCGTGTGCGTGCGTGCGTGCGTGTGCGCGTGCGTGCGTGCGTGCGTGTGTGTGTGTGTGTGTGTGTGTGTGTGTGTGTGCGTGTGCGTGTGCGTGTGTGTGTGTGTGTGTGTGTGAAGTCAAATCAAAATTATTTTTATGTGTACGTACGTGCGTGCGTGTATGTGCGTGCGTTATGTGCGTCTGTATGT
>CM065707.1:19370607-19453107 GCA_017654935.2 Phymorhynchus buccinoides
GAGCACGAGCAGCAATAACAGGTTATGCCTTCTATTTGATCCAGGTAATTAAAATAAGCCAGGAGAGTTTTGTCCCGTGGTGCCACCAGAAGTGCTCGTTGTCAAGGCTACAAGCACCTAACTTATGAATAATTCATCCAGGAAGCATCAGTAGGTCTAATTTGTGAGGCCTCGTTTTGATTACATTAATTCAGTAAGCTTATAGCAGGTGATGGCAGATGTTGGGTTGGTGCTGTGGAGGAGAATAGTTATGATATAATAATACTCACTCAGAGGCACATATTATGCAAACATACAAGCAAGCATTCAGCATCTTTCTCACTTAGTCTTGGTTATTCAATGTTCTGTTGTTGTTGTGTGTGGGTTTTTTGGGTTGTTGTTTTTTTGCTTTCAGGGGTTGTTATGAGCAATCTACCTGCCGTTTTGGATTCTACGTAATCTTTAATATCAAAGTGTTTCTTTTTCTTCAGAATTCATGCTTTTGAGTAGGCCTACGATTTTCATTAATGTGTTCTGTTTGCAGGCTTAAGTTATTATGGTCGTGAATTTAACAGCAACATCAGAACCAAGGCTTCTTTTCTCAACTGGGTTAGTTGACCCATAAGGACCATATCCCCAAAACCTGTCCCCAAAAAATGTCCTCAAGTCCTCGGGGGCAGGAGAGTAGAGGATGTCTGAGCAAGGCATCTTCATTGTCAAGAAATGCCGGTAGAGTTGTAGTTCATGTTCACCACTCTCAATCTCCGATTCTGGTTCTTTCCGTTTCATGACAATAACCCTAGGCTGGTCCTAACCACACACCCTTTCCGAGAATGGCCCGGTAGATCGCTGCTTATCAGTGACAATAATGATTAAACAAGACAGTTTGAGGGGGGGGGGGGGGGGGGGGGGGGGTCTAAAGAAGAACTGAACTTGACTGTGTATTATGTTCCAGCCCAGTTCTTCAGCATTGCAGGACTGACTGTCGGTTTTTGCAATGTTAGGTAGGGTTACAAATTGTGTAACAGTTAGGCCGTGTACACACATAAGCGGATGTTCCATGCGGAAACCCGTGCGCAATCCATAAATAAGTGAAACAAAGAAGGGGAAAGATTATGTGCGCACGTGTCCAAATTTCCCCTATATGAGTAAACTTTTATCCTTCTTTCTTCCACTTATTTAGGGTTTTCCGTACGGAACCTATGCGTTTAATGTGAACCCGGCCTTAGGGTCGTTGATCTTGTATCTTGTATGACTGTCATGTTGGTCATTTGGGGGTATTCGACTATTCGTTTAAATGAAGATAATCAAATAAATCAAGCCCCAAATCAAGAACAGCTGTGTAGCTGTGTTAGGGAATTCTAATTGTTTGGCAATGCATGTTCTGTGAGAAAGGAGGTAAGCTTAGCCTAGGAATCGGGGTGACAAAAGTAGAGACCCAGTGAGAGAGAGAGAGAGAGAGAGAGAGAGAGAGAGAGAGAGAGAGAGAGAGAGGAGAGAGAGAGAGAGAGAGAGAGAGAGAGAGAGAGAGAGAGAGAGAGAGAGAGAGAGAGAGAGAGAAAGAGGGGGGGGGAGGGAGAGAGAGAGAGAGAGAGAGAGGGAGGGAGAGAGAGAGAGAGAGAGGGGGGGGAGAGAGAGAGAGAGAGAGAGGGGGGGAGAGAGAGAGACTCGGAATCATGACTTAAGCCAACAGCCCCTATCATGACAATAGCACAAATAGATACATCAATGAGAGAGAGAGAGAGAGAGAGAGAGAGAGAGAAAGAGGGGGGGGAGGGAGAGAGAGAGAGAGAGAGAGGGAGGGAGAGAGACAGGGAGATGGGGGGGGGGAGAGAGAGAGAGAGAGAGGGGGGAGAGAGAGACTCGGAATCATGACTTAGGCCAACAGCCCCTATCATGACAATAGCACAAATAGATACATCAATGAAGAGAGAGAGAGAGAGAGAGATGAGAGAGAGAGAGAGAGAGAGAGAGAGAGAGAGAGAGAGAGAGAGAGAGAGAGAGAGAGAGAGAGAGAGAGAGATAAAAACAAACAGACAGACAGGCAGAGGCAAAGCGAAACAGGAGTGGGGGCGGCGGAAAGAAAGGGAGAACTACAGGGGATCGGGGAACGCAGCAAACACAGAGAGGAGGAAAAGGGGCGGGGTGGGGGGGGGGGCAGAAACAGACATATACAAACAAACAAGCACACTGTGTCATTAAAAGCTCATTACTGCATGTGCCAGTTTTATCAGACAGAAGAAATGAGTGAAACAAAGAGTGGGAGATGGGAGGAGGGGGGGAGACAAGGGTGTGGTAGGTATATAAAAAAAAGATGTGTCTCTGTGTGTGTGTGTGTGTGTGTGTGTGTGTGTAGGGGGGTGGGTGTATGTGTGTGTGTGTGTGTGTAGGGGGGGGGGGGTGGGGGTGTATGTGTGTGTGTGTGTGTGTGTGTGTGTGTGTGTGTGTGTGTGTGTGTGTGTATGTGTGTGTGTGTGTGTGTGGCATGAACGGAGGGAGGAGGGGAGGGTGCCTAACCTTGGCCTATTTTGTTTGGCAACCACACTATTATGTGTCCTACAGCTGATTCCCTCTGGCCCAACCAAAGTGAGCCCCACCCAATGCTTTGCCTCTACATTGCTTCACACCAGTGCAAGTAAAGTTGTTGAGCACTCTTTGTTGCTTTGTGTGCGTGTCTGTCTGTATGTTAGCACAATTCTGCTCAAAATTCTACCTTTTGATGTCCATTTTCTCTGGAAATCACGTAAAAAAAAGTTTTTACAAAGTTGATTTAGTCTTCGATTTTATGTTCAAGGAAGATCATATTTTGTTTCGAAATGGAATAAAACTTAACAAACAATATATATTCGTTATTGAACGTAATGGTGATCTTATAAAAGTCATATCCCCTACTCTTTTTTAGCAGTAGGCCCCTATAGCAAAGGACAGATATCCATTAATTTATATCATGGAGGGTTAGAGTATCACCTAGGTGAAGTCTGGAGTTCTTCGAATACAGGATAATTGAAGACACGTTCATTTACGTATCTAGTTATAATAGTTGGTTATTTATTTGTTTGCTTATGATTTATTTGTTTCACTTACTTCGCAAGAATGGTCAAACATAACGGGCAGATTTTTTATTCATGAAAATTAATTTCGGGAAAAGTTGGGACGTCATTCTTTAGAAACTTTGGAGATAAAAAAAAAATTCAAATTTGGAAGCAATCAAAATTATTGTTTGGGCACGGGCCGGTGTTGCTTGGCGGGGTTGGGGGAGGTTGGTTTCTTTCTTTCTTTTCTTTTTCTCATGTGTACCCTTCAAAGATGCAAAAATAGGGGAAGACGGGGTAAAAAGCGCATGGGCGGGTAAGAATCCCACCCCAATTATCTCATGAAATGAAGCAAATTTCAGTCTCATTTTGCCCATGAGACGAGCGTTAATGTCTAGCATTCGTCTCATGGGCAAATTTGACTGAAATTTTCTTTATTTCATGAGATAATTGGGGTGGGCTTCTTACCCGCCCATGCGCTTTTTACCCCGTCTTCCCCTAGCATCGTAGTGAAATGAACTCTTGCATGCTTTAGTATTGGTATAGGCCTTGAGTCTAGGTTTTGTTGTTGTTGTTTGTTGTTTGGGCACGGGCCGGTATTGCAGAAGAGCAAGAATAGCATCGTAGTGAAATGAACTCTTGCATGATTTAGTACTTGAGTCTAGTTTTTTTGTGGGTTTTTTTTTGAATCAGAAGAGCTGTTTCCTCAAATGGAGGTTTACACTGCGCCAGTACTTTCTATTGTTGTTAATGAGCTTCGGGGTGGGGTGGGGAGGGTGTCAGTGGGTTAACTGCTATTCACACCACCACCACGCCTCACGTTGTTTTCATTCTTAGCCTATTATCCTCATTACTGCTTTCACGCGGTGTTTGCAATTAACCCACGCCCAACCAACCGACATACAGTCCATTGTTACGGTTAACTTTGCGATGTACCCCCTAGTCCATGCGTCCCCGTCTCTATGTGTCACCAATTTTGTCTCTTTGTGTCACCAATTTTGTCTCTTTGTGTCACTTATATTGTCTCTATGTGTCACCTAACTTGTCTCTTTGTGTCACCTATTAATAATACTAATTTTTGTCTCTATGTGTCACCGATTTTGTCTCTATGTGTCACCGATTTTGTCTCTATGTGTCACCGATTTTGTCTCTATGTGTCACCGATTTTGTCTCTATGTGTCACCGATTTTGTCTCTATGTGTCACCGATTTTGTCTCTATGTGTCACCGATTTTGTCTCTATGTGTCACCGATTTTGTCTCTATGTGTCACCGATTTTGTCTCTATGTGTCACCGATTTTGTCTCTTTGTGTCACCGATTTTGTCTCTTTGTGTCACCGATTTTGTCTCTATGTGTCACCGATTTTGTCTCTATGTGTCACCGATTTTGTCTCTATGTGTCACCGATTTTGTCTCTATGTGTCACCGATTTTGTCTCTTTGTGTCACCGATTTTGTCTCTATGTGTCACCGATTTTGTCTCTTTGTGTCACCGATTTTGTCTCTATGTGTCACCGATTTTGTCTCTTTGTGTCACCTATTTTGTCTCTATGTGTCACCGATTTTGTCTCTTTGTGTCACCGATTTTGTCTCTATGTGTCACCGATTTTGTCTCTATGTGTCACCTATTTTGTCTCTATGTGTCACCGATTTTGTCTCTATGTGTCACCGATTTTGTCTCTATGTGTCACCGATTTTGTCTCTGTGTCACCGATTTTGTCTCTTTGTGTCACCGATTTTGTCTCTATACGTCACTGATTTTCTCTCTGTGTCACCGATTTTGTCTCTATGTGTCACCGATTTTGTCTCTTTGTGTCACCGATTTTGTCTCTATGTGTCACCGATTTTGTCTCTATGTGTCACCGATTTTGTCTCTATGTGTCACCGATTTTGTCTCTTTGTGTCACCGATTTTGTCTCTATACGTCACTGATTTTGTCTCTATGTGTCACCGATTTTGTCTCTATACGTCACCGATTTTGTCTCTATACGTCACTGATTTTGTCTCGATGCGTCACTGATTTTCTCTATGCGTCACCGATTTTGTCTCTATGCGTCACTGATTTTCTCTATGTGTCACCGATTTTGTCTCTTTGTGTCACCGATCTTGTCTCTATGTGTCACCGATTTTGTCTCTATGTGTCACCGATTTTGTCTCTATGTGTCACCGATTTTGTCTCTATGTGTCACCGATTTTGTCTCTATGTGTCACCGATTTTGTCTCTATGTGTCACCGATTTTGTCTCTATGTGTCACCGATTTTGTCTCTATACGTCACTGATTTTCTCTATGTGTCACCGATTTTGTCTCTATGTGTCACCGATTTTGTCTCTTTGTGTCACCGATCTTGTCTCTATGTGTCACCGATCTTGTCTCTATGTGTCACCTATTTTGTCTCTTTGTGTCACCGATTTTGTCTCTTTGTGTCACCGATTTTGTCTCTATGTGTCACCGATTTTGTCTCTATGTGTCACCGATCTTGTCTCTATGTGTCACCGATTTTGTCTCTATGTGTCACCGATTTTGTCTCTATGTGTCACCGATCTTGTCTCTATGTGTCACCGATTTTGTCTCTATGTGTCACCGATTTTGTCTCTTTGTGTCACCGATTTTGTCTCTTTGTGTCACCGATTTTGTCTCTTTGTGTCACCGATTTTGTCTCTATGTGTCACCGATTTTGTCTCTTTGTGTCACCGATTTTGTCTCTTTGTGTCACCGATTTTGTCTCTATGTGTCACCGATTTTGTCTCTTTGTGTCACCGATTTTGTCTCTATGTGTCACCGATTTTGTCTCTATGTGTCACCGATTTTGTCTCTTTGTGTCACCTATTTTGTCTCTATGTGTCACCGATTTTGTCTCTTTGTGTCACCGATTTTGTCTCTATGTGTCACCGATTTTGTCTCTTTGTGTCACCTATTTTGTCTCTATGTGTCACCGATTTTGTCTCTTTGTGTCACCGATTTTGTCTCTTTGTGTCACCGATTTTGTCTCTATGTGTCACCTATTTTGTCTCTTTGTGTCACCGATTTTGTCTCTATGTGTCACCGATTTTGTCTCTTTGTGTCACCTATTTTGTCTCTATGTGTCACCGATTTTGTCTCTTTGTGTCACCGATTTTGTCTATGTGTCACCGATTTTGTCTCTATGTGTCACCGATTTTGTCTCTATGTGTCACCGATTTTGTCTCTATGTGTCACCGATTTTGTCTCTATGTGTCACCGATTTTGTCTCTATGTGTCACCGATTTTGTCTCTATGTGTCACCGATTTTGTCTCTTTGTGTCACCGATTTTGTCTCTATACGTCACTGATTTTGTCTCTATGTGTCACCGATTTTGTCTCTATACGTCACCGATTTTGTCTCTATACGTCACTGATTTTGTCTCTATGCGTCACTGATTTTCTCTATGCGTCACCGATTTTGTCTCTATACGTCACTGATTTTGTCTCTATGTGTCACCGATTTTGTCTCTATGTGTCACCGATTTTGTCTCTATGTGTCACCGATTTTGTCTCTATGTGTCACCGATTTTGTCTCTATGTGTCACCGATTTTGTCTCTATGTGTCACCGATTTTGTCTCTATGTGTCACCGATTTTGTCTCTATACGTCACCGATTTTGTCTCTATGTGTCACCGATTTTGTCTCTATGTGTCACCGATTTTGTCTCTTTGTGTCACCGATCTTGTCTCTATGTGTCACCGATCTTGTCTCTATGTGTCACCGATTTTGTCTCTATGTGTCACCTATTTTGTCTCTTTGTGTCACCGATTTTGTCTCTTTGTGTCACCGATTTTGTCTCTATGTGTCACCGATTTTGTCTCTATGTGTCACCGATTTTGTCTCTATGTGTCACCGATTTTGTCTCTATGTGTCACCGATTTTGTCTCTATGTGTCACCGATTTTGTCTCTATGTGTCACCGATTTTGTCTCTTTGTGTCATCGATTTTGTCTCTTTGTGTCATCGATTTTGTCTCTTTGTGTCACCGATTTTGTCTCTATGTGTCACCGATTTTGTCTCTATGTGTCACCGATTTTGTCTATGTGTCACCGATTTTGTCTCTATGTGTCACCGATTTTGTCTCTTTGTGTCACCGATCTTGTCTCTATGTGTCACCGATTTTGTCTCTATGTGTCACCGATTTTGTCTCTTTGTGTCACCGATTTTGTCTCTATGTGTCACCGATTTTGTCTTTATGTGTCACCGATCTTGTCTCTATGTGTCACCTATTTTGTCTCTATGTGTCACCTATTTTGTCTCTGTGTCACCGATTTTGTCTCTATGTGTCACCGATTTTGTCTCTATGTGTCACCGATTTTGTCTATGTGTCACCGATTTTGTCTCTATGTGTCACCGTACAGCACTACACATGTATCACAGATTCAAATTACAATTCAAGCATCCACCATTATTGAAAAACAACGACCTTTCTTGGTCTTTGAATTATCAACAACTGTCTTTTTGCATCTTTTGTGGATTTGTCCTATGCTAAAGAAATAACAAACTGAAAGTACTTACACTTTCAAATAAGTGATGCAGTAAAGACTAAATAAATTAGCATACTATACTGACCGAAAAAAGTAACTGGCCACTTTTTTTCTTTTTTTTGTAATATCAAAACAAAAGAAAGGATTAAACATTTATTGGGCTTCTTTGTGTACGGCAAGCATAAGAATTCGTGAGTTATTTAATGCACGTGAATATTGTGCAGTAGGCTACGATCGCGATAATGACAAAAACAGATATCACGTGCCTCATTTCTCGCTTTATACGTGCACACATTAAAAAATGCCTGAACTGTAATCTCTGAACCAAATGCCAACTTTATCCATACTTTTGCATTGAACAAGCCCATGTCGCATGAAAAAAGGTAGCTCGTAAAAATAAAAAGCTCGCTACTATGAGAGTCTGTATTTGCGACAACCACAAATTTCACTTTTTCTGTACTTTAACCATTTAACTAACTCTAACCCTAACCCTAACCCTAGAAAAAAAGTGAAATTTGTGGTTCATGCTCAATGTCGCAAATATACACTGTCATAGGTAGCGAGCTTTTTATTTTTACGAGCTACCTGTTTTCAGGCGACAGCCCACACGTAAAGATGCCACGCTTATCTGAAGGTGAGAGACTTCGTGCTGTTGGCATTTTGCAAGGGGGAGCATCCATTTCTGCGACAGCAAGGCACTTTGGAGTGACCAGACAGACTGTCCGGCTGTGGCATCGTCGATATGTGGCGACAGGAACGACCTCTGACCTTCAACGCAGTGGGCGCCCAAGAGTGACGACTCCTCAACAGGATCGGTTTATCGCCCTGACACACCTGCGGAACCGCTTCCAGCCCAGCACAGTCACTGCCCACACCATCCCTGGACTCAGGAGAATCAGCTCCAACACAGTGCGCAATCGTCTGCGTGAGAGAGGACTACGCGCAAGGCGTCCTGCAAGGCGACTAACTCTTCTCCAACATCACCGAAACGCCCGTCTAGCATTGAGACTGCTTAGTTCGTGAATCAATTGGATTTTGACCCTGTGACTTTTGTTTACACACCAGTCCTGAATGAATTGATGGAATTCGATCACGTGATTTCGGATTTGGTTTTTCTTTTGTGTATTCTGTACATGATAGATGAAGTTCACTTTGTTCAAATTTCATGATAATGGTTGTCCAATAAAAAGTTACAGCAAGAAATGTGGCCTGGTCAGTTACTTTTTTCGGTCAGTATATATAAACCGGTATTACTAAATCTGACAGTGGCTAAGTATTTTTTATTCACAATAGAAAGTGCTTTCTGCACTTTTTACTAACCATACTGCTATTTTGCACTGACAAAACAGATCGGTTTCTATATAGAAGCGTATAATAGTGTGCTTCATTTTTTTTTTAAAGAAGATTTTTTGCAAACTAGAAAATTTGAAAATCACAATGACCAATTTGTTTACGAAAGCATAGCAACCAATCCCCCACCCCCTCTCTGCCGACGCAAGGGGGCATACCAACACCTGCTGATCTCAAGATATTTTTACCTAATTGCTTTAAAACATTTGGCTCACTCAAGGCGTGTAAAAAATCCAAAAAAAATCTATGCAATCATGATCATTCGGCTCTGTGTGTGTGTGTGTGTGTGTGTGTGTGTGTGTGTGTGTGTGTGTGTGTGTGTGTGTGTCTGTCTGTCTGTAGTAATTTCAGTGTCTGCTTTTTCTCTGGATTTCTGCATGTAACCTTTCAAGGAAAATGATTTCCATAGGCCTACTGACATTAAAATACTGGCCTTAACCTTTGACCCTTAACCTGTCAATTGTGTTGCCATATCTTCCACATTTTCACAGTAATGCTCCCCAAATTTGGCAAGTTGGTATATTAACTTAAGGTGGCATAGTATGCTGGGTAACTTTTACGCTCCTGACCATTGACCTTGAACTTGTTAATGCTTTTAAAAAAAATAGTACACTTGTTAACAAATGGCCAAGCATACACAGACGAAGGTGTCAGTAAAACATACATTAAACAACATTTTCATGAAACACGGTGTCATCAACATACCACAGATAAACTGCACACAACCACACTAAAACCAGATGCATTCTTTTTTCCTGATTTGAAAACAATGATTATAATTTCTTGTAAGGGAAGCAAATCCCATGAATCATAGGGACCAAAAATCCACACATACAAAACAAAAATATTCACATGGAGAAAATAAACATAGTTAACAGTTTGCTTTCCACCAATGCACAACCAATCCACATTCCTCTTTCTTTTACTTTCATATCAAAAGCATGCAATCACACAGTGAGGCCATACGGTTCACCACCCCTTCCTTTACTTTAGTCCCTTGTCTGAATCAGACTTTCCCTAAGGCTTTTTTTTATTATCCCAGTTCAGAAACTTACGATTTTTTATCCCCCTTACTTTTAAAACAATGTTTTGAGATGGATAAACATAAATAAGTCCCTTGATCTTTGGACCCACCTCAAATATACTCCCACACTATTATGATGCTAACAAAAGTGGTGGAGAGAAGAAGGGGGGGGGGGGGTTATAGTGCACAGAATCAGTGACCAACATAGGGGTCATACTCCCTCACACACATACAGAATTACTAAGCATCTGGAGTATGTCGATTCTCTCAGCCCAGAATCATGTACATGGCGTCAATCTGCGGTTTGAAGAACTTGGCCAGTTCTTGCCTCTTGCTTTTGAAAGTCGGCGTCAGCAGGCCGTTCTCCACCGAGAATGGCTCAGGGTGCAAGTAGACGTCCCTGACGATTTCCAGAGATGAAAGCCCAGAACTTCTGCCCAGATCGTTCATCTTTTTTAGCACAAGGCACCTCACTTCAGGCATCTGACACAGCACTGCGAAGGTGTCTTTTATATCAATATGGAGGGTGTACTTGGCATATTTCATTAACTGCTGTTCGTCTGGCACTACAATGGCTACCACACTAGACTTGAGACTCTCCCCGTGCACATAGATCTGTGCCACCAGAAGGCTCTGAATAAACACATTTTCTATCTTCTCTGGAGCGATGTACTCTCCATGTGAAAGTTTGAAGATGTGTTTCTTCCTGTCGATGATCTTCAATGACCCAACCTGAGTCCACTGACCCACATCTCCGGTGTGCAGCCACCCCTCTTCATCCAGCACTTCATCCGTCTTGTCCTTGTCCTTCAGGTAGCCCTTGAACACGTTGGGCCCTTTGATGCAGACCTCCCCTTTGTTTTCTGAGGCACGGTAATCCATCTCGGGTATGTCGACCAGTTTGATGGTGGAACAGCTCATTGGGGGACCCACCGTACCGACACTGTCATCTCCAATCAGCTGCAGACAGCAGGTGGCGTGGTTTTCTGTTTGTCCGTAGCCCTCCAGCAGTGGACAGCCCACCACGCAGCGGAGGAAGGCCAGGACTTCAGGAGAAAGTGGCGCTGATCCTGTAACGATGACACGAACCCGACCTCCCAGCATCGCATGTATCTTATGGAAGACCAACATGTCCCAGAAGCTGTCTTTACGTATGATTCGTCTCCTCAGTTCTCCCCGTTTGCTGTGGAGTGCCATGTTGAACAGAAGTTTCTTCAGAGCGCTGGAACTGGCCCCTAATAATACCTTGTCGTAAAAGCGGTTGAGCAGGCAAGGGACACAGGGGAAAATTGTGGGCTTCAACTCCTTGATGTCGTCCATCAGTTTGTCGATTTCTCCCTGGAAAAAGCCAATCTGACTCCCACTCATGGAGGCCAATGCGTGTAAAGCCTGCTCGTAGGAGTGAGCCATGGGCAAATAGGAGATCATGACATCCCCTGGATTGCATTCAATACCACCTGCCTTCAACTGCTGCAGAGCACAGCAGCCAACAGCAACAAAGCCTTTGTGAGTCAGCATGGCTCCCTTGGGAACACCCGTGGTGCCACTGGTGAAACAGATGATGCTCAGATCATCAGGGCTGGGCAGTTTCTTTGGCACTGGGTTAGCCTTTCCCAGACTCTCTAGCTTCTCAAAGTGACAGAGTTTGATCTCGTCGATAGCCATGTCTTGAAGCATCCCATGGAGAAGACTCTTCTCCATCAGCACCAAGGTCTTCAGGGTGGGCGTCTGACTGTGTCTGCTTAGTAAGCTCTGCACTTTGTAAATGGTGTCACACACCACCACTGAGAGCTCGGCCTGGTTGATGATGTGGTTGCAGGCCTCCACCCCCAGGGTGTCGTAGAGGGGAACAGCCACCATGGAGTAGGTCCACAGCCCCAGGTCCGTCAGCACGTACTCTGGCCTGTTCTGGGAGTAGACTCCCACGTACGTGGCATTTCCTGGGGGCAGGCCCAGGGAGATTAGACCTGCTCCAACAAATTCTGATCTTCTCAGCACTTCACTGTAGGAGATCCATGTGAAGGGTTTTGTGGGCGAGGGCTTATAGCCAAGGCAGGGGCCGTCCTCAGACAGTCTGGCCCCTCGCTGGAAGGCTTCGTACAGCGTGTGCACATCGTCAAAGATGGTTTCAATCAGCTGACCATGTATGATGAACTGCGATAGGTGTGACCCATCATTTTGTTTAATGGACTGACATATAAGGTCCGGAAACACATTGGATGATGACTTTATTTTGCTTGGCCCAAAGGGTGTGCACATTATTCTTTCTTTTTTTTTATTTCAATTTTTTTAAAATCACGTTTTCTTCTTGGTGAGCCCAGGACATTGATTGGACTTTTTCAATATTTCCAGGAATACAAAGTGTCTTTGGATGAACTTCATTGTTGATGACCAATGCTTCTATGGTCATCCATGTCCGGGCTGAATAGCAATAGTCAAAACAGCAACTATCAACACAGCAACCTCAAAAGAGCGACTAGTTTAAATAGCAATAGTCATAAGAGTGACTGCATCAAAATGTCAATCTCCAAAACAGCGACTATAAAAAAAAGTGACACATTTTTGTTCAAAATAGCAACTATCCAAAAATAGTGACCACTTCTTTCCATTTATGAAATATCTACCCTTACAGGGATAAATGTGAATATTGTCAATTAAGCTGTTATATTTAGGAGAACTGAAGAGTTTCCTCACTACTGGAAAGATGCCAGGATGGTGCCCATTCTCAAGAAGGGGAAACCCAAACAGAACAAAAGCAGCTACAGACCAGTAAGCCTCCTGAGCTGCCTAGGGAAAACAATGGAGTGAATGATCAACAAGCGGTTCAAGTAGAGGAAAATGGATTACTCAACAACATGCAGTCAAGTTTCAGGAAAAATAGCAGCATCGAAGATCAAATTACGTACCTGACTCAAGAAATTGAGAACGGTTTCCAGCGAAAACTGAAAACTCTGGCAGTGTTTGTCGACCTTACACAAGCCCTCGATAAAGTATGGAGGATGCACTGCTAGTCAAGCTGGCGAAGAAAAGAGAATCCAGTAGAATGCGTCGATGGATTGGGACCTTCCTGTTCCAAAGAATAGAGTCTCACTGTAGTGCCAAACAATCAACCTGGTGAAGCTACGAGAGGGAGTACGAGTCCCACAAGGTGGCGTGATATCCCCAACCTTGTTCATCGTTTTCATCGATGACATTGTAGACCAACTTACTTCTTACCTCTCACATCTCCCGTGCGCTGTATGCAGATGACCTTGCAGTTTGGACAGCAGCAGAATACACCACCACAGCTGTTTACAGGATGCAGGAAAACATGAACGCCATCAACAGCTGGTCCAAGGAATGGACGGTGTCCATGAACAGGATAAAGACAGAAGCTACTTGTTTAATCCATCTCCACAAAGCCAGAACGTTTCAAACTACATATTGAGGGAAAAGAAATTCCCCACCAGGACACCCCTACGTACCTGGGAGTCAGTTTGGACAGGAAGCTCACATGGGGTCTGTACATTAGTGACATGGAAGCCAAGGTAGTGAAGAAAATGGCTGTCATGAAGAAACTTGCTTGCATCAAATGGGGAGCAAACAAGAAAATCTTGACCCAGGTGTATACAGGTTCTGTCCGACCCCACCTGGAGTATGCTTCAACCTCCTGGACGACAGCTGCCAAAGCCAACACAGGCACTCTCCAAAGTGCAGAATGCTGGTCTCTGTCTGATCACTGGAGGAATAAAAACAACACAAATAACAGCCCTTGAACAAACTACTGGCTTTCATTCCTTGGAAGAGAGAAGAGAAGAGAAACTGCTGAAGCACGCTGATAAGCTAAAGAGACTTCCATCACACCCTCTTCATTTGAAGCTCCAAGAAATTACCACAAACCGTCTGAAGAGAAAGCATGAACCACACCCTGAAAGGCCTTTATGTCATGATGCTGTTTCCCCAAATCAGCCAGCTGAGCTGCTTCATACTTCGATGACTGGAGGACAGAAGACTTGGTCATTGTGATGGAGATTTCTGGGGTGGGCAGGAAAGAGGACCACTCAGAAGTGGAGCTCAAAGTCCTGACTCTGGAGGTTTTAGATAGGGAATACCCAGAAGACACCTGGACCCAAGTATACACCGACAGCTCCTCTGAGAAGGTGGTGAGAAATGGAGGAGGAAGTGTCTACATCAAGTTCTCAGATAAGAGAAGATCTTCCACACCCATTGCAACGGGAAAGCTGTCCACTAATTTCCAAGTAGAGGCCTGTGCCATGCTTGAAGCAGCAAAGATTCTGAATAGCCAAGACGTCCACTCTTCCCACACAGTCTTCCTCACAGACTGCAAATCTCTGTTACAGAGCCTGAAAAATGGAGAGCAGGGACGACTTCTACAAGATATCAGAGGAGCTTGGCTGTTTGAAGCCACACAAAAAACCTTGGTACTGCAGTAGTTACCACCATCTCACTGTGATATAGCTGGCAATCAACAGGCAGACAGACAGATCATCTTGTGTCTTACAAGTGAAGACCATATTGCACACCAAGTTCCATAAAGCATAGAAGAATCGACTCGGGATTGCAAATAATAGAGATGGTCCCCAAGGTCTCTGTCGTCACCAGCAGGTGATACTGTTCCGATTGAGAACGGGACACTGCCAACTCTTGTCACATCTCCATAGGATCAACCTGTCTCATAACAGTGAGTGCCCCTGAGGCAGTGGAATACAAACTCCGGAGCACATCCTTCAAGAATGCCCAACATACCACGACATACGTTGTCAAATCTGGCTGGAGGGGATGGTGCTTCAAGAGAAGCTGTGGGGACCCACTGAGGTGCTGAGGAAGACAGAGGACTTCGCCATCAGGACTGGTCTGAAAATATGTGCATGGCCTGGGAATACAGAAGAAGAAGAAGTTATATTTTTTTTACAAGTTTTATAAATGTCTGTTACTGTATAAATAATTTGTGTGGCTGTTATCTTTCTTTCATATTTTATGTCTTACGGAATTCTTCGCTATGGTCATAGGAAAACAAACATACCTTAATGACGAACTTCATTTTGTATTAATAAAATTAGTTCTTGATCGCTTTTTTTCTGTTTGTTATGCTTTCATTTCTATTATGTTGGTTTAACTGTTTTGTATATGTTGGTTTAGTTGTTTTGTCCGCCTGTCTGCTTTTCCCTTAAATTAGAGGAAATACTAATATTCTCTAGACAATATTACACCTCACCCCACCTCCACCCCCACTCACGCCCCACAATCGATAACGAATTGTGTTGAAAATGTAAATCCCCATTATATTGATGCTAGTACAGACTACCACTCACAGAAAAGGGCTGCTCATTTGTTAATTAGCTTTTCTATTGTAATCAAGGTTGTAGTGAAACAAATGAACAGATATTGATAAGACACTGCTCACTACGTTCAACCCACTTGCCATAATGATGTGGGCTATGCATTTGCTATGGGCATCTTTGTTGCGACACATCTTCCTACTTTCATCTTGATCAGTTTAGTAGTTAGGCTCGGAGAAAGAAACACCTCTATTTTTCTCTCTTCCAAGTCACAGTTTTGATGGACGCTATTTTCATACAGTCGCTATTATGACAGTCGCTGTTGGGCTACAGTCTCTGTTTTGAGGCAGCTGTTTTAATAGTTGTGGTTTTGACAGTCGCTATTCGGCCCTTGCACCATGGTCATCAGTGCATGCGGAGTTTTTCTTTTACCACGTAAGTCTACACAAAATGTGCCATACTTCGGAGAAACCTAAGAAACATCCACATCATTACGTTTCCCAATGCTACTGACTGGGCTGTATACTTAGCACAAACAAATAAATCAAAACTGCAAGTTCCGCATTGCCGGAAATCAACGACGTGACTCTAGGGTGAAACAGTTGGCCGGTTTCACGTTCTTGTATTCCTTACATTCCATGGCAATGCCTGTAACACGGAAGGGTTTCACTTTGTTGATCACATTGTTTGGTCAGGCCAAGTAACAATTTGGTCATGCTACCATAGGTAATTGTTCTCACTCTCTTAAATATGATAAAGAAAGGAACATACTTCGTATGCTATAAACAAAAAAATAATTTTGATAAAGTTTTACTCACTTTCCTCAACTGTGGATTTCGTATTAAAAAAATATGTCATATTACCCATTATTAAGAATTTTTGTCTATATAGTTTCTGTCTTTTTTTTTAAAAACCAAGATTTATTGTCCTGCTTATGAAAATCATAGTCCCCTTGTTCTTTTGGTTGGTGTTCTCATGTCAAAAATACCCGTCACTTTGCTTTTGTTCTTCACAATGATTTTTGTGATTGTTGCTACACGCTTGGAAGCTTACTTCACCACGCTGTTCCCAACCTTTCAATATTTCGGTTACTGTAGCATCACTATAATTATGACATAATGTCGCATGCGTTTTGTTTCGTTTTGGGTATTCAGTTGTTTATTATTTTGAACCTTAAGTGTTTGATTGTCGCACTGTTAGTTGACCTTTGCTTAGAACTACGAAGATGGCTCATCATTAAAAGAGTTTATCAACTTATAGGCCTACATGCGGACACTAGTCCGTAAAATATGATAAAAGAAGAGAAGGGCAATTTCTTTCTTTTGGTGCTCCCAGTTTAAAACAAGTTCACTTCTCTCTGTACATTATACCTCTGTGTGGGTGTGTGTGTGTGTGTGTGTGTGTGTGTGTGTGTGTGTGTGTGTGTGTGTGTGTGTGTGTCTGTAACAATGGATTTCATATTCCAGGCTCTACAAACTGCAAAGCCAATCTTACACAAAATAAAATGTAATCAGTATTACCTCATGGTTCTCCCAGTGTCATGACAATCATTCCCATGATGTCAGTTTCAGCAAATGACAGGCCATGTAAGTGTAGCTGCATGCAGGGAACCTGACTTTTAATAATAAAAATGTGTGGTAAAGGTTTGAGATCAAGGAAGGGGAGTTCAAGGCAATCAATAATCAGGCTGTAGTCCTCTGATCTAGCAGGGGTTCCCTCCGCCCCCCCCCCCTCCACAGGGTTCCCTCCCCCCACCCCCACCCCTCCGTTTAAAAAATAATATTTCTAAATGGAAGTACGTTTATACGGCTTTACTACCTTGCTTTGCCTATTTTTTTCTTGGGGTGGCCAACACAAACTCAAATTCGTCACTCAAGTTTCCGATTCTTACAGAGTAGATTTTTTTGTCTACTACGTCCAGCTCAAAAGTCGGTAAAGTTTTAACCCATCTGGCATGAAGTCTGTAGTAGGCTTCTTTCACAAACCAACCTTTGCATCATTGGTAGACTACTACAAATTTAAATTAATAAAGGTTTAGGGAGATAAGAGAATTTTGCTCCTCAACACAGACAAGAGCGAAATCCCCCGATACTCATAGGCTAGGCGCCTAGTCTAGTTAACGGTAGTAGGCCTAGCGGACGTAGTTCTTTTTCTTGCAGGCATGTAACACTGTAGTCTTAGTTAATTGCTCAATTCTGTCATAATCGCACCTAAATTAAATTTTATATCGAGAACACTCACTCAGTCACTGAGCGTAGTAGGCCTCATTTTCGTATATTAAAAAAAGCCACCCTTAGCTGCCCGAATAATATATAAGTTGACAAGAAACAATGTCCCATATGGGCTTTTCTAAAGTCAAAGAGGACGTAAAACAACAAAAGGAGTGACAAGAAACTTGCCTGCCATTCCTAAATAGAACAAATCAAAGTCCCTTCGGTGAGTAAACCTGAATGCCTACGTCATTTTTGGGAATGACATCACGATCAGGATCAATACTTCGCAGGGCGCTGATTTTGGTGGGCATCGCACGAGCCTGGGTGAAATTGTCATTATGAGTAGTTATGATGCAGGATACCTGTGACGTGTGGCCTGACATATAAAAAAAATAGCTGTGGCGTAAAAATATAAATTGGATTTAGAAATAAGTTCCAACAACAGGACCGTGGCTTTTTTGTGGATTATTAGATTTGTTAGTGGTTATTGAGTTCAGGGCTTCGTCTATTGCAGCCAATTGTGTGTTTGGCGCTTCACTGGGGGCGACACTCAGGTGCAACTTGCTCTGTCATTTTTCGTTGTTTTGGACGTCTTCGTCCTGTTCCTGAGTCCGTTTGTTTGTGTAAAGTGGTGCATAAGACCTGCATGATGCAGTCTGTGGCAGTTTTGAGGATTTTTATTGTGATTGTGGCTGTATTTCGGGTGTGTGTGCATGGCGCTTTTCAGTCAAGTTTGGATTCGAATGGCGGCCAACAACAACAAGGTACAGGCACCCTACATTACGATCGTGTTTTTCTTTTAAGCCTACGACCCCCCAGTGATATTGACAATCATTTCGTTGATCTTATACCTGCTGAACTTTTACCTGATGGTGCGAATGACAGAGCAAATGGAAGAGTGAAAGAGCGAAAGCGAGGAAGAAGAGGAGAAGAGTCAGGGGTGATTTAATTCAATGCTTCAAAATATTTAACAATATTGATGACCTAAATATACAAGATTTTTTTAAATTATCAAATGTAGACAAAACTAGAAACAGTGTCGACAAAATATTTATTGAATATAGTAAGACTAACATTAGAAAATACTGTTTTACTAACAGAACTGCACCTTTGTGGAACAAGTTACCAACTAATATTAAGCAAGCACCTAATACTAACACTTTCAAAAATCTATTAGATAACTGGGAATATTATAAACATTTGACATATGAATATGATGAATGATTATCTAAAACCTGAGTGCACGATAAAACCTTGTACGTTAAAAATCTTATTAAGGATGGGACGCTTGAAAGCCTAACGGCTATGTTTTTAGTCCCTAGTAACCTAACCAGGAGGTGTGAGACAAAGACTAAGAAGAAACAAAACAACCCTTCCACTTCCGTCAATCATTTTATCCAGCGTTCGATCCCTCAACCCCAATGGAAACAACTGTAATCTTGATGAACTTCGTGCCAACTGCCAGTTTTTAGGGGATTTTAGGAATGCGTGTTTGCTTTGTTTGACAGAGACCTGGTTAAGTGAGAAAGTGACCTATGAAAGTGTTGCCATTGATGGATTTGGAATGCCGTACCGAGCGGATAGAGAGCTTGAGAAAGTGGGAAAGAAAGTGGGGGGTGGCGTGTGCCTGTATGTGAATGAACGATGGTGTGATAGTGCAAATGTGTCGTAGAAAAAGCGCGTGTGTACCAAAGACGTTGAACTTCTCTCCGTATCCCTGCGACCCAGATATCTGCCACGTGAATTCGGACGCATATTTGTGACAGTTGTCTACGCCCCGTTTTCGACCAGGCCTCTGCTGCACGTGCGGGAAAGGAGATCGCTGCTGCTGTGCGAGAACTTCAACTTTTATCTGCTGACGCTCCGTGTTTTATTCTTGGTGATTTTAATCAGTGTGATCTACGTAAAGCTCTCCCCTCTTTTAAACAATACGTTTCATGTAATACAAGAATCGATTTATGTTATGGAAACGTCTCCAATGCATTTCGTTCTGTCTGTCTTCCTCCTCTTGGTGCTTCTGACCACAACACTGTTCATCTGATCCCTGCTTACAAACCCAGAATCCAAACTGAACCCATTGTGAAAAAGAGTGTGAAAGTGTGGACGACTGATAGTGTGGATGAGTTGAAAGGTTGTTTTGATTGTACTGATTGGAGTGTGCTGACTGATTCGTGTGAGAGTGTGCATGAAGCTGCTGATGTCGTTACTTCATATGTGTGTTTCTGTGAAGACATGATTATACCAACAAAAACCATCAAGATCTTTCCAAATAACAAACCATGGATTTCAAAGTCAATCAAAACTGTTTTGAATGAAAAGAAAATAGCCTTTCAGTCAGGGGATAAGAAGGAAAGAAAAGTTGTACAATCTAGACTTAGAGGGGAACTAAGGAATGGGCAAAGGGAATGTTGTTTTTTGTTATCTGTTGATGAATAATTGATTGTAAAGCGCTTTGGGCTCATCTGAGGTAAAGCGCTATATAAATGTACTGTTATTATTATTATTATAAAGATAGAGTAGAGAAACAGTTTCAGACAGGCAGAATGGCAGATGCATGGGATGGGCTTAGAACGTTGACTGGGCAAACAAAGAAAAAGACAACAGCTTCTCAGATGACCCTACAAGAACAAAGTGATTTTTCTTTTAAGCTAAATGATTTTTTCTGCCGTTTTGAGAGAAATGATGTAGGAGAGGAAATGGATGAGGTGATTTCACAGCTACAAGAAAAAATTGATAATGTAAGTGTAGAACAAGAATTTGAGATTGATGAAAAGGCTGTATAACGTTTATTCGTGAAATTGAATGTGAAGAAAGCCGTTGGACCTGACAATGTATGTGGACGAGTGTTGAAGGCGTGTGGTTCTGAATTGTGTCGTGTGTTCTGTTCACTCTTTAACTGGTCACTGCGTGACTGTGCTGTACCTAGTATCTGGAAGAACTCTACTATTACTCCTGTCCCCAAGAAGAAGAATCCTGTTGCGCTGAACGATTACCACCCTGTTGCCTTAACACCTATTGTAATGAAATGCTTTGAGAAACTTGTCCTTCAACGCCTTCTGTTCTTTACTAACCAGCACCTTGACCCCTTTCAGTTCGCTTACAAGCCCCATAGAAGCACAGATGATGCCCTACTAACACTTCTTCATAACGCCTTTGTTCACTTGAATACTCATAACTCTTTTGTTCGCATCTTGTTCATTGACTTTTCCTCTGCCTTCAATACCATTCAGCCCCATCTTCTGGCTCTGAAACTTCTAGACCTAAACGTAGACCCCAAGCTCACTCTTTGGATTGTCAATTTCCTGACTTTTCCTCTGCCTTCAATACCATTCAGCCCCATCTTCTGGCTCTGAAACTTCTAGACCTAAACGTAGACCCCAAGCTCACTCTTTGGATTGTCAATTTCCTACTCAACAGAACCCAGTCCGTCCGCTTTCAGTCTGTAGCCTCTTCAGAACGTTCTACCTCTACTGGTGCTCCCCAAGGTACAGTGTACCCCAGTTCTCTTTACTTCGTACACGAATGATTGCACCGGCACTGAAACAACACCTGTTATAAAGTATTCTGATGATTCCGCTATTGAAGATCTTTCCAACTCAAATTCTACCTATTTTAGCGAAGTACAAAAGTTCTCCTCTTGGTGCAAACATAATTATTTAGATCTTAATGCTGTTAAAACAAAAGAAATGCTAATCGATTTCCGTAAAAACCCTATTCCAGTACCACAGCTTGTTATCGGTGACCAGACTGTTGAACGCGTAGATGAATACCGCTACCTGGGCACAGTTTTGGACAACAAACTTACATTTGACAGAAACGTTAATTCAGTGCATAAAACATGTCAGTCCAGAATCTTTTGTTTGCAAAAATTAAGAAATATTGGTGTCTGTACAGATGTTCTTAAAACCTATTATCGCTGTTGCATTGAGTCTGTCCTCACTGTTTCTTTTATGTGTTGGTATGGAAGTTTGAGTGTAAGGAGTAAGCGTGTGCTGAGTGATACGGTGAATGTGTGCAGTAAGGTTGTGGGTGCGAGGCAAAAGAGTTTGCAAGAACTGTATGATGAGCGAGTGGAGCGAAAGGCGAGGCAGATTGTGAATGATGATAGTCATGTCCTAGCTCAGTACTATGAGCTGTTGCCTTCAGGGCGCAGATTCAGAACCCTCAAGCTCAAAACGAGAGCACAAAAATCATTTGTTCCGCAGTCCATCCATCTGTTGAATTCCTGAATCTTTGTTCAGTCCATCCATTTTTCCAGTGGTTGTGCATGTGTGTATATATATATATATATATATATATATAATTGTGTGTGTGTGTGTATGTGTGTTTGTGTGTGAGCCGGTGTGCGGGTGATGAGGGTAGGGGTAGGAGTGTGTGTGTGTGCTTTTTTTTTTTTCGTGCAATACTTATAAAATGTATAATATGTGAATATACTGATTTGCCATGCTTTCTTAAAGAGATACATGTATAATTAATTATTCACGATTTGTAATATTTGTGATACAGTGATCTTAACTTGAATGCTTCTAATGTAATCCCATTTTAAAGAGATGTATACGGTAATTTATTCATGATGTGCAGCGATACTCTGTGAAATGGTGGTCTTGGTTGATAATTGTAGTCTTGGTTTGAATGCTCATAATCTGATCCCATGTATCTTAATGTTACTATCTTAATATTAGGCGTATGTTATTATGCTTCTGTTGATTGTGTTGTTGATTGCTTTAAATATGTTCCTAATTTAATCCCATGTGTCTTAATGTTATCGTGCTTTCTGCGATTGTTTTGTGATATGTTTTTTAAATGATTTGATGTTGCACCTGAATGTAATTTCTCTGTTGAGATAATAAAGTATACTTGACTTGACTTGACTTGATTCATAAGTAGTAGTAGTAGTTGTAGTAGTAGTAGTAGTAGTAGTAGTAGTAGTAGTAGTAGTATAGTAGTATTATTGGTTATGGCTTGATATGGGCCTCGCTGCCCTTGTATGCCCTGTCATTCTTCTTATATCTTGTTTTTGTTTTCATATTTTATTGGTAGTTTGCAATAATGTTCCTACTCTACATATTATAGATATCTTCAAAAATAGGAATGGCTGATATTTTTATTTATCAAATTCCTTAGAAATGTCAATATTTGGTTCTTTATCCAAAAGATTTTAAAACTATATTAGTACTTGGTGCAAACTTAATGTAAGATGGTAAAGAATTCCAATACTGAACAACCCTGTTAGAAAAAGAAAATTTACGAATGTTAGTCTTAGAACCCTTTTGAAAAAACTTCCCATCACTATTTCTAATTTTGTCTACAGAACTTAATGTAAAATATTCTTGTAAGTCAATGTTGTCAATATGGTTAAACATCCTGTATACTTGAATGAGAACATCTCTCCGTCATCGGGGGAGTCTCATTTAATTACTACAAGCCAATATTAGCTGAAAGTGATGCATTAGGATGTCTCCAAACCCCAGAAGATGTGAAAAAAATGTATTGTAGAAAACCTTATCTCTTTTCAATCTGATTTTTATTGCATTCGATGCCTTAGGATGTATATATGGTCTTTATTTGAAATATCACAGACTTGGACTTCCCAGTTATGACTTTTTTCTTAAACAGCGATTTTTAAATTATATAAAGGAACAAGAAATAAAATAAAATTATGATCTCTTTTTATATCCACAAGACACCTATTATTGCTACTAATTAGAGCTGAGTACCGGTACGGAAAACCGTACCTGTATGATACCGATATTTTATACCGGTTTTTTATGTTATACCGGTACGTACCGGGAGATAGTCGTGGTTGACATGTCATACTACGCAATCTTCATCTGTGTTAAGCCAATGAGAGCATACAGACGAACAAACACATCGTTATGGATCAGTGCGTGTCTGTTGCTTTGAACATCAGTGACAGCATACAGACTAACAAACACATCGTTATGGATCAGTGCGTGTCTGTTGCTTTGAACATCAGTGACAGCATACAGACTAACAAACACATCGTTATGGATCAGTGCGTGTCTGTTGCTTTGAACATCAGTGACAGCATACAGACTAACAAACACATCGTTATGGATCAGTGCGTGTCTGTTGCTTTGAACATCAGTGACAGCATACAGACTAACAAACACATCGTTATGGATCAGTGCGTGTCTGTTGCTTTGAACATCAATGACACTTTCAGGAGAAAAGGAGAAAACGGGATTAAAAGGAGAAGAGGAAAGAAACTGTGCTGATATAACACACCCATTCTGAGGGGAAGAAACCACTACAATGGCCATATAACGAAAATGTATTTTTCTTTATTCGAAACTAAAAGACAGCACTGTATCATCCATCAGTATAAACCGGTGCGCCCCGGTTTGCACTGCCATTTCGCATACTGCCGCTTCACATAAAGCCGATTCACATACTGCCGCTTTGCATACAAAGCTTTGTGGACATGGCATTTCGCATAAAACTCAGAAAGTTAGGGATAGGTTAGGGATAGGGTTAGGGATAGTAAGAAAGTCACGTAGAGTGCATTAGAACCTGCAAGAGTGCATAATATGCGAAATGGCAAACCCGTTTATGCGAACTACCAGGTGGTTTTTTTAAGAGACACTCGACTTGCGGCCGCGGCTCTGATCAAAGGATTATGCGAAACGCATTATGCGAACCGGTGGGCACCCGTATAAACAGAAAACCATTTTTCAAAACAAAACAACAAAACACACACACACACACAAAATGTTCGAAGTTTCTTTCGAAGTCATAAACTTATTAAGTCACTGGTTATACTTTCAGGTGCGAGCTGTCTCGAATAAAATCTGTGTGAAAATTCCCGGAATTTGGTCTTTTTATTTCCCAATTATAACGTCATTATTTCTGTTTTAAGGCTGCAAACTCTACATTGTGTGAACAAAATCTTTTGATCAATACAAGCCAGTGTTTGCTGTATGTGATGCACAAAAAGATGTGCAGATTCTTTGTGTAAAAATCCCAGAAACCCCCCCCCCCCCCCTTGAAATTTCCAGGTATGACGCCATTAATTCTATTCTGGACTGCAAACCCCATGCCATGTGAAAAATATATTTCGAAAAACAACTTTTCGTACACAGTATTTTTCTTAACATTATCTGGAGTCTGCATTCTAAATAATAGAACTCATTACGCCATATCTGGAAAGCCCCTTAGGGAAGTACTGGGATTTTTTGGCAAAAAGATTCTACACACCGTAATGCACATCATATGCAACACAATCTTGATTGTAGTGGTGAAAATATATTGTTTTTTCACATTATCCTTTTGCATGACACAGACTATAGAGTTTGCAGTCTAAAACAGAAATAATGGCGTCATCTGGACAGTTCAAGGAAACATTCTGGGGGTTTTACACAAAGATCCTACACATTCTTGTGTATCAGATACAGCAAACACTGGCTTGTAGTGACCAAAGGTTTTTAAAATTGTGTCTTTTTCAGACAATATAGAGCTTGCAGTCTTAAAACTGATGTCATAACTTGGAAATCACAACGATAAATTATGGTAATTTTCATTCACATATTCAAAACATCTTAATACATTGAGTGCAACAAAAGAGGCTTAAAGTAGTCAAGACAGATCTGGGCTTTAAGATTATTTTTTCACATAGCATAAAGTCTGCAGCCTAAGTAAAAGTATAATCAATAATATCATAACTGGGTGGGTAACTTCGAAGGAAACCTTTAAGAATGTTCACGCAAAGTGTCATTGTCACAAAAAGGATTATCATTTTCTAATCTTCCTTTTCTTCTTTTTACATTATCTAGATTTCACTGTCAAGAAAAATTAACGTCATGACTGGGAAATTCATGGAGGAATTCTTGGATACTTCACATTAATATTTTATATTCTAAAGCATCAAATGCTATAACTACTGGCTTGTAATGATAAGAAAGATCAGTTTCCTCAGAATACATTTTTCACATTTTGGGAGTTTGCAAAATCACTGATATAAGCTCTGAAGGTAGACAAACACATGGCAGAGTACCTGGCAGTGAATGTCGATGCATTTAGTGTGAATGAATTGTGATGTACTGGGCTTGGGCGAATACATTCGCCCATGGTACTAAAAGAGTTAATACCAAGATTTCATGCACGCTAATACACCACATGCAACATAAATTGGCTGGTGGTAATCAAAATACATCATTTTTCGAATGAACTCCCTCCCCCCTCCCACACGCACACACTCTGATGCAAAATTAATGACGTCATAACTTGAAAACCCCTAAGGAAAATTCTAAGTATTTTCTCACAAATAGTCTACCCATCTAAATCAACTGCAGCAAAAACTGGATTTTAGTAATGAAAACAAGATTTTTTTAAATGTATTTTTCATGCAATTTGGAAATTGCTATATAATGTTGCCGTCTAAAAATAGAACTAATACTATCATAATTGGGAAAGCTCAAAGGAACATTCTGGAACCTTTCACACATATTCTAATGTACATACTAATGCAACATTTGCAGCAAAGACTAGCTTGTAGTGATCGAATGAGATAACTTTTTTCCACACATAATAAATAACTAGTTTGAAGACTAAAAATAAAATTAATGAAGTCATAAATTAGAAACCCCATTGGGAAATCATTGGATTTTTTACACAAATATTGTACACATCCTTATCCATTACATGCCAGAATACATATCTGTGTTGTAAAAACTTCGGGACTTTGCTGGTGTTGCACTGCCTCCGGGCATTGCCTCCAGGATCGTTCCCACCATCTTTACATCTACTAATGTCCTACATGTGTATGTGCCAGACCGGAGGACGTTAAACAGATTTTCATTCATCCATTACATGCAACAAAAGTTAGTTTGTAGTCATATAAAGAGATCATTTGTACGTAATATTTCTGCAAATGCTATGGAGTTTGCTGAGTCATACTAGAAATAATGACGCCATGTCAGAGAAACACAAAGATAAAATTGTTGGAAATTTCACAGAAAGACTACATATCATAATGCATCACACACAAGTGCATTGGCTGCTAATAATTACAAGAGATCAGCTATTTTACTTCTTTTTTCCACATAGGCCTGTTCTGGGTCTACAAAATAAAATTAATGACGTCATAATTGGGAAGCCGGGAAATTGTGGAATATTTCACACAAAGAGTCCACATATGCCAAAGAATGATAAAGAACAAAAATTATCACGTGGTATCAAAAGAGGACGGTCTAGTACAATATTTTGTTCACATGATGTGGAGTTTTCAGTCTAAAAATGGAATTGATGACGTCATAACTAGGAAACCCAAGTGGAAAAGTTTGGGAAACTGCAAAAAAATATTCTACACATCCAAATGCATCACATACATTAATATTGGCTTGACATTATCGAAAGAGATCATGTTTTAGTTGTTTCTAGCTTTGAAGGTGATGTGAATTTTCCGGTCTAAAAACAGAACTAATGAGGTCATAACTCAAAAAACCCAAGAACATTTTCTGGGATTTTTCATTACAGAGATTTTACACATCCTGGTGCATCATTTTGAACCAACATTCGCAAAAGAGGACTGTCCAGTACAGTATTTTGTTCACATGATATGGAGTTTTCGGTCTAAAAATAGAATTAATGACGTCATAGCTAGGAAACCCAAAGAGACAACAGTTGGGAAATTACACAAAAAGACTACACATGTTAATGCATCACATGCATGGACATTGGATTGTAATTATCAAAACACATAACGTTTCTTGTTGCTTATATTTTTTCAGGTGATATGGAAATTGCATTCTAAAAATATAAATAATGACATCATAACTCAGAAACCCCAAGGGTATTTTCTGTAATTTTTCACACAGAGATTTTACACACCCTAGTGCATCATTTGGAACCAAAATTGGCTTGCAGTACTTTCATTGCGAAATCATCCCTATTTTGAAGAGCTATCAGCGATGCTCTACAGGCCTACAGTATGCATCATATAGTAAAAAGCCAACTGTCCGTGTGTGTGTCTGTGTGTGTGTGTGTCTGTCTGAAACACGAAACGGGCCTTATAACTCTGCCGTTTTTCGACCGAATCGCTTCAAATTTGCTGTGAGCCCTCACGGGGCGATGGCAACGGCAACCGAGGCGGCCGTGTCGGGAGAGCGCGTCACTCTCAGAGCAGCGCCAACGGGAAACGGGGCCTTATAACTCTGCCGTTTCTTAACGAAATCGCTTCAAATTTGCTGTACTCAGCGCTACCAGTACTTGGCATTACCGTTACTAGGCGTTACCGTTACTAGGCGTTACTGGTACTCGGCGTTGCGCTAGTAGTGTTAATAATAGCCGGTATACGGCAGGTGGACGTACATTACCGGAAAAAGAAGAAGAAAACCACAGCATTCAATTTGATTGATCGTTACTAGCAATTGAACCACAATGTCGTTTTCTCAACAAGATGTTCTCAGAAAAATACGTTCTGATTCAAATGGCACTTGATCAGTTGATGCCCTTTGCCTTTTGATTTGGCTCAGAGTAGAGGGGAGAGGGGGGCAGAGATGCTCCCCCCCCCCCCAACAACAAAAGAGAGAGAGAGAGAGAGAGAGAGAGAGAGAGAGAGAGAGAGAGAGAGAGAGAGAGAGAGGGGGGGGGTCAAGGGCTTCATTTTTTCATACAAGGTACATCGATTTATTTAAAATTCTGATGCTAAAATAGTTATGGCCGTTCTTAAATGTACAAGCACGAGACACAAATACTATCCCCTTGTCCATTTCTTCTGCCCCCCCCCCTCCCCCCCCCCTCCCCCCCCCCCCCCCCCCCCCCCCCTCCCCCCCCCCCCTCCCCCTCCGAACCCACCCTGTGATTTGTAAAAGTTTGTTGCATCCAAATTCTGCTTCTGTCGTACCTCCCTTTACGTTCTACACCACCACCATCACTTCCACGCCCGTGAAGGCGAACAAATACAGACGACACACAAAATCCATCCTTATGTTCAGTTGCTAGTGTGAATCCATGTGATTGGTATTGGAAGTGCTAGAGGTGAGGGCCTGCTTGGTTCAACCCAGTTTCAATGGTCCATTCATTTTTCTCAAAGATAGGTTTACCTTAGATCCATATTATATGCCACATTTTGAATTTTGAAATGGAAAATCATGGGTAAAATGTTAATCTTTTGTAAATGGCAGTGAATCCCGAACTAGGAGGCATTAGCACTGGCTCTAAGTGCAGCAACAAAGGGGATTAGTTGGCCTTTGGGGACCTTCCCCATCACCAGCTGTCTAAACTCTCTTCAGCCGAGAGAGTGGGGATACCTTTGGGCAAGACGTCTGCACAATAAATGATATGCCCTGTCCTACAGAACAATAGTGGCCTCTTATGCTATCAGGAAGTCATGGCAAGTCAGACATGACTAACTGGCATACACTTGAAGTTTTAGATAATTGGTAGATTTCAGTACGTTTTGCTTTATCAGGTGGCTGATAGTAATAATGGCTAATTTGTTTTTAACAAATATAATCGATTATAACTGAGTTTTTAGTAACAATATTTGACAATAGCATGGCCTGATTTGATTTCAATTTGTCCAATTTACGATGAAATACTATCTGAGGTAGACCTACCCTATAAGTACACTTCTTATATTTCCCTGTCTTGTTTGTAAATGCGAGTCATGTTTACTATAGTAAGTTTGTTCTTTTATGTTTGGAGCTAAACTCAGTCATCACCAAAGATTTGGTACACTATGACGTTTAGATGGCTCAGATATGTTTCCTTTCCCTTTCTTTTGTTTGTTGTATTGGCCTCAATAATGTAATATATTTACATGTCATTGAGAAAAAGAGTGAGGAATGTAGTCCCACGCTATAGCTTCAGCTTATTCTCCCACGAGAAGAATTCATTGCATCTTTTACATTCAAATTCTCGTCACCTTCTGGGGGGTAAAGCACCCCACCTCCACCTCCACCCCACCCCACCCCCGCCATTTCCTCCAACTTCTCTCTTCAATGACTGACTGATCCGCCCCTGTACACGGTTGTATTTTTGGGCGACTTACGAAAGCGCAGATTTCTATACCAGAAATGTTTCAGAAGCGCATACAGATCCATGATTCAAAAACGCGGAGGGTGCCCTACCATGACATGACACATGATACTTATTGATGGCCAACTGTCTACACAATATTGTCGAAATCTGTTCAAAAATTGTACATAGGCCTAAAACATTATTGAAGTCAAAAACGAAAACGCGGAGGGTGCCCTACCATGACATGACACATGATACTTATTGATGGCCAACTGTCTACACAATATTGTCGAAATCTGTTCAAAAATTGTACATAGGCCTAAAACATTATTGAAGGTGAAGGCAATTAGAAATCATTGTTACAGTGTGGATCCCAGGCTACTGGAGAAGTAAGTCGGATTGTACAAGGCTAACAAAGCAAACTTTCACATTCTGATTCTTAATCCTAATTCACAGCCAAATCCCGGTTTGCCAGGTCGCAGACCCAAAACCAGCGATTGGCAGGAAGCATTCTATAAAAAACATGTACGCAATGCACAGCGTCATTTCAACTATGCAAAACCTGTTTACGTTTCTTTATTTTCATTGTCTTTGAAAGTAAAAACATGTACGCAATTCACAGCGTCATTTCAACTATGCAAAACCTGTTTACGTTTCTTTATTGTCAGTGTCTTTGTATGTGGTGTTCAGTCGTGCAGTCAGTTATCTTCCACCACTACTCCAAGCGCATGCTTTTTCATATATTTCTAGTTGTTCCCCTTTTTCTTTAACCTATTACCATCCCTTTTGACCCCATGGAATTCACCATTTCTGATCGTCAATTATTTACAACACAATGCCTGGAACCAGTGACTTAGTAACCTTAGCTACACTTCTTTGCCTCAAACAGGGACCCTAGTCCCGTACACAGTATGTATGTGAGGCCTCAAAATTATCAGAATTAGTGACCAAACATCTTAGCAATACTTCTTCACCTCAGAGATCATAGTCCTACCCTCATTGAAGCTTCATGTACATGGCGTCAATCTGTGGTTTGAAGAACTTGGCCAGTTCTTGCCTCTTGCTTTTGAAAGTCGGCGTCAGCAGGCCGTTCTCCACCGAGAATGGCTCAGGGTGTAAGTAGACGTCCCTGACGATTTCCAGAGATGAAAGCCCAGACCTTCTGCCCAGATCCCCCAGCTTTTCTATCAAATGGCGCCTCACTTCAGGCATCTGACACACCTTTGCAAAGCCACCTTCTAGACGGAGGGTCGACTGAGCGCATTTCAATAACTCGGCTTCATATGGCACCACAATGCCTACCACACACGACTTGAGACTCTCCCCGTGGACATAGATCTGTGCCACCAGCGGGCTCTGAATAAACACATTTTCTATCTTTTCAGGAGCTATGTACTCGCCCTGGGAAAGTTTGAATATGTGTTTCTTCCTGTCTATGATCTTCAATGACCCAACCTGAGTCCACTGACCCACATCTCCGGTGTGCAGCCACCCCTCTTCATCCAGCACTTCATCCGTCTTGTCCTTGTCCTTCAGGTAGCCCTTGAACACGTTGGGCCCTTTGATGCAGACCTCCCCTTTGTTTTCTGAGGCACGGTAATCCATCTCGGGTATGTCGACCAGTTTGATGGTGGAACAGCTCATTGGGGGACCCACCGTACCAACACTGTCATCTCCAATCAGCTGCAGAGAACAAATGGCGTGGTTTTCTGTTTGTCCGTAGCCCTCCAGCAGTGGACAGCCCACCACGCAGCGGAGGAAGGCCAGGACTTCAGGGGAAAGTGGCGCTGACCCTGTGGTGATGAGGCGAACTCGACCTCCTAATGCTGCCTGTATTTTATGGAAGACCACCTTGTCCCAAATGCTGTCCCTTCGTATGATTCGTCTCCTCAGTTCTGCCTGTTTACTGTGGAGTGCCACGTCAAAGAGAAGTTTCTTTGGGGCACTGGCATTGATCCCTGACGATATCTTGTCGTAAAAGCGGTTGAGCAGGCGAGGAACACAAGGGAACAGTGTAGGCTTCAGCTCGTTGATGTCGTCCATCAGTTTGTCGATTTGTCCTTGAAAAAACCCGATCTGACTCCCGCTTGTGGACATGATTGCATGCAACACTTGCTCATAACAGTGAGCCATGGGCAAATAGGAGATCATGATATCCCCTGGCTTGAGTTCAATTCCACCTGCCTTCGTCTGCTTCAGAGCACCACAGGCAGCAGCAACAAAGCCTTTGTGAGTTAGCATGGCTCCCTTGGGAACACCTGTGGTGCCACTGGTGTAACAGATGATGCTCAGATCATCAGGGCTGGGTAGTTTTTTTGGCACTGGGTTAGCTTTCCCTAGACTCTCCAATTCTTCAAAGTGAAGGAGCTTAACATCGTTATGGGTGGCCATGTCCTGAAGGGTCCCATCAATTTTCTCCATCACCACTAAGGTCTTCAAGCTGGGCGTCTGGCTGTGTCTGCTCAGCAAACTCTGCACCTTGGCAATGGTGTCGCATACCACCACTGAGAGCTCGGCCTGGTTGATGATGTGGTTGCAGGCCTCCACCCCCAGGGTGTCATAGAGGGGAACAGCCACCATGGAGTAGGTCCACAGCCCCAGGTCCGTCAGCACGTACTCTGGCCTGTTCTGGGAGTAGACTCCCACGTACGTGGCATTTCCTGGGGGCAGGCCCAGGGAGATTAGCCCTGCTCCTACACATTCTGATCTTCTCAGCACTTCGCTGTAGGAGATCCATGTGAAGGGCTTTGTGGGCGAGGGCTTATTGCCAAGGCAGGGGCCGTCCTCAGACAGTCTGGCCCCTCGCTGGAAGGCTTCGTACAGCGTGTGCACATCGTCAAAGATGGTTTCAGTCAGCTGACCATGTATGCTGAAATGCGATAGGCGTGATCCATTACTTTGTTCAATGGACTGATCGATTAAGAGGTCTGGTGAAATATTTGATGATAACTTTCTTATGGTAGTTCTGCTGGGGGTACACATTTTTATTTCAGTTGAACAAAAGAAATCACAATATTCTTGTTTTGTAGAACGTGGGTCTCAACTAAACATAGGTCTAGTTTTAATATCAATAACGTTGAGATAAATAAACAACAGAGAATTGCGAGTTTGAGGGGAGCGAAATTCAGCACTGATGAGTCCACACAAATTTTTGTCTGAATCCATGGCATGGATTCTGTAGCCAAGTGTAGGTCCGCTTGAACTGCTGCTGTCACATCTTCACTGACTTCAGTACGATTGGAACCTACAGAAAACAACATACTACATAAAACTAGATCTACGTAGACTAGTCATGCGTCATTGCGTGTGGAAGGATTGTGAAAACCATTTGGTTGGGGTCTGGTTATTTCAAGTTAGGCCTAAAAACACACAAGAACTAGACTATTATTAGCCTGCTCCTTCCATTGAAACACAACTGAAATTAAAATATTGTAAGCTTCACTGACATCAGTCAAATTAAAACCAGTCAACTTATCAAAGAAGGAACATCGAGCACTGTATAAGGAAACCCCGACTACAAACTAGGCCTAGTCCAACTCGAAGACAAATTAAATTTCTTCCAGGGATCCAACAAGCCAAATAATATACGTCACTACTAATCGTGACGTCTTTGAGGTAAGTATAAGTATACAGGCCGACGTCATTGAACTTACCTCATAATGGAGAGATATATTAGGCCAGCAGACCATGAGAGGGCAATTGGGCTGATTTTGCACTGAAAGTAGGCCCCTACTACAAGCCAATTTGGTTCCAAGTGATGCACAAGGGTGTGTAGAATCTCATAGTATGGGCGATAAGATCTATTAAAACAGGAGGTTTAAAAAAAAAAAAAATTATTAAGTTTTTCAACGGATTTTAAATCTTTAATATGTCCTTGTTTCAAATCCGTCGGAGGTAAAGTTTAAAATAGTGGGCAACGTTCAGTAGAAAGTGATCTTTATAGGTACCATGGCTTGTTTTCACATTCGCCTCCTTAGCCTAAATTTAGCTCACAAGGTCAATGACGTCACTTGGATCAGGCGAAATATATGACGCGCAGAGGTACCTGGTATATAAAAACTAAAACTCAAGGTCAAACTCTTTTATTATGTCGTAAAATCATCTTAAAAACGATGGACACAAGAACACTAAATAAAGACAACGAAATAATATATACTTAAAGGTAAATTGAAGTAAAAGTAGCAAAGTTAACTAGCACGCTTTGCAACCAAGTAACCCGTGAGAAATGGACTCACCCTTGCGGGAAAGACCCACAGGAAGTTTACATTTTATTTGACCTTAGCAACACGTGTGTTCTGATTAACGATACTGCATCTCTCTTGTGAGTGAACGAAAACAGATTAGATGTTGAAAACTGAACCTGAATGACTGAGGAAGCGAAGAGTAAGGCCTACTTGTCCAGTAAATAGATCTAGGCTTGATTCGGTGCGCTCACGCTTCTGCATGTGTGTGCATGCGCGCGCGCGCGCGCGTGTGTGTGTGTGTGTTTGCGCGCGCGGGTGGGTGCATGTGTGCGTCATGCGTGTACGTTGTATGTGTGCGGGAGGTTGGGGGGGGGGGGGGGGGGGGGGGGGGGGTAGGCCTATGTTTGAAATATAAATGTATACTGATCACCACAAACCTACAATAGGCCTACTAGGGGAAGACGGGGTAAAAAGCGCATGGGCGGGTAAGAAGCCCACCCCAATTATCTCATGAAATGAAGCAAATTTCAGTCTCATTTTGCCCATGAGACGAGCGTTAATGTCTAGCATTCGTCTCATGGGCAAATTTGACTGAAATTTTCTTTATTTCATGAGATAATTGGGGTGGGCTTCTTACCCGCCCATGCGCTTTTTACCCCGTCTTCCCCTATGTGAATAACGCAAATCAGAAATTAAGAATAGAATTGACGTAATCCAACATAAACGTGTGTGTGTGTGTGTGTGTGTGTGTGTGCGTGCGTGCGTGAGTGCGTGCGTGCGTGTGTGTGTGCGTGTGCGTGTGTCATATCATGATGCACGTCTCCCTAAAACTGTGTAACTGTGTCTTTCTCTCTCTCTCTCTCTCTCTCTCTCTCTCTCTCTCTCTCTCTCTCTCTCTGCCCCCCCCCCCCCCTCCCCATCCCAACCTTTGTTTTCGGAAAGAGACTGATAGGGTTAGGATCAGCCTATATTTTCGGAAAGAGACTGTAGGGTTTTGATCGGTCATTTTCGGAAATGCCTAAAATGTTTAGGCATTCACCGAAAATGACTGAAATGTCAGTCAAATAGGGAAATGTTTATCTCCTGTTTACCGAATCTGATTTATCTCTCTCTCTCTCTCTCTCTCTCTCTCTCTCTCTCTCTCTCTCTCTCTCTCTCTCTCTCTCTCTCTCTCTCTCTCTCTCTCTCTCTCTCTCTCTCTCTCTCTCTCTCTCTTGTGTCAGTGCGTGTGTATTACTTTTGCATTGAATTGACTTACAGCATCCAAACGACAACGGAAACTGTTATTCAAACGATCTCCAAATAATTATGTTATATTTTCTTTTTAAACCCCTTAACTTATTTGAAACATTGTTGAAGAACACAACACCTGTGTATGCATGTGCGTAAGGGTGTGTGATTGATTGAGTGAGTGAGTTAGTGTGTGTGTGTGTGTGTGTGTGTTGTGTTCTTCCACTTAAGCCTACCTGCGCCACACACGCATGACATCGTATGGGGATGCGATGTGATTGGGTCACGTGAGTCATGATTTACGTGAACTACTTCCGTCTAAAAATAATTCTGCCATTCTCGCTCACTATAATTATTCAAGTTGACCCAGTTCATGAATTTCACGTGAATGATAACTCGTATCGTCAAAATCGCATCGCATTCAGATTCGAATCGTATGTGTGTAGCAGGCCCTTTAGTGAATCTGTGTGTGCGCGCGCGAGCCGTCTGTCTGCCTGCGTTATTGTGTATAATTTGACTTTCAAGCTGAATCTTATTATCAATTTTACAGGTATGAAATTCTACAATGCGGGCACCTTGAAAATCTAAAAAGACGAAGGCAATCGGACGATGAATCCACAGTGTTCTGTGTCACGATAGAAGAAACGTATGATAGGGGAAGACGGGGTACAAATCGCATGGGCGGGTAAGAAGCCCACCCCAATTATCTCATGAAATGAAGCAAGTTTCAGTCTCATTTTGCCCATGAGACGAGCGTTAATGTATAGCATTCGTCTCATGGGCAAAATGAGACTGAAACTTGCTTCATTTCATGAGATAATTGGGGTGGGCTTCTTACCCGCCCATGCGCTTTTTACCCCGTCTTCCCCTATCATCAGAAATGCCTACATTGCAACTGGCCATGGAGGTCGTGATGTTGAAGGAGCTGGAGAACAAAGATCAAGTGTAATAGCCGTTGCCATCAATCTGTGAATCGTAGCAACAATTAGGCCTAGTCCAACCCCCCAAAAACATGAACACTACGGTACAAATGCACTAGCTATGGAGGAAAACATTACGTGTGTGACCGTTTTTGAATGCCCCGCCATGTGGAAAGCCAAACTCCGACATCGGAGGATTTTGGAGAGTGATTATGTTATGCTAGGAGCTTGCCAGGGCTATAGACAATTCCCGCTTAACAATACCGAGCATAGCATTATGCCACCCCCCATGCATTTCTCGGTTAATTGTATTTTTGCGTTTTTGCCTTTCTTACCATACATAAAGCTGTATTTTAGGAATATTTTTAGCTAATTACCTTTTTGGAATACTAACCGTAACCCTAACCCTACCCCTAAACCTAACCCTACCCCCCACTATGTACTGCAGTACACCGCGATTTGTCACAGTTGTGGTTCGTTGCGTTTTTCCGTCTTATACGGTGGGGGGTAGGGTTAGGGTTAGGGCTAGGGTTAGGGTTAGGGTTAGTATTCCAAAAAGGTTATTAGCTAAAAATGTTCCTAAAATACAGCTGTATGTATGGTAAGAAAGGCAATAACGGAAAAATACAATTAACCGAGATAGGTAGGGGGGGTGGCACATCTTGACCTTTACCCATTATTTGCATGTTGCCTTGGTGTTCTAGCCTAAACGCGAGGAACCAATTTGAACTTTGCCCCCAGAAACTCTACATATTCACGGCTCAATGCTCACACATTCATTCTCTCTCTCTCTCTCTCTCTCTCTCTCTCTCTCTCTCTCTCTCTCTCTCTCTCTCTCTGAAGTAATCATCTTTTAACAACAGCGTTGTTTTACATTAATATAAACATTATAAATACTGAGTTAATTATCACAGATTTGAAGAGTAACACAAAGTTAGAAGTCAGTAAATCAGAGTACCCAATTTCCCCTTTTAAAGTAGTTTCATTAACAACATGTTCTAAATGTATTTCACTACAGTGGAATCCGCTTTATCGGCCACTTTTGGGACCAGGCAAAATATGGCTGATAAAGCGAATCGGCCGATAAAACGAACATCGAGATACTGTATGACGCAATTATGCAAGTCAAAAGCAATGACATCAAAATTAAATGTTGCAGTTCAAATTCAAATTCTTTCCCTTTTTGTGATGTGTGTGTGTGTGTGTTTTGAGTCTGGATCAACACTGTACATGTAATTAAAGCCGAATCGCTATGTTAAAAACAACAATTTGATTTTGATTACAGATGTACATGTAGATTCATTAAAATCTCTCACTTAAACGAGCCATCCTGTCAGCTGTCAGTTCTTAGTGTGAAGTGACTTCCAGTGTGAGAGACAAATTGAAATGAATAAAATCTGTCAAAACACAAGAGTTCATACAGTACAGTGTATGTGTACTGTATGTGAACACTTTATTAATCCTACAACTTGACAGAAGCACAAGTAAAAGACAATGATTTTGTTTTCTTGAGTGATTGTAACGCCATGCAGGGTCTTTCAATTGACAACAGCTCACCTTCCAACTTCACACTCAACCATGTAAACGTCAAAAGCGTGTTGTCAGTTTGTCTGTTGTTCTCCCTCTCAAAAAAAGGGGGGGTAAAGAGGAAAAATTAGAGAGAAAAAGTGGCCAATAAAGCGAAATTGAAGATTTCAGCTTTGGCCGTAAAAACGAACAAAATAACACATGCTTAAGAAGAAAAAATTCCGTACATTAGGAAATTGGCCGATTAAGCGGCTTTGGCCGATTATCCGAAGGCCGATAAAGCGGATTCCACTGTATATCTTTTTCAGTTGTCAAAATTCACTTACACACACGCGCACGCACACACACACACACACACACACACACACACACACACACACACACACACACACACACAAACACGCGCGCACGCACGCACGCACACACGCACGCACACGCACACACGCAAACACACACACACACACACACACACATCAAATCCAGTCGCATCTATTAAATCCTCAAAATATGTTTTAGTCATTTACAGAAATGACTGCACCTTCATTTTAGTCATTGTTGGAGAATGCCTAAAACATTTAAGCATTTCCAAAAATGACCGATCAAAACGGTCATTCTCGGAAATGCCTGAATATTTTAGGCAATGTCGTGAATGCCTGAATTCCGAGTTTGACTGTAACATATATAGATACAAAATGCACACTGACCCGTACTGGCACGCAATGACCAATTTGTCAGTCTTCAGAAATCCGTTTGCTTCTAGAAAACGGTTTCAGTTACAAAGCAGAGCGTTGATACAGTGGAAGCAGAAACGTACGCTGGTGATCTAAATCTTTTCCAATCAATATCGAACTAGAGATCCACAAATTCACATTATGATAATCCACAAATTGATATTATAATAAACCGTGATCTCTTTTAATAATTTCAAACCAATATGTATGCATGTGATGCATTAAAATGTGTACAATCCTTTTGTGAAATGTCCAAAAATGTTCCCCTTGGGGTTTCCTAGTAATGACGTCATCAATTATATTTTGATGTGTGATGACGTCATTAAACATTATAAACAACATAATATCTTTCACAACAAATTAAAACAAAGTCGAAATTAAAACCCAGAAGAAACGGTTTAATGATATAAAAAAACACAGAGCAAAACAAAACACGTTTCGGGTTCAACCCGAAAACATGAATGTTTTAGGCATTCTCCAACAATGACTAAAATGAAGGTGCAGTCATTTCTGTATATCTATTTTTAGCACTGGACAACGGGTTGAACCCGAAACGTCGTGTTTTGTTTTGCTCTGTGTTTTTTTTATATCATTAAACCGTTTCTTCTGGGTTTTAATTTCGACTTTGTTTTAATTTGTTGTGAATATTATTGAACCCAGCAGTCATCTTCGTTTCTTCACATATCTTTCGATAATTTCGATCCAATATTTATGTATGTGATGATACTGTCACTTGCGCGCACGTGTGTGTGTGTGTGTGTGTGTGTGTGTGTGTGTGTGTGTGTGTGTGTGCGTGTGCGTGTGCGTGTGCGCGTGTGTGTGCGTGTGTGTGCGTGCGTGCGTGCGCGCGCGCGCACGTATGTGTGTCCGTGTGTGGGTGTGATGTGCGAGTGGCACGTGCATGCATGACAGATGTACAGAGACAGAAAAAGAAGGTGCATGACGTGCAAATAACCCCCTGAATCTACAGAGGATCTAATCCTTTTACAGTACACCCCGCTTATAGTAAAGTGCAGGGGAGCAAGGCTTTTCCTTTACTATAACAGGTTTTTCTTATAAACTATGTTTGGATATAGTAAAGTTTTGATGGTATTTTGTATCTTATCCGATGACGTTTTTCAAAGTCAAAGCTAACGTAAAATACTAAATATAAACCCATCATCAAATCAAAATACAGCAAAACTCGGTTATAAGAAAATCGAAGGGAGATGATGTTTTGTTTATCCAAGTTTTCTTATATCCGAAACTCAGATATAAGAAAACATTTTTTAAGTTTTTTCCCTTGTCTCTCTACCACCAACACAAAAGTACTCATATTTTTTTCTTCTGCTCAACATTTATTTTGCACAGAATACTGAAGGAAAGTATGGAATAAAGGAACAAAAACAACTCAATTAGTCTTGTAATCTAGTGCCTGTACTGTTTAGAATGTCTGTGACACAACTGGTTTGATGTAAACTTTCCCTTTTTGGAACAACTTCAATTTTCTCGGATAATCCTTTCAGTTCAGGCCCAACTCACTTTTAAAGACAAACTGACCCAACACGATTAAATCCCTTGTTTTTTTCTGGGTAGCTGTGACCCACATACAAATTCCCCCAACTAAATATTGAGGCTGCTCTTTCATAGATATTTTAAAAGAACATCAAAATCAGACTGGAAAGCTGTAATAGTCAGGTTGTGGGTGAGTGACGCAATCGGCAAGACTAGGCTAGGCAGAGGCACTAATCGTCACGTCATCACGTGACTTAACTTGACTGACACTTTGGGCGTGGCCTAGCTGACCTCTCTTTGGTTTCCATTAAACACAAAATTGCTTAAAACACAAATATGACAGGGCCAATTAACTTCATATTCGAACTCACGCTCAAGCATCGCATACTCCACCTTCCTACCAAGTATTGTTGAGATCCGTCCATTAGTTGTTGTTTTTTAAATCGGACAGACAACAAACAAACAGACAGACAGACAGCCCAAAAACAATACCGGTGTCATAAGAAATAAGTACCTACCATGAAATAAATACCCTCCAAAAGCGCACTAGGGCCATTCTTCTTTCAATACTATCACTGCTGTTACTACAACTACTATATATGTTATGTAGCACATGTAGTTGCACATGTAGTTGCAACTACAACAAAGAAGAAGAAAATGATGATGACGATGATGATGATGATGACGATGATGGTGGTTCATAAACAGAATACAACTACTGTTAAGAAGAAAGAGGAGGAGGAGAATGGTTCATAATCAGAACGAATAAACAGCTTTCAGAAAGTAAAAACATGTTCATAACGGAACAAACAATGTCACTTTAACAACACATACTGTCACTTTAACAGCACACAAACTGTCCAATTTCCTTTATTTTCTCCTGACTTCAAATGCACTTATTATACAATCAATCAGCAATCTTCCACCACTAGCCCAAACACGTCCCTTTTCGATCTTTACTCCTCTTACTTACACACATGTCCTTGAGGCCCCTTGTAATTCACCATTTCTGATCGTCCATCTTTACAAACGAATGTCTCATGAATTAAAGACTTAACACCTTTGCAACACTACACTGGTTCTAACAGGGTCAGAGTCAGTGTATGTGGGGCCACTCATTGAAGCTTCATGTACATGGCGTCAATCTGTGGTTTGAAGAACTTGGCCAGTTCTTGCCTCTTGCTTTTGAAAGTCGGTGTCAGCAGGCCGTTCTCCACCGAGAATGGCTCAGGGTGTAAGTAGACGTCCCTGACGATTTCCAGAGATGAAAGCCCAGTCCTTCTGCCCAGATCCCCCAGCCTTTCCATCAAATAGTGCCTCACTTCAGGCATTTGACACACCTCTGCAAAGTCGCCTTTTAGACGGAGGGCGGATTGAGCGCATTTCAATAACTCGGCTTCATATGGCACCACAATGCCTACCACACACGACTTGAGACTCTCCCCGTGGACATAGATCTGTGCCACCAGAGGGCTCTGAATGAACACGTTTTCTATCTTCTCAGGAGCGATGTACTCGCCCTGGGAGAGTTTGAAGATGTGTTTCTTCCTGTCGATGATCTTCAATGACCCAACCTGAGTCCACTGACCCACATCTCCGGTGTGCAGCCACCCCTCTTCATCCAGCACTTCATCCGTCTTGTCCTTGTCCTTCAGGTAGCCCTTGAACACGTTGGGTCCTTTGATGCAGACCTCCCCTTTGTTTTCTGAGGCACGGTAATCCATCTCGGGTATGTCGACCAGTTTGATGGTGGAACAGCTCATTGGGGGACCCACCGTACCGACACTGTCATCTCCAATCAGCTGCAGAGAACAAATGGCGTGGTTTTCTGTTTGTCCGTAGCCCTCCAGCAGTGGACAGCCCACCACGCAGCGGAGGAAGGCCAGGACTTCAGGAGAAAGTGGTGCTGACCCTGTGGTGATGAGGCGAACTCGACCTCCCAGTGCCCCCTGTATTCTACGGAAGATCACCTTGTCCCAGATGCTGTCCCTTCGTATTATTCGTTTCTTCAGTTCTAACTCTTTGCTGTGGAGTGCCACGTTGAAGAACACTTTCTTTAGGGAGCTGGCATTGATCCCTGACGATATCTTGTCAAAAAAGCGGTTGAGCAGGCGAGGAACACAAGGGAACAGTGTAGGCTGCAGCTCCTTGATGTCGTCCATCAGTTTGTCGATTTGTCCTTGGAAAAAGCCGATCTGACTCCCGCTTGTGGACATGATTGCATGCAACACTTGCTCATAAGAGTGAGCCATGGGCAAATAGGAGATCATGATATCCCCTGGCTTGAATTCAATCCCACCTGCCTTCGTCTGCTTCAGAGCACCACAGGCAGCAGCAACAAAGCCTTTGTGAGTTAGCATGGCTCCCTTGGGAACACCCGTGGTACCACTGGTGTAACAGATGATGCTCAGGTCATCAGGGCTGGGCAGTTTTTTTGGCACGGGTTTAGCTTTCCCCAGCCTCCATAGTTCTTCAAAAAAAAGGAGTTTGACTTCATTGTGGACGGCCATGTCTTGAACCGTCTCATCAATCCTCTCCATCACCACTAACGTCTTCAGGGTGGGCGTCTGACTGTGTCTGTTCAGCAAGCTCTGCACCTTGGCAATGGTGTCGCACACTACCACTGAGAGCTCGGCCTGGTTGATGATGTGGCTGCAGGCCTCCACCCCCAGGGTGTCGTAGAGGGGAACAGCCACAATGGAGTAGGTCCACAGCCCCAGGTCCGTCAGCACGTACTCTGGCCTGTTCTGGGAGTAGACTCCCACATACGTGGTGTTTCCTGGGGGCAGGCCCAGGGAGATTAGCCCTGCTCCTACAAATTCTGATCTTGTCAACACTTCGCTGTAGGAGATCCATGTGAAGGGCTTTGTGGGCGAGGGCTTATAGCCAAGGCAGGGGCCGTCCTCGGACAGTCTGGCCCCTCGCTGGAAGGCTTCGTACAGCGTGTGCACATCGTCAAAGATGGTTTCAGTCAGCTCACCCTGTCTGCTGTAATGCGATAGGCGTGATCCATCACTTTGTTCAATGGACTGACAAGTAAAGTCTGGTAACACTTTGGATGATGACTTTCTGAGGGCAAGCTTGCTGGGGGTACACATTTCCTTTTTGGAACTGAAGGAGAAGGGGAAATCACAATATTCCTGTCTTGTTGACGTTGCATCTCAAATAAATGTGGTTTTTATTTCACGGGCACAAGTGAACGTGAAAACGTAGTTTTTCATGGGCAAAATTCACTGCCCAATGATTGATGACTTCACCGCAACCTTTGCCTTACTCGGCAATAGATCCATGGCACTCCAGGTCCGCGTGAACTACATTCTTAGTATTTTCACGATTGGACCCTAGAACACTTCAACAAGGACCTAAGAAAATGTAGGCCTAACCATCCTGTGTGAGTGGATTGTAAAAATCATTCGGCTTGGAAGGAAGCACGTCTTCAGTGTAAGCTTATTCCAACAACTGAACAAGTCAGATTTATTCCAGTAATCAAAATTACGTCACATCAAAAGTGACGTATTTGAGGAACAAATCGACGACATCGACGTTTCTGTTTAGGGAGAGTTTATTTATGTTAACTTACGTGCGTTTTCACTTTGCTTTATAAAATCCTGCAAATGTGCATTTTCTTGTTTTATAGTAAAATCCTGCGCATGAGAATAATGCATTTCCTTATTTTATAGTATACTCCAAGGGAGGTAGATCTATGGAGAGAAAAAAATCTGAAATTGAGAGAGACGGGGGGGGGGGGGGGGGGGGGGGGGGGGGTTCTGAAGTTGTCTGTTGTTTTTCAATTTTATTGAATAGGCCTGTCTGCCCGTATCAATACTCTATCAATATAATTATTTATCACACGCACGCACGCACACACGCACACACACACACACACTGATCGACGCTTGCGCACACACACACACATACACATACATACACACACACACACACACACGCACGCACGCACGCACGCACACACACACACCCCTCCGTGAGCACATGGCCCACTCTGGCCCTGGTTCTGGTTCCATAAGAATAGTTGAAAGCAGCAATATTATTAGTTCCCGAGCGAAGCTTCGGGAAGTATTGTTTTTGTTTCATCCGGCCGTCCGGCCGTGCGTCCGGCCGCGTTTTCTCCCGAACCGCTTTAAATTGTGTGTGGTGGTGTGTCACTATGAGAGGAAGGCATCGGTGCATAAATAGGCCTAATCGCAGTCGTGACCTTGACCTTGGTGTATGACCTTGAAAACATAAAATCTATAAAAGGCCATAATTTTTATACCGTTGGACTTCGAGTCTTGGCATGTAGGTGCATTGGTGTATGGCGAATCTGATGATGGTAAAGCAATCAAGGTCAAGGTCAAGGAGATCGGTAGGTCTTGAAAATGGTTGAGGTATAAAAATTGGGTTTTAAGCCATATTTTCCACATTTTTACTTGACAGATCTAGAAGCGCTTCAGATTGTGTGTCGTGGTGTATGACGTAGATTGTAAGACATCTGAACATAGATTATTGGCGTGTTGACCTTGACCTTGAAATTTGACCTTGAAAATCGAAATGTCCTTCTTTATGCTATATATTTCTTGTCTGAGCTGTACCTTGTGTGCTAGAAGATAGAATCCCTTCAAATTATGTGTGAAGGTGTGAGACTAACCCAGATAGCACACCGCTCAAATGCCGACGTCGGCAAATCATCGGTTGCCGACGTCGGCTATCCGTCGTTTTGTCCCATCCTGTCGACGTCGAGCCGACGCGTCGGCCCGACGTCGACCATACGTCATTGACCGATGGTAAATGGTCGGAAATACGACATGAATTCGACGTTGGCTAATGGTCGGTGTGCTATCTGGGAAGAGTACAACACATTTGTACATCAATTATGCCACGGGAATAAAATGTCGTCGAGCGGCAGACATGTTTCCGTTTTTCTTCACCCTCTTATATTTGTGAAATAATCCATGGACTCACTCCAAATTGTGTGTGTGGGGGGTGGGTGGGGGGGGGTGTAAGAATAAGAATAAAAGACATTGCAGTACAAATTATGCCACGTAGGATTTAAATGTCACCAAGCGGCAGACATGTCTCCGAGTTCAGGGTGTACACCCCACTGATTAAGGATGTACATCCCAGTGAAGGACAGGGTGTAATATTAAGACAGCTGTTTCTCAAGACGAAACAGCTGTCTTTGCATAGGCATTGTCTATCTCCCCCATTGTAGGGAGAAAAAGTAAATCAGCACATTATTTTCTTCTTGTTTTCTTCTTTTCAGAACACAGAACAAATCGTAAAGTTAAAGTAAACTGAGTTTGTTTCTGAGGTTCACAATTACAGACATTGGACACAAAAAAGTTTTATCAAAGCAAGAGTAAAAACATTGTAGCACAAAATGTGCCATGTAGGGTAGGTGCCACCCCGCTGCTTAAGGGTGTGCATCCCGGTAGGCCTAAAGGATGTGTATTCCAGTCAAGGGTGTGCAAGTGTATCACCCAAAGGATGCAAGGAGGACGAGGTCTAAGACGTGAGGGGGATTATGCCACATGGGGTTTAACCCTTTCACCGCCAATGTCGCATTTTTGCACCACAATGATTTAGCACCCATGTCATTATAACCCTTGAAATCAGGGTCTGTTATTTAATGATATTGCGTTCTTACATTTAGGCAGTAAGGATTGACCCTATTCTAAATGTGTCGCAATATAGTTGCAGACAACATAATAATTTTCTGTAGCCAAGTAAGTTAAATGGACATTTTTGGCTCAAAGATGGCTGGCGGTGAAACGGTTAAATGTCACCGAAAGGCAGACATGCCTCCGTGTTAAGGGTGTGCACCCCGGTAAAGGATGTGCACTCCAGTCAAGGGTGTGTAGTTGTAAAGGACGCAAGGAGGACAGTGGCTAGGATGTGAGGGGTGGGGAGGTACAGGGCGGGGCAGGTACAGGGCATAACGGGCAAAGGACATATATCTGCCGCACGCCGATGCCATTGTTATTTATAAGGTTTGTGGGGGTTTTTGGCCAATTGCCCAGTTTCTTGTCACTCGAGCGCAGATGTGCCACGCTGCTTTTTATATGCCCAAGTTTGCCTGCGAAAACTTTAAGAGAGCGCATCCTATTATTATTTTTATTTTTTTTAAACCCAAAAACCCTACATGTCTAAATGACCTAGTCAGCCAGCACACGTTCATCGTGTTGCCAACATGATGCCAAGTCCATCAACACACCTAAGCTATATATATATTATTCTAACTAAATATTTTGCAGTCAGTGGAGGGGCGGCTGTAGAGAAAGACTTCATGGTGTGTGGGAGTCAGTGATCTTGCCTAATTCCATCGATCAAACATGGGAAGTTACTCTACCATCAGGTAGATCCCCAGCTCTCGCCTCGTGTGTTTGAGCAGACATAGCCTGCAGCACTTAGAACACCGTACGTCCTTCTAATATTTGTCATTTATATTTTTATGTCACATTTTGCAAGTTTTATCTGACCGAGTAACGGAGGTAAGCAACTCTAATTTTTACGAAGTGCTCTCCCCTAGTTTTTTCGAAAATCGTCTACATGTAATGGGTGGAGGTGAGGTTGTGGGGGGGGGGGGGGGGCGGGGGGCGGTTACTTTAACTCGTTGTTTCTTGCGAAATGTTTTTACTTTAATTGTCAGCCAGAGAGAGAGAGAGAGAGAGAGAGAGAGAGAGAGAGAGAGAGCAAAAGCAGCGTTTTAGTTTTAGATTTATATAACTGAGCCGCAGAGGTTAATTAAAAATGTGGATGAGCAAAAATGTACACATGAAGGGAAATAACTCAAATTTTGAAATACGTAATCTAAGAAGCATAGCGTCCCTTGTTCAGCATTGCTTTGAGCTTTCACTGAGGACAAGGCTTCATTGTTCAACAAAACGTGTAGCCTTTGGACAGGTATCCAGAAAGATCGATTTTAATCTGCCGTGGTCCTAAACGCAACGGTTTTGTATCTATCCATGTGCCTTCTACTGTAAGATAAAGTTCATCATGGAACTGTCAAAGGTCAAAGAGCAGGTCAGTCACCGTCAGTGCAACTGCGGGTTGAAGTTCAAAGTTCACGCCTTCCTTATGAAAAAGCTTTGAAGTTGTAGTTTTTGTTAAGAAGACCAGCAATATTTTGATGTTGCTTTAGGCTTGGAGAAGACCATCGACAGTTAAAATGCTTCAAGGCTTGTTTGGTCCCTAACCACTACTACTAGTACAACTACTAGAATGAAATATCGTGTGCAACACGCACACACACATGACACGCACACAATCACAGAGAGAGGGAGAGAGACAATGTCACTCTGTGTGTGCGACATGTTTATGGGTCCAGGGTGTGTCACATGTTTGTGTGTGCATATATATATAATAATATTATGTTGATAATAGTGTCAATAATATTATGTGTTAGACTGTGTGTGTATGTCACTGTGTGTGTGACTGACACTGTAACAGAGAGAAAGAGAATCAGCTGTACTGCAGTTAGTTTTTAAATGAAGTCTTCTATGGCTCCCCCCCACCTGCGTGCGCATCCAACGGAAGTGTCGCCATCTTAGTCAGATTTGTGTGTAAACAGCATCGATCTGGCATTTTTCAAACAAAGTTACTGACTAAGATGGCGGTCTCCCATAATATGGCACACTCCTTGATATGACGACACGTGGGTACCAGCCATTGACAAACCTGTAAATGTAATGTGGGTCACTCAGTGTGTTTTTCTGTCTTTGTTGTCTCAAGCAGTTATTTTTTTAACTGTTCGATGTAGCCTATTGACCCAGTCTGATAAAAGGATTTTGAAATGTTATGCTTAAATATAATGAACAATATTTTGTTATTCTGTCACCTCTCTCTTTCTCTCTCTCTCTCTCTCTCTCTCTCTCTCTCTCTCTGAGTCTCTCTCTCTCTCTCTCTCTCTCTGAGTCTCTCTCTCTCTCTCTCTCTCTCTCTCTCTCTCTCTCTCTCTCTCTCTCTCTCTCTCTCTCTCTCTCCCCCCATACCACTCTCTCATTATTTCTTTCTTTTAAAATTCAGTCTTTCTTTTACTTATCCATTCTTTCCATCTTTCTCTTCTTTTCTTTCAGTTCGACAGAGATGGTTACGCCGTCGTGGAGAACTTCCTCTCGGAAGAAGAAGTGCAGAGTTTGCGCACAGAAATGGCGGCCATCATCCACGACCTTGACATTGGGGAACACCGAAGCGTCTTCAAGACCACTGAAGACAGGGCAAGTGCATGCAGTTCAGTCTTTATTGTGCATGCTGTGTCAAGTACACGTAGTTTAGTCTTTATTGTGCATGCTGTGTCAAGTACACATAGTTTAAGTCTTTATTGTGCATGCTGTGTCAAGTACACATAGTTTAGTCTTTATTGTGCATGCTGTGTCAAGTACACATAGTTTAAGTCTTTATTGTGCATGCTGTGTCAAGTACACATAGTTTAGTCTTTATTGTGCATGCTGTGTCAAGTACACATAGTTTAAGTCTTTATTGTGCATGCTGTGTCAAGTACACGTAGTTTAGTCTTTATTGTGCATGCTGTGTCTGTGACGTAAGTGCCCGCGCGACCCCTCTTTCTTATCTACACCCCCCCCCCCCCTCTCCTTTTCATTTCTCTGTCCGGCCGCCACTTTAATTGCCATCCACCATCAAAAGAACGCCGATTAAGGCATTTGTCTCTTTGAATCCCGATTTACCTCCCCGGTCAGCATGTAACACCTACAGTGGTTATCTCCCTTTACCTCCACCCCCCCCCCCCCCCCCCCCACCCACCCCTTATCTCCGTTCCCCATCACGAGAAAGTGATAGCCACGGTCGGATCCCTTTGAAGACGATTCTCCTTTCCTATCACGAGCAGGTTAGGAATGTCGGCATGTGATAATGCTGTAACCGGCGCGTGATTGTTCTGTATCCCTATGCATAAGACTAGGACATCATCTTGTGACGTGTCAATTGCTATAAACCAATGACAGGCTTTCATTGTTTGAAAGTGAAGGCTATAATTGGAGTAGTGAGAAAAAGTTAGCCTACACAAGACGCTGAAACCTGACTGGAGCAACATTGCAGAGACAACCCCTCTCCCAGCCTGTCATAATAGCCCAACTAGTGAGTATTATTGATGGCTGGTGATTGAGATTTGTTTGTTTGATCCTATTTTTGATCTAGATCCTATGTTCAATGATGAATAAGGAGTAGATAGATATGTTATTGAAAAGAAGTGGTAAACATTCTATTCTATTTATGTGCACTGATTATTTGTGTGTGTGTGTTTTTGACTTTAACTCTTTTGGTACCAGACCCGGATTTTATGCCTACTAACCCTTTTGTCTATTTTTAGTAGGAAACCTGTGGGTTGCAATCTTGCACTTTATGATACCATTCCTTTCCAGGTGTTGGATGGAGAGTGATGTTGGCTTGATCACCTTTTATGTTTTACTGATCTCAGTTTGTTAACTGAAATTCAGATTATGTGTTCTTAGTGCTATTGTACAAGGGAAGCCTTCTAGCCGGTTGGGATTCACTAATTCCCTGCCGACTGAAGCCCCTTGTCTCTAAGCCATAGAGACCTACATCCACCTTCTCCTGTGATTATCAGCAGGGCATCGTGGGCCGGACGATTATCCCGGACTCACAAGCACCAAGACGGGACCGCCGCCAAGACGACCCGCACCCAGAATCCGCGAGGAGACCACGCATGAACCGTGCCATCCCGCGAAGCCGTAACCGGAATGACTGGGAGCTACTCTCACCTGATGAGCAAGCCCAGCCAACCCAGCACTCGCCGATCCCTACAGAGGAACTTCAGCACAGCCATGAGTTAAGTCCCCTCGACAGTGCCAAAGATCACTAACTGGAACCCAGGACACTAAGTGACCCTTCCTGTTTGGGGCTAACCTTCTAGAAAGACAAAAGTCTTGTAAATCCTTTCGGATTCCATTGTTTTTCATTCACATTTTGTTTTGGCGCCATTGAGCTGCTTTATTATGCAGATTTTGTGAGTAAATAAAATACAAGTGTCAAATAATCCTGAACCCTTTGGTCAGACTGATGAGAGTGGGAGTCTTGTAATTTCATGTAAAACCCTACTTCTCTCTGTCTGCCATTAAGAGCAAACCACTTGTATTTCTTACAATCATACGAGCCAGAACCCGGGCACAAATATAAATTTATTAGATGAAAAGGGGCCGGGAAAGTTGCTCATCTCCCATACCCTAGAGAAGTGGGTTAAAGGCAAATTTTCTACTTGAAAATGTAACACACTACAAGTCTTCCCTAGAGGCTTAGCCTTTTAACCCATTACCTCGTCACAGTGTCAAGTACACGTAGTTTAGTCTTTGCTATGCATGCTGTGTCAAGTGCATGCAGTTTAGTCTTTATTGTGCATGCTGTGTCAAGTCACAGAAGTGCATGCAGTTTAGTCTTTACTGTGCATGCTTTGCAAATACACATAGTTTAGTCTTTACTGTGCATGCTGTGTCAAGTACACGCAGTTTAGTCTTTACTGTGCATGCTGTGTCAAGTACACATAGTTTAGTCTTTACTGTGCATGCTGTGTCAAGTACATGCAGTCCAGTCTTTACTATGCATGCTGTGTCAAGTACACATAGTTTAGTTTTTACTGTGCATGCTGTGTCAAGTACACGCAGTTTAGTCTTTACTGTGCATGCTGTGTCAAGTACACATAGTTTAGTCTTTACTGTGCATGCTGTGTCAAGTACACATAGTTTAGTCTTTACTGTGCATGCTGTGTCAAGTACACATAGTTTAGTCTTTACTGTGCATGCTGTGTCAAGTACACGCAGTTTAGTCTTTACTGTGCATGCTGTGTCAAGTACACACAGTTTAGTCTTTACTGTGCATGCTGTGTCAAGTACACATAGTTTAGTCTTTACTGTGCATGCTGTGTCAAGTACACGCAGTTTAGTCTTTACTGTGCATGCTGTGTCAAGTACACGCAGTTTAGTCTTTACTGTGCATGCTGTGTGAAGACCCGAGTGTGCGCTGTAGTATTGTCAATTTTCTGAATGGGCATGACTCAAAGTCAAACTGAAAAACTTTTGCTCTGGCTCTTAGTCTTCATTGCTGTTGGCTAGCCTTTGGGGACCTTCTCAAATGCCAGCTGTCTTCAGTTTTCAGTCTTCTAGCGCCATGTATTTTTTTAGTCGTTCTTGGTTGTCCGTTGCATCTCAACCGACAAGAGGGGACTAACTATTTTTTCGAGTGCACATGCGTTGCTTTAACAGAAGAAATAATAATAATGAGCATTTATATGCGCTTATTCTTAAGCAAGCCCTAAGCACTTACAATTATAAACAAATAAATGAATAACACCCCCACCCCCACCCCCCAAAAAAAAAGCAGTAGAAAATATAAGATTATCTAAAATTGCTTCACGCACACACACAAACGTGCGCTCGCATAAACGCGCAAACGCACACACACACATGCCACACAACACATACTTGCACAAACCACACACTGCACGCACGCACACACATGCCACACAACACATACTTGCACAAACCACACACTGCACGCACGCACACACATGTATGCCACACAACACATACCTGCACAAACCACACACTGCACGCATGCACACACATGCCACACAACACATACCTGCACAAACCACACACTGCACGCACGCACACAGAAGGGACAAAAATTACTTTCCAAGAGAAACAGTGACATAAGCTCTAAAAGCAAACACATGACAGGGTGCTTGGCAGTGATTATCTTTGCATTTGATGGGAGTGTATCTAGAGTGATGTACTGGGCGAATTCATTTGCCCATGGTGCTAGTCCTTATGGCCGAGAGATCGGACAGTATTTTTCTTTTAAAAAAAATATTTTTTAATTAATGAAAGTGTAGTGACTTTCTCTGTATTATTTTTCATTGACTTAGATCACATTTAATGATTTTATGACATTAATCATTGACCTGGCCAGTCAATGTTTCTGTTGCTAAATCTTTTAAATGAAAAAAAAGAGATTTTTTTCAAACCTTTTTCAGGTCAGTGACGACTACTTCATGAATAGCGGAGATAAGATTCGATTCTTCTTTGAACCTGGGGCTATTGGTGAAGATGGTAAGTTTAATGGACTAAAAAATGACCAGGGTCTTTCTATATGCATTGCATATTAATCATTATTATCAAATATCTAAAGTCTACTCACATTTTTTTTTAACGACAACCATGGTTGGGCTTTCTTACATACTTTACTCCTACTTTACCAAACCGCGCTAACATGTCTTAGTTACATTGTTATCACACATGAAGCTTGACTTTTCTCTTCTTTTTTTCTGACAGAAAAGGATCTATATTTTGTGTAAATTTTAGGAAAAAGGGGTTGTTTGCAACATTTGTGTGTTCTGGAATCCAAATATCACATTATCAGTAAAATAAAATAAAAATCCGATTTGAAGTGTAAAACAAAGTTTGTAAGAAATAATAGTACAAGTTTGAGTGTCTTTCAAATAGAGCCTTTGTGCTTCTTTGCTTGATTTTCTGTCAAGCATTTGTAACAAATGTAGTGGAGTATTATGAGGTTTTCATCTGTCTTTTAAAAAAAAAATTATTTCCTTGTTTATTTGTCCAGGCAATATTTTGTGAACCGCTGCACTTAATCACTTCAAATGTTGTGCTCTTGTCTATTATCTGAAGCCAGTGTGTCCTGACGAGTAGCAAGGAGAAACGTCTGGAGAGTTAGAACATCACCCAAGATCTATTGCGGCCGGGGCTTATTGCTGTACAGAGCAACACCCTTGTTGTCCTCTGACCCACATAGTGGATAGGATGGCCTATAGGTTTGTCGCCAGCTGTTTTTAGTTTGTTGGTCTATGAGGGCCATATCTTGTAAACTGCACTCAGAATTGCTTACGTTTTTTAGGGTGGACGTTGGAGGAGAAGAATTCCTTTCAAAACATTGTATCCTTACTGACCTTGACATTGAAGTTTGACCTTGTTTTCCTTTACCGTTTTGTTGTGGTGGTGACTCGACAGGTCAGCTGACAGTGGACAAAGCTCGCTCGGTGAACAAGATCGGCCACGCCCTGCACTGCTTGAACCCCGTCTTCAAAAAGGTCACCTTCAGTGACAAGGTCAAGGTCAGTCTACTTTTTTTTCTTTTTGCAATGAGAAATCTGTTTGAAAAAGTATAAATTAGATTATCACCTCATGGACTGGCGTGGTTACTTATTTTCCTTGCTTTAGGATATGTGTTACGCCCAATCCGTGAAATTGCCTATTTCATGAAATGAGCAAAATGCTTTGCCCAATTTATGAAATGGACAATGTATATCACATTTTTGAATCCCCATTCACACAAGTATTGATTATTGATTGATTCAATAGTATCACACTTTTTTATATTGTATTTGCACCCCCATCCTGCCCCCCAACTCGACCAGATGCTAAGCTGGGGCATGCCTGAGCCACATGTTGAATCAAACATTTTATCAAATTAAGTCTGAATAACTCATCTGCAGATGAGATTTCTCATTCGTTTGAACCAATTCTTGATCTATGTGTGCTAATGAACGGAAACTATTTTTTATTCATATTGTTTTTCTCAATTGCAAGTTATAAATTGGCTACTTCATGAACTTGGCAAACCATGGATTGGGCGTAACATATGCACGCTAGAGACACTGTGTGTGACAAAATAAGGTACCACATTTTGGTGAACATTCTGTTTTAGCTCTTGATAAGTGATGTTTGAAGAGGCATGTACCAGTAACTTCATGCACATTGTATAAATTTGTTTGTGTGTTTGTGCAGAATTAATCATTTAATGGGTATTTTATTTGTATTGACACCCACCCTTACATTACAAATCTTTCCATCCTGGTTTGCAATTGAATAATGGTGACATCCTAAATAGTGGACACACTTTCCGACTCTGGTCTGTTCATTACTTCATATTTGGTGTAGTTCTTACTAATCGGTTGAAAAAGGCCAGCAGTAAGCTGACCGAAAGTGTTCCAGATATTTTTCTCTAACTCTCTCTCTCTCTCTCTCTCTCTCTCTCTCTCTCTCTCTCAAATGTATAAATGTATTCTGTCCAGAGGGCTGGATGTAAAAAAGCATGTTATTGCTTACTCTATTACCCTCTATAAATAAAATTCAATCAATCAATCTTTTTAATTGACTGTGAGTAAAATCAAATAAATGCTCCACCAAACGTAGCTTGTCATAAATTGTATAATGTTGATCTACAATGCATTTCTTCACTTTCGTTTCATCTGTCGTTGTGTGGTCATCCAGGAGGTAGCTCGCACGCTGGCTTTGGAAGATCCTGTTGTTTGCCAAAGCATGTACATTTTCAAGGTGAGATTAAAATGTATGTGTGTCACTGTGTGTGTGCTTGTGTGTGTGTGTATTTGTGCACTTAATAGACATTATTTGGTGTGTGTGTGCAGTGGGTATGTTTGTGGATGTGGGTGCTTTGGTTTTGTATTCATTCTGATTTTAGTGAATAATCTTGTCCTTAGTTGTTGGTGTGGGTTTTTTAGGTGTGTGTGGGGAGGGGAGTTTGTTTGTCTTTAATGTTATAGGAACCACACTGTACTCTACCACAGCAATACTACAAGAACTTCGCTGTACTTTATTACAATGTCTTTTGATTGTTAGTTCAAAATTGTTAATATGGTTTATGTAAAATTGTTGATATTTATTTCGAATTTTGGCGTGCTGAAAAAGATAGTTGTCAACATCAGTTACATAATTTTGTAAAAGTTGATTATGTTTTTTGTATAGAAGTGTTCACGTTTGGCTGACATCTTGACACTTCTTTAAATTTGTTCACGTCAATATTTTTTTATTTTTAACTATAAGCAATATTGTTGGCCATTAATGCTGATGATTAGCATTGTTAGTAATATTTTAGGTTTTGAGAATATGAGGCTGATATGTGTGTTTAATCACAAATATTTGTGTGTTTGCGTGTGCGAGTGTGTGTGTGTGTGTGTGTGTGCTTTGCATTCATAAGTAGAGTTTATTCTTTTTCAGCAACCTCGAATTGGAGGCAAAGGTAATGTGTGTGTGTGTGCGCACGCGCTTATGTGTGTGTCGCGCGCTTATTTGTGTGTCGCGCGCTTATGTGTGTGTGTGCACGCTTCTGTGTATGTGTGTGCGCGCACACTTATGTGTCTGCGTGTGTGTATGAATGCACTCAATCTGTCACCTATCTGTGTTTCTAAATGCATTATCCTGCATGTTATCGTTAATCCGTTTGTCTACTCATGTCATCTATAACTGAAAATGAGAAATATCAGCTTACACAAGAAAAGCTTCAATTAAAAGAAAATTACAGAAAAGAGAAATTACCTATGGTGATGACGCTAAACCAACCAATGAGCATCCTTGAACCTGTATTTCAAGGATTACCATTACACCAATTAAGGGCCTGCTAGGATTCTTCTCGGGTGAAATTCTGATACTGTTACCAGCCTCTTTTATTATCTCTTTTGTGAATTGCTGGCGGAGTGTTATTACATACATGTACAATAAATGGACTGGTAGTTGTTGTTGTTCAGTGACGTCTCACCAGGATTCCTCGTTCCTGTACACCCACCCTCAGCGGCTGGTGGGTCTGTGGGTGGCCCTGGAGGACGCCACGCTCACCAACGGATGTCTGTGGTTCATCCCGGGCTCTCACACAGGTAACGCCCGTCAGGCATGCTGCACACCGTCGTCTGTCCTGCCATGCTAACCCAGCCCGTAGTTAGACCATAGCCCATAACCCAGCAGTATGATGCATCATGTAGGGTGGGGGTTTGTTGTTTGGGGTTGTTGTCGTTGGCTTTTTTTTTCTTTTTTTGTGTGCTTTGCTTTGTTGTTGCTTTTTATCCCGGCAAGTCACTATGATGTTGAAGCAAAAGAGAAACGCTAGGCAACGTATATGGTAGGCCGTGAAATATGAACGTGAGGACTGAATCGGCATAGTGGAGAAACGTTAGGCAACGTGTAGTTGTTGTTGTTGTTCAGTGACGTCTCACCAGGCCGTGAAATATGAACGTGAGGACTGAATCGGCATAGTGGAGAAACGTTAGGCAACGTGTAGTTGTTGTTGTTGTTCAGTGACGTCTCACCAGGCTGTGAAATATGAATGTGAGGACTGAATCGGCATAGTGGAGAAACGTTAGGCAACGTGTAGTTGTTGTTGTTGTTCAGTGACGTCTCACCAGGCCGTGAAATATGAACGTGAGGACTGAATCGGCATAGTGGAGAAACGTTAGGCAACGTGTAGTTGTTGTTGTTGTTCAGTGACGTCTCACCAGGCTGTGAAATATGAATGTGAGGACTGAATCGGCATAGTGGAGAAACGTTAGGCAACGTGTAGTTGTTGTTGTTGTTCAGTGACGTCTCACCAGGCTGTGAAATATGAATGTGAGGACTGAATCGGCATAGTGGAGAAACGTTAGGCAACGTGTAGTTGTTGTTGTTCAGTGACGTCTCACCAGGCCGTGAAATATGAATGTGAGGACTGAATCGGCATCGTGGAGAAACGTTAGGCAACGTGTAGTTGTTGTTGTTGTTCAGTGACGTCTCACCAGGCCGTGAAATATGAATGTGAGGACTGAATCGGCATCGTGGAGAAACGTTAGGCAACGTGTAGTTGTTGTTGTTGTTCAGTGACGTCTCACCAGGCCGTGAAATATGAACGTGAGGACTGAATCAGCATAGTGGAGAAATGTTAGACAACGTGTATCGTAGGCTTTGAAATATGAAGGTGAGGACTGAATCAGCATAGTGGTGGTTTCTGCGACAAATTCTGTGCTGTGTCTATTTGGTGAGAGAGTGTGCACACATGTGTGTCTGTTCTTAAACTGGCATTCAAAAAATAAAAAGATAACGATTTTAATTTAATTTGATGTAGGGTTAGGGTGTTACCACTGGCATTACCATTCAAATACATTTATTTTAGATTTCTTCAAGGTTTTTTTGTGTTTTTTATTTATAATGTGAAACCACTTGTAGATTTCTTCAAGTTATTAATTTTTCTTAACACTCTTTAATTGTTTACAATAGAGGCCTGCTCTACTTCACTGCTTTCATGTGTTTGTGCGTATGGATGTGTTTTGGGCACAGTTACTCTGCTTTTATTTAACCCTTTCACCGCCAATGTCGCATTTATGCACCACAATGGTTTAACACCTACGTCATTAAATGGCATCAAATCAGAGCCTGTTATCTGAAGACCCTATTTTCTTAATATTATGAGGTAAGGACAAGGCATCATGTTATAAATATCACAGAGGAGTTCCCAATTTTGCAGATAATTTTTTTTTCTCTACCCAGTTAAGTTTTAAAGGTATTTTCTGGCTGAAGAATGGCTGGCAGTGAAAGGCTGCTCTCATAAAGGAGGCCATGCTTTTACCGTTGTCTGTTTATTTGCCTGCCTGGCTGTAAACAATGATCAATTTTTTTTATGGAAAGGAGAGTAATTACTGAACCTTGAGTGCAGAGCCGAGGGTATCATCTACAATAGACTACTTCCATTTTCTCTTTTGCATTATCATTCAAATTTCTAGCTATCAACTTTTTTTTTTTGGTTTTAGTTGAGAGGACTGCCAAATAGCAGGGTTTTATTAAATGTTTCCACGGGAAACCGTGAATCCACGTTTGTTTAGATGTTTCCATGTAAACTGTGACCCATGTTTGTTTAGATGGTGTCCATGGTAACCGACGCATGGTTCACAAGACTAGCCCTAAGGCCGGTGAGAGCAGTACGGAATTCATCGGTACTGAGGTGGAACACGACCAGTCCTTGTTTGTCCCTGGCTCTGTCAAGAGAGGTGAGGGAGAGAGACAGACAGAGAGAGAGAGAGAGAGAGCAGTACAGAATTCATTGGTACTGAGGTGGAACACGACCAGTCCTTGTTTGTCCCTGGCTCTGTCAAGAGAGGTGAGGGAGAGAGACAGACAGAGAGAGAGAGAGAGAGCAGTACAGAATTCATTGGTACTGAGGTGGAACACGACCAGTCCTTGTTTGTCCCTGGCTCTGTCAAGAGAGGTGAGGGAGAGAGACAGACAGAGAGAGAGAGAGAGAGCAGTACAGAATTCATTGGTACTGAGGTGGAACACGACCAGTCCTTGTTTGTCCCTGGCTCTGTCAAGAGAGGTGAGGGAGAGAGACAGACAGAGAGAGAGAGAGAGAGAGCAGTACAGAATTCATTGGTACTGAGGTGGAACACGACCAGTCCTTGTTTGTCCCTGGCTCTGTCAAGAGAGGTGAGGGAGAGAGACAGACAGAGAGAGAGAGAGAGAGCAGTACAGAATTCATCGGTACTGAGGTGGAACACGACCAGTCCTTGTTTGTCCCTGGCTCTGTCAAGAGAGGTGAGGGAGAGAGACAGACAGAGAGAGAGAGAGAGAGCAGTACAGAATTCATCGGTACTGAGGTGGAACACGACCAGTCCTTGTTTGTCCCTGGCTCTGTCAAGAGAGGTGAGGGAGAGAGACAGACAGAGAGAGAGAGAGAGAGAGCAGTACAGAATTCATCGGTACTGAGGTGGAACACGACCAGTCCTTGTTTGTCCCTGGCTCTGTCAAGAGAGGTGAGGGAGAGAGACAGACAGAGAGAGAGAGAGAGAGCAGTACAGAATTCATCGGTACTGAGGTGGAACACGACCAGTCCTTGTTTGTCCCTGGCTCTGTCAAGAGAGGTGAGAGAGCAGAAAGGTGGAGAGAGAGAAGGGTGTAGTGTTTGTGCGTATTCTGCATGCTTACGTGTTTATTGTATGCATGCCTGTGCCTGTGTGTGTGTGTGTGACAACTGAGTGGCCCACATGACACAGGATGTGTTTGCAGGCATGCTGGTGGTGATCCATGAGGAGGTGGTGCACAACTGACTGGCCCACATGACACAGGATGTGTTTGCAGGCATGCTGGTGGTGATCCATGAGGAGGTGGTGCACAACTGACTGGCCCACATGACACAGGATGTGTTTGCAGGCATGCTGGTGGTGATCCATGGGGAGGTGGTGCACAACTGACTGGCCCACATGACACAGGATGTGTTTGCAGGCATGCTGGTGGTGATCCATGGGGAGGTGGTGCACAACTGACTGGCCCACATGACACAGGATGTGTTTGCAGGCACGCTGGTGGTGATCCATGGGGAGGTGGTGCACAAGAGCGAGCACAACCACTCGGAGCACTCGCGAGAGGTCTACGCCTTCCACATGTACGACCACGCCAACGCTGCGTATGACCCCAGGAACTGGTCAGTGCCCTTCCAAGGTTTTGGTATTTAGTATATTCTAGTCACAGACTTATCTCTATAAAATTCGGGCTGCTCTGCCCCAGAGAGAGTGTCGCCGCAAGTGCAGCGCCTACCCATTTTTTTTCCGGGGTGGGGGGGGGCACACTTGGAAAACCTAGCTATCAATTTGGCCGTACCAGGCAGCAGGATTTCTCCCTGCTCTTACTGACTTTCAACTGCCGTGGGATTCGAAACCGGGTCACTCACGCTGCAGTCACGTATTACATTTGGCAGGTGAACATCTTAGCCACTCTGCCACCTTTCTCCCTAAAGTTACATCAAACCTTGAGCTAATCAAATGATTGGTTCTTCTTCAAAGATCACTCAGACAGCCTCTTGTCATGTGAGCGCAGATGCATCATGCTGCTGTTATGCGCCTATCTAAGAAATAGGCCAAGCATGTCCATCCTCGGCTGGAAATGATTGTTCCAAAGAAAAGCATTTTCTTCACAATAAAGGTGATCCAGTTTTCCTGATACCATGCCATTCGCTTGCTCACATCACACAAGAGCATGCACACATGTATTGGATGCATGCACACATACGCAGGGTGACATGTGTATGCAAACATACTAAGTAACTAACACAACCAGCCGCCGTGGTGTAGTGGTTAGCATCACGGACTACTGGCTGAGAGGTCTTGGGTTCGAATCCCATCAGAGGCGAGGGTTTTTTCGGTCCTGGACCGACTCCTACCCAGAGTGAGTGGCTATGGGCTCAATGGGAAGACTGAAACCACACAGTCGAGTTTAATCCGCTTTACGGATGCGAATCTGAGAGTGTTGCTCTAATTGCAAGACCAACACTGCAGGTGTCTGTAGTTCTCGGGCCTGGTTAACGCCGGGATATCATTATGAAAGGAAGCGTAGAATACAGCCCTGCCATGCAGTCTCAGACCGATACGGAACTCCATAGTATCATCATCATCGTTATCATCGGCCTAATTTTCCATCAGTCATAAAATTTTAAAAAATGTCTCAAATTCTGTGGCTTTGCATGCCCTGCTCTCATGGTGACCTCAGTTTCGGTTTCCAATCCAGTCTATGCCTAGGTGCGTTCGAGTCAAAGTCATGGGGATCAGTGTGTTCTGGGGAGCTGTCGGTGGACGGTCGTGGTGGCGCCCTCGGAGGAGGACCTCACTCACGCTGGCTCCGCGACTAAGAGAATGGTGTCGTCAGTAGGGGGCTTAGTAGGTGGTGTCCTGAACAGGCTCCACTGAACTCCACCGAAGTGACTCAGCAGAAGTGCAGTGTCTCCTCGGTTGGTTGCCTCCTGACGGCCTAACATAGATTATCTCCCCTTGGACTGCTGGTCTCGGTTTCTGCGACTTGAACAAACCGGGTGTAGCTGCGAATTGGGATTCGGAACGAGCGGCGTGGGAGCAACGCCACTGTACAGCCCAGAAGATGGGACAGCAAAAAAAAAAGAAGTAACTAACACAAGTGTGACATGTGTATGCAAACATACTAAGTAACTAACACAAGTGTGACATGTGTATGCAAACATACTAACACAAGTGCATGCACACACAAATACTGTAAAGTATTTCATTTTGGATGTCGTTTACAAGGTCAAATGTTTTATCCCAAAGCCCCCCAACCATCCAAATGCACAAGACAACAGCATGTGCTCAAGGGACACTTAGAGAGATTTCGAGTGGAAACCTGTGCGCAATCCGTAAATAAGTAAAAGAAAGAAGGGAAAAGATTTGCGCACGCAGAGCTCCCAGGGACCCCCATTTGTGGGTCTATGAAGCACTAAAATTCTCAAGGACCCTCTAAAAGAATGAGCAGGGGGTCCCAGGGATGCACTAAAAAAATTATTTGTAGCATTCACAATGCCACTGGGACCCTCTATCCCGCCTTTAGGACCCTCTATTCTGTAAATGGAGTGACCCCTTGTTTTGTGGGACAATTGGGAGCCCTGGCACGTGTGGGGGGCTCTGAGATAAAACATTTCACCTTGTATGCCAAGTCTCTCTGACAAGTTGACAAAAGCCAACAGTCCTTTGTGCTCTTGTACTGTGAGCACATTATAGAGCACAGTACAGTGAAACCCGCTTTATTTCAGCTGTTATTTTCTATTTCGGGATAATTTCAAGTCATTCTAAGATCCCAGCCAGAGGCCTTCTTTCTATCTGTTACAAAACCACGGATAATTTCAATTCGTTTAATTTCAAGTAAAATCTCGGTCCCAACTGAAGCGAAACCCGGTTGATTTCAAGTGCTCGGTTAATTTCAAGTCAACATTTTTTAAGAGGAGGCAAAATTCAATTTTTTTCCTCGCCTAATTTCAAGTCAACACACTTTTACTTCAATTGTTTCTCAGGCTTGTCTAAAATCTCTACGCTTGCGCACATGTATGTCACTGTGTGTCATCTGGCTTTGACTCGGTGAGAGGAAGTGTCAATCAGATCACCTTGTGTGTGTGTGTGCGTGCGTGTATGTAGCTTTAACCTTTATTTGAACCCTGGTCTGAGGGAGCGGGAAAAAGGGGAGTGTCGATCAGATCACCGCAGTTTTTTGGCTGTCGCCGGGAGTGAAGCACGCTACACTTACTTTAAAAAGGAAAATAGAATTAATTCAGTGCGTGGAGGTTGGATTACAGATGGGATGTGGGCATGGGTTGGATTACAGATGGGATATGGGCATGGGTTGGATTACAGATGGGATGTGGGCATGGGTTGGATTACAGATGGGATGTGGGCATGGGTTGGATTACAGATGGGATGTGGGCATGGGTTGGATTACAGATGGGATGTGAGCATGGGTTGGATTACAGATGGGATGTGGGCATGGGTTGGATTACAGATGGGATGTGGGCATGGGTTGGATTACAGATGGGATGTGGGCATGGGTTGGGTTACAGATGGGATGTGGGCATGGGTTGGATTAAAGATGGGATATGGGCATGGGTTGGGTTACAGATGGGATATGGGCATGGGTTGGATTACAGATGGGATGTGGGCATGGGTTGGGTTACAGATGGGATATGGGCATGGGTTGGGTTACAGATGGGATATGGGCATGGGTTGGATTACAGATGGGATGTGGGCATGGGTTGGGTTACAGATGGGATATGGGTTGGGTTACAGATGGGATGTGGGCATGGGTTGGGTTACAGATGGGATATGGGCATGGGTTGGATTACAGATGGGATGTGGGCATGGGTTGGATTACAGATGGGATGTGGGCATGGGTTGGGTTACAGATGGGATGTGGGCATGGGTTGGATTACAGATGGGATGTGGGCATGGGTTGGGTTACAGATGGGATATGGGCATGGGTTGGATTACAGATGGGATGTGGGCATGGGTTGGGTTACAGATGGGATGTGGGCATGGGTTGGATTACAGATGGGATGTGGGCATGGGTTGGGTTACAGATGGGATGTGGGCATGGGTTGGGTTACAGATGGGATGTGGGCACGGCCTTCCACATGTATGTACACATATCCTAAAGATGTAAAAGATTCACACATTAAAAAAATCACATGTTAAAAAAGAAAAAGAAAAAAGAGTGGTGCTGTTGAAATGGTGATGCGCTCTTTGGGTGAGGGCGGTCCTGATTTCTCATGAATGATTCTCTGTGGCAATAAATTGTGAACTGTAAAGGTAATACAATGCGATGCAATGCAATTCTGTTATGTTCAATCCATTATCATTTCAACTGTTTGTCTTGATCACAGGCTGCAGCCCACAGAAGCGCAGACTTTCAGTCACCTGTACTCAGAGGTGTGATTAACTGCCTCAGCACCGCACACTGTCTGCTGCAAAGAGTGATCAATTCCATCAGTGTCTTTGGTCAGTTAGTCCATTTGATCTTGTAACCTACCCAAGCAGTGGCTCTATTCAATTTTCATCATGGACTTCAACTTGCATTGGGCACACAATCTTGATCAGAGAAAAAGGTAATGCCAGCTTTATGTCCTAATTTTCCTAGTTTTGAGTTGTGATTACGACTTTATCAGTGCCATTACAAAATGTGCGGGCAGTTCCTCCCTTCACATCAGTACCGCGCCCAGCCATCGATTCTGTTTCATTGATTTGTATTGGGCAGTCATAGGCAATGAGATTGAGAGAGAGAGAGAGAAAGGAGCTACGCATGTATCCTTGTTTCTCTTCTTAGGAGTGTCATTCCATAAGAGCTATCACAGTATGTATTGCTATTTTAATCATCATCTTCACATACCTCAGCATTTTTGCCATAATAATATTGGGACAGATTTGCACACACAGAGAGAGTGGTGCATATGCCCTTTTTTCTGTACTCAAGAGTTGTGATTTTATCAGAAGACAGAAACATGTATCCTGATTTCTCAGTAACAAGTTGGATTGTAATGGGCATAGTAGACCAGACACATACATATATTGTGTAAAGTTTTATCGGGACTACATGTGTATAAGTCATTAATGTTTAGCAATCAGTATCACAAAACATAAACACATGTGCAATTTTAATATAGCTTTGTTAAAGTAGCTTTGTTGTTTTGATGATATTGTTTTTACATCTAGAAAACATTTTACGCTTTGTGTGTGTGTGTGTGTGGGGGGGGGGGGGGGGGGGGGGGGCATGCGTGTGTGTGTGTGGATATGTTGTTTGTCTGTTTGGGATGCTAATGTCTTTTTATCTTATGTGTTTTGTGATAGAAAGGATATTTTGATTTACTATTCATCACATTAATTTGATGTAAAGAGTGTTTTATAGTCATACTACCCATGTGTGAGCTTTACAAGGCTTTTCTTTTGAAATTTCCTTTAGAAATAGAGAAATTAATTTTTTATTATTTGTCATCTTCAAAGAACTGTCTATTTCAGTATTTGTATTAGTAAATTACACAGTTTTGCCTTTGCATATTTGTTTACGTTCAATATGATGTAAGTGTTGGATTTATATTTTTGCATATAAACAAAATTATGGCGCTTTGGGATTCAATGATACTATGTAATAAAAGGGTGATATATATGTTGTCTTCATCATTGTTGTCTTGTTTGAATTATCAACAATGCATGGATGGTGATGATTTGTTCATTGAATTGCGGACAACCATTAGTGATCTCTCTTTCATTCTCTGTCTGTCTCTCTCTCTCTCTCCCTCTCTTTTTCTTCTTCCTCACTCTCACGTCTGCGTGGAATATCATATAATACATGTGATGTGCACCTCTTTCCTGCACTCCTCTCTCCATTATGTCTGTGTGGAATATCATATAATACATGTGATGTGCGCCTCTTTCCTGCACTCCTCTCTCCATTATGTCTGTGGAATATCATATAATACATGTGATGTGCGCCTCTTTCCTGCACTCCTCTCTCCATTATGTCTGTGTGGAATATCATATAATACATGTGATGTGCGCCTCTTTCCTGCACTCCTCTCTCCATTATGTCTGTGTGGAATATCATATAATACATGTGCACCTCTTTCCTGCACTCCTCTCTCCATTATGTCTGTGGAATATCATATAATACATGTGATGTGCGCCTCTTTCATGCACTCCTCTCTCCATTATGTCTGTGTGGAATATCATATAATACATGTGATGTGCGCCTCTTTCCTGCACTCCTCTCTCCATTATGTCTGTGTGGAATATCATATAATACATGTGATGTGCACCTCTTTCATGCACTCCTCTCTCCATTATGTCTGTGTGGAATATCATATAATACATGTGCACCTCTTTCCTGCACTCCTCTCTCCATTATGTCTGTGTGGAATATCATATAATACATGTGCACCTCTTTCCTGCACTCCTCTCTCCATTATGTCTGTTTGGAATATCATATAATACATGTGATGTGCGCCTCTTTCATGCACTCCTCTCTCCATTATGTCTGTGTGGAATATCATATAATACATGTGCACCTCTTTCCTGCACTCCTCTCTCCATTATGTCTGTGTGGAATATCATATAATACATGTGATGTGCGCCTCTTTCATGCACTCCTCTCTCCATTATGTCTGTGTGGAATATCATATAATACATGTGCACCTCTTTCATGCACTCCTCTCTCCATTATGTCTGTGTGGAATATCATAATACATGTGCACCTCTTTCATGCACTCCTCTCTCCATTATGTCTGTGGAATATCATATAATACATGTGCGCCTCTTTCATGCACTCCTCTCTCCATTATGTCTGTGTGGAATATCATATAATACATGTGATGTGCGCCTCTTTCCTGCACTCCTCTCTCCATTATGTCTGTGTGGAATATCATATAATACATGTGATGTGCGCCTTTCATGCACTCCTCTCTCCATTATGTCTGTGTGGAATATCATATAATACATGTGCGCCTCTTTCATGCACTCCTCTCTCCATTATGTCTGTGTGGAATATCATATAATACATGTGCGCCTCTTTCCTGCACTCTTCTCTCCATTATGTCTGTGTGGAATATCATATAATACATGTGCGCCTCTTTCATGCACTCCTCTCCATTATGTCTGTGTGGAATATCATATAATACATGTGCGCCTCTTTCCTGCACTCCTCTCCATTATGTCTGTGTGGAATATCATATAATACATGTGCGCCTCTTTCCTGCACTCTTCTCTCCATTATGTCTGTGTGGAATATCATATAATACATGTGCGCCTCTTTCATGCACTCCTCTCCATTATGTCTGTGTGGAATATCATATAATACATGTGCGCCTCTTTCATGCACTCCTCTCTCCATTATGTCTGTGTGGAATATCATATAATACATGTGATGTGCGCCTCTTTCATGCACTCCTCTCCATTATGTCTGTGTGGAATATCATATAATACATGTGATGTGCGCCTCTTTCCTGCACTCCTCTCTCCATTATGTCTGTGGAATATCATATAATACATGTGATGTGCGCCTCTTTCCTGCACTCCTCTCCATTATGTCTGTGTGGAATATCATATAATACATGTGCACCTCTTTCCTGCACTCCTCTCTCCATTATGTCTGTGGAATATCATATAATACATGTGCACCTCTTTCCTGCACTCCTCTCTCCATTATGTCTGTGTGGAATATCATATAATACATGTAATGTGCGCCTCTTTCCTGCACTCCTCTCTCCATTATGTCTGTGTGGAATATCATATAATACATGTGATGTGCACCTCTTTCATGCACTCCTCTCTCCATTATGTCTGTTTGGAATATCATATAATACATGTGCGCCTCTTTCATGCACTCCTCTCTCCATTATGTCTGTGTGGAATATCATATAATACATGTGCGCCTCTTTCATGCACTCCTCTCTCCATTATGTCTGTGTGGAATATCATATAATACATGTGCACCTCTTTCCTGCACTCCTCTCTCCATTATGTCTGTGGAATATCATATAATACATGTGATGTGCGCCTCTTTCATGCACTCATCTCTCCATTATGTCTGTGTGGAATATCATATAATGCATGTGATGTGCGCCTCTTTCATGCACTCCTCTCTCCATTATGTCTGTTTGGAATATCATATAATACATGTGCACCTCTTTCATGCACTCCTCTCTCCATTATGTCTGTGTGGAATATCATATAATACATGTGATGTGCGCCTCTTTCATGCACTCCTCTCTCCATTATGTCTGTTTGGAATATCATATAATACATGTGCGCCTCTTTCATGCACTCCTCTCTCCATTATGTCTGTGTGGAATATCATATAATACATGTGATGTGCGCCTCTTTCATGCACTCCTCTCTCCATTATGTCTGTTTGGAATATCATATAATACATGTGCGCCTCTTTCATGCACTCCTCTCTCCATTATGTCTGTGTGGAATATCATATAATACATGTGCGCCTCTTTCCTGCACTCCTCTCTCCATTATGTCTGTGTGGAATATCATATAATACATGTGATGTGCACCTCTTTCATGCACTCCTCTCTCCATTATGTCTGTGTGGAATATCATATAATACATGTGCGCCTCTTTCCTGCACTCCTCTCTCCATTATGTCTGTGTGGAATATCATATAATACATGTGCACCTCTTTCATGCACTCCTCTCTCCATTATGTCTGCGTGGAATATCATATAATACATGTGATGTGCGCCTCTTTCCTGCACTCCTCTCTCCATTATGTCTGTGTGGAATATCATATAATACATGTGCACCTCTTTCATGCACTCCTCTCTCCATTATGTCTGTGGAATATCATATAATACATGTGATGTGCGCCTCTTTCCTGCACTCCTCTCTCCATTATGTCTGTGTGGAATATCATATAATACATGTGATGTGCGCCTCTTTCCTGCACTCCTCTCTCCATTATGTCTGTTTGGAATATCATATAATACATGTGATGTGCGCCTCTTTCCTGCACTCCTCTCTCCATTATGTCTGTGTGGAATATCATATAATACATGTGATGTGCGCCTCTTTCCTGCACTCCTCTCTCCATTATGTCTGTGTGGAATATCATATAATACATGTGATGTGCGCCTCTTTCATGCACTCCTCTCCATTATGTCTGTGTGGAATATCATATAATACATGTGATGTGCGCCTCTTTCCTGCACTCCTCTCTCCATTATGTCTGTTTGGAATATCATATAATACATGTGCACCTCTTTCATGCACTCCTCTCTCCATTATGTCTGTGTGGAATATATAATAAATGTGCACCTCTTTCATGCACTCCTCTCTCCATTATGTCTGTGTGGAATATCATATAATACATGTGCGCCTCTTTCATGCACTCCTCTCTCCATTATGTCTGTGTGGAATATCATATAATACATGTGATGTGCACCTCTTTCCTGCACTCCTCTCTCCATTATGTCTGTGGGATATCATATAATACATGTGCACCTCTTTCATGCACTCCTCTCTCCATTATGTCTGTGTGGAATATCATAATACATGTGCGCCTCTTTCATGCACTCCTCTCTCCATTATGTCTGTGTGGAATATCATATAATACATGTGATGTGCGCCTCTTTCATGCACTCCTCTCTCCATTATGTCTGTGTGGAATATCATATAATACATGTGATGTGCACCTCTTTCATGCACTCCTCTCTCCATTATGTCTGTGTGGAATATCATATAATACATGTGATGTGCGCCTCTTTCATGCACTCCTCTCTCCATTATGTCTGTGTGGAATATCATATAATACATGTGCACCTCTTTCATGCACTCCTCTCTCCATTATGTCTGTGTGGAATATCATATAATACATGTGATGTGCGCCTCTTTCATGCACTCCTCTCTCCATTATGTCTGTGTGGAATATCATATAATACATGTGCGCCTCTTTCCTGCACTCCTCTCCATTATGTCTGTGTGGAATATCATATAATACATGTGCACCTCTTTCATGCACTCCTCTCTCCATTATGTCTGTGTGGAATATCATATAATACATGTGCACCTCTTTCATGCACTCCTCTCTCCATTATGTCTGTGTGGAATATCATATAATACATGTGCGCCTCTTTCATGCACTCCTCTCTCCATTATGTCTGTGTGGAATATCATATAATACATGTGCGCCTCTTTCATGCACTCCTCTCTCCATTATGTCTGTGTGGAATATATAATACATGTGCGCCTCTTTCATGCACTCCTCTCTCCATTATGTCTGTTTGGAATATCATATAATACATGTGATGTGCGCCTCTTTCATGCACTCCTCTCTCCATTATGTCTGTGTGGAATATCATATAATACATGTGATGTGCGCCTCTTTCATGCACTCCTCTCTCCATTATGTCTGTGTGGAATATCATATAATACATGTGATGTGCGCCTCTTTCATGCACTCCTCTCCATTATGTTTGTGTGGAATATCATATAATACATGTGCACCTCTTTCATGCACTCCTCTCTCCATTATGTCTGTGTGGAATATCATATAATACATGTGCGCCTCTTTCATGCACTCCTCTCCATTATGTCTGTGTGGAATATCATATAATACATGTGCACCTCTTTCACGCACTCCTCTCTCCATTATGTCTGTGTGGAATATCATATAATACATGTGCGCCTCTTTCACGCACTCCTCTCTCCATTATGTCTGTGTGGAATATCATAATACATGTGCACCTCTTTCATGCACTCCTCTCTCCATTATGTCTGTGTGGAATATCATAATACATGTGCGCCTCTTTCATGCACTCCTCTCTCCATTATGTCTGTGGAATATCATATAATACATGTGCACCTCGTTCATGCACTCCTCTCTCCATTATGTCTGTGTGGAATATCATATAATACATGTGCGCCTCTTTCCTGCACTCCTCTCTCCATTATGTCTGTGGAATATCATATAATACATGTGCGCCTCTTTCATGCACTCCTCTCTCCATTATGTCTGTGTGGAATATCATATAATACATGTGATGTGCGCCTCTTTCATGCACTCCTCTCTCCATTATGTCTGTGTGGAATATCATATAATACATGTGATGTGCACCTCTTTCATGCACTCCTCTCTCCATTATGTCTGTGTGGAATATCATATAATACATGTGCGCCTCTTTCATGCACTCCTCTCCATTATGTCTGTGTGGAATATCATATAATACATGTGCGCCTCTTTCATGCACTCCTCTCCATTATGTCTGTGTGGAATATCATATAATACATGTGCGCCTCTTTCACGCACTCCTCTCTCCATTATGTCTGTGTGGAATATCATAATACATGTGCACCTCTTTCATGCACTCCTCTCTCCATTATGTCTGTGTGGAATATCATATAATACATGTGCGCCTCTTTCATGCACTCCTCTCTCCATTATGTCTGTGGAATATCATATAATACATGTGCACCTCGTTCATGCACTCCTCTCTCCATTATGTCTGTGTGGAATATCATATAATACATGTGATGTGCGCCTCTTTCATGCACTCCTCTCTCCATTATGTCTGTGGGAATATCATATAATACATGTGCGCCTCTTTCATGCACTCCTCTCTCCATTATGTCTGTGTGGAATATCATATAATACATGTGATGTGCGCCTCTTTCATGCACTCCTCTCTCCATTATGTCTGTGTGGAATATCATATAATACATGTGATGTGCACCTCTTTCATGCACTCCTCTCTCCATTATGTCTGTGTGGAATATCATATAATACATGTGCGCCTCTTTCATGCACTCCTCTCCATTATGTCTGTGTGGAATATCATATAATACATGTGCGCCTCTTTCATGCACTCCTCTCCATTATGTCTGTGTGGAATATCATATAATACATGTGCGCCTCTTTCATGCACTCCTCTCCATTATGTCTGTGTGGAATATCATATAATACATGTGCGCCTCTTTCATGCACTCCTCTCCATTATGTCTGTGTGGAATATCATATAATACATGTGCGCCTCTTTCATGCACTCCTCTCCATTATGTCTGTGTGGAATATCATATAATACATGTGCGCCTCTTTCATGCACTCCTCTCCATTATGTCTGTGTGGAATATCAACTCAACTCAACTCAACTTTTATTTTGTCCTCATAAAAACAAGGATAATTTTCCTGCGGACACGTCATATGTACACACAGAAACCAAACAATTTATAAAAGAACAAAATAAATTGTAATTACATGCTTTAAAAGTTTCTTTCACACTTCACACGCCCCGCTTGCGCGCTCACTTTCATACCACCCTCCACCCTTCCCACCTCAGCACAGGGCTTTGGCAATGAAACATTATAGACCCTGTTTAAACAATCAAACAAAAACATATATCTCTCTCTCCTCCTCTCTCTCTCTCCATGACTCTCTCTCTCCCGTCTCCTGTCCCTCCCTCCTCCCACCCCTCTACTCTTATCGCTCCATCCCCTCCCCCCGTCTCTCCCTTACCCTCTTCCACCATCTACCCCCTCTCTACAAACCCACCTTTCTCTTCCGCAGTAATACAATGAACTAAAATGAATAAACATACGTACACATGCCTAATAAAAAGAATGAAAAATTAGTTAGACTAAAAGCAATCACAGTCATCAATATATTTATCAGCATAAAACAGCAGAAAAGCTAAATACAAACTGAATTAAATACAAAGATATAATAAAATAATTAAAATAATATCATATAATACATGTGATGTGCACCTCTTTCATGCACTCCTCTCTCCATTATGTCTGTGTGGAATATCATATAATACATGTGCGCCTCTTTCCTGCACTCTTCTCTCCATTATGTCTGTGTGGAATATCATATAATACATGTGCGCCTCTTTCATGCACTCCTCTCTCCATTATGTCTGTGTGGAATATCATATAATACATGTGCACCTCTTTCATGCACTCCTCTCTCCATTATGTCTGTGTGGAATATATAATACATGTGCGCCTCTTTCATGCACTCCTCTCTCCATTATGTCTGTTTGGAATATCATATAATACATGTGCACCTCTTTCATGCACTCCTCTCTCCATTATGTCTGTGGAATATCATATAATACATGTGCACCTCTTTCATGCACTCCTCTCTCCATTATGTCTGTGGAATATCATATAATACATGTGATGTGCGCCTCTTTCCTGCACTCCTCTCTCCATTATGTCTGTGTGGAATATCATATAATACATGTGCGCCTCTTTCATGCACTCCTCTCTCCATTATGTCTGTGTGGAATATCATATAATACATGTGATGTGCACCTCTTTCCTGCACTCCTCTCTCCATTATGTCTGTGTGGATTATCATATAATACATGTGCACCTCTTTCCTGCACTCCTCTCTCCATTATGTCTGTGTGGATTATCATATAATACATGTGCACCTCTTTCATGCACTCCTCTCTCCATTATGTCTGTGTGGATTATCATATAATACATGTGCACCTCTTTCATGCACTCCTCTCTCCATTATGTCTGAATGCAAGTCTGGTTTCCGACTACGACTGCCAGATAGCAGGGGAGGAAGCTGCTAGTCTGGATGACTGGGTTAGATTTTGGTTACAGTGGAGATGCCTTGCCCAGGGTGCATCCCCATTCTCTCGTAGCCACCCCAATGACATGTTCAGTATTCAGTGTTCTCTCTCTCTCTTGTCAATGAATGACATCACACAGAAGTGATCCATGTTCTAAGCCTCTGGGTCATACCATGTGTCTTCTCTGGTGTCTCTCCAATCACAATCTGGGACGGTATTCATGTCGAGATAGCATGAGACTTAGCATGATGCTAACTTAGAAGCTCTTCCAAAAGTCCTATTAAATCCTATAGGACATTGGAAGAGCTTCTAAGTTAGCATCATGCTAAGTCTCATGCTATCTCGACATGAATACCGTCCCTGATCAGCACAGTAAGCTTCTGTCATGACGGCTGAGAACACAAAGTTGTCTCTAAATGGAGGACGGAACCCTAGGTGGAAAACATGTACAGATACAGTTGAACCTCCCTTATAAGACCTCCCATTATAAGGCTCCCTCCCATATATATACGACCCACTTCTCTGAGACATTGCCCTTCTTTGTAAGTATTAAAATTACCTCCCTTATAAGACCCCTCCCTTATAAGACCTCATTTTGGACGCTAAATAAAGAACAAATGCAAACATTAATATGAATACGTATTATGCATATTTTATTATGAATATGCCGGAACATTACAATTAGCGTTAGATTAAATGTACGATCACTCATAACACTGAACATGAAAGTAGAAAACTATGTCAACATCAACTCATGCTCTCTATCGTGTTTATATTCTTTATCACAGATCTGTTCAACCAATGTATCTAACTTTATATAATTATACTCATTTGTTTTCGTTGCTGCTTCATTATAGCAGTCATAAAATAAACCACACACAAACTGACACACACACACACCCACACATGCCCACGCACACATACAAACACACCTTATACATTTTTTTTTAAAAACACCTTTATATATCAACTCCAAAATGAAGGAAGAAAACATGTGGTTCATTGGTTTCTTCTTATTTTGTTTTGCTTCACGTGGAACAGCAGCTACATCCTCCCATCAGTTCACAACACACGTCTTGCTTTTACCCTGACCCTGGCCATTCTTGGCCTTCAACCGAACAGCGTCACTACCTCGGCCATCTTTGGTCGGCCCTGTTTTTCCCGCCTTTTTTCTCAACGGGTTCCGTTCATCCAAACGCCAAGCCACCAATTTATCTGTCATGTCTTGGAAAGCCTTGTTCACGTTTTCTCCAGTCTTGGCGCTGACTTCGTACGCATCAAACACCCCCGGTCCGCCTTTGAATACCACCGAAGAAGAACCGCCATCTTGATTTTTCATCAACCCGTTGTCTTGCAAGAGTTGTACAGCTTTGTCGCGGCCATACACCTCTTCTTCGGAATGTTCTTCCGCTTTGTCCTTCTTGGTTCCCACTACCATGCACAGGGTGTCTTCCTTGCAGAACGTGCCCACCTCGCGGACCCATTCCACAATGTGCTGGAAGGAGTCTTTGTTGGTCATGTCGTAGACCACGATGACTCCATGGGTGCCTCGGTAGTAGCTGGTGGTGATGTTACGGAACCGTTCCTGGCCCGCCGTGTCCCACATCTGTTGATTAACCAAGCAAAATTAATTATATCAGTTCACACAAAAATTAAAGGCCAGTTCCTATATACTGGAAAGCTGTAGAAAGTCTCTTAAATTTATTTCACACAAAACATTTCAGTCTGTCTGCAGCAGAGACGACGTGCATTTTTTAATCAGTGGGTTTAATAATGATACACAAGATATTGCATCCCTTTGTTGAATTTCTCGACGTGTAGAGTTTACTAAATGCCCGTTTAGTCTAGGTTCTTTCTTTTAATAGCTTTTGCCTACACATTTTTTGGACCTGATGAAGCATTGTGCATAACATCCAACGTTCCTATGCACCCATCAAGAACATGAAACATTGACGGCTCACCACCAATTTAACAACATCGGCCTTTGGGTTTCTTGCCACTGTCGGCCAGGTGAATGATATCATGGCCCTTGCGGTTCTTGGTGTACCGTCCCACCCTCAGAGGGTTCCTTTCGTTCAGCTTGTTGGCCACCATCTTGTCCGTCAGACCCTGAAATGCCTCGGCCACGCCTTCCCCCGTCTTGGCGCTAGCTTCGTACACATTGAACACCCCTACCTCCTCTATAGTGGAGCCCTCCTCTCCGCCTTTCATTAAACCCTTTTCCTTCAGCAGTTCACGAAGTTTCTCAGCACCGTAGGCTGTGTCCATGTCGTCGGCTTTGTCCTTCTTGGTGCCGACCACTATGCAGAGGGTGTCCTCGTTGCAGTAGCGTTCAACCTCCTGCAACCAGCGGACCACATTGTCGAAGGATTCTTCATCGGTGAGGTCATAGACGATGACGACGGCGTGGGCCCCGCGGTAGTAGCTGTTGGTGATGGTGCGGAACCGCTCCTGGCCTGCCGTGTCCCACATCTGTTGACCGCGAACCAATTAGGCACGTGCTTGGGTTTTTAATAATCATTACTAGCATAAAATGTCCGGCGTTTGCCAGTGACTTAGGAATTAGGGGTGGACTACGTAAAATTCCCTGTCTCTGTCTCTTGTTCTGTGTCTGTCTATCTCTCTTTCTCTAACAGTCTGTCTGTGTCTCTGCATGTTTGCCTGCGCGTTCTCTCTCTCTCTCTCTCTCTCTCTCTCTCTCTCTCTCTCTCTCTCTCTCTCTCTCTCTCTCTCTCTCTCTCTCTCTCTCTCTCTCTCTCTCTCTCTCGTCAGTTGTCAGAATTATATTCCGTTACAAAGTTACTTCCTTTGTTTTATGTTTCATCCCCTCTCCCTTTACCCACAGGGGCGGACCAGATGATTCATAGGGGGGGGGGGGGGGGTCCGCCGTTGGCTAAGGGAGCTGCATAGCCAGCCAAGAAATCAAGAAATCTTTCCACCAAGATTTTCCACCGCCATCAGAAGTTTTGTTGAGCAGGTCAACTTCCAATCGAAACCAAGCATTATCATCTATTCAAATGTGTGTGTGTATGGGGGGGGGGGGGGGGGGGGGGGGGGATGCCAACCAATGAGAAAAAAATACTTCCACCAGAATTTTTCACTTACGTCAGAACTTTTGTTGAGCGGATGGGGGGGGGGGGGGGGGCGTCAGTCTTCAACACGACACTGCACAGCATTTCGCCGCCTACCTTGCGCTCAGACACACCTGTTGCAAGCCGCTGTACCTTCTTTAACGTACATCCTACGTGGTGAGGGGGGGGGGGGGGGGTCCGGAAACTCCTTTCACGGCCTACCTTGCCTTCTAACACTCACAGTATTTGCGGGCCGCTACATTGTCATTTTATTGCTTATTAAGCCACAAATCGAGTCATTTTCGTAATTTTCACCCTTCTGTCAGGTACATTTTGGGGGTACCGGTGGTTCCTCCTTCTTTTTTTTTTTGGGGGGGGGGGGGGGGGGCGGAAACCCTACAACCAAATACATGTATTCACATTAGCTTAAACCATTTTCGCACAAAACAGTTCGGATTATAGTGACCCAAAAGACACAGAGAGAGAGAGAGCTGTGACTACTAAAATATGAGACACAGCCTCTGTTATACTTGCCTGCAGTTTCACCTCATCACCATTGGGCAAGTCCACAGTTTTGATGGCAAAGTCGACGCCGATGGTGTAGTTGTGAGTCTCCGTGAAATCATCTTTGGCGAACCTTTGCAGCAGAGCCGTTTTCCCTGCACCACAATCCCCCACCAGCACGTACTTGAAGAGGTAGGCATAGCCCTTGGGGTTCACTGGCTTGGCCTTTGGCGCGGAGGAGGCTGCTTCTGCTGCCGTGGTGGTGGTAGAGCCAGTGGTGGAGGTGGTGGTGGGTGCTGCTGTTGTTGCTTCCCCTTCCTCAGGGGCTCCTTCGGGTTTGACCATGGTGGACTGTCAGTGTGTGCTGCTGCCTGGGACAGAGACATGGTTGATCCTTCACATGGACTTCTCTGTACAAGGATCGGCTATCCCGTACTTTAGTCACCCCACCACCCTCAAATTATTGCATTCAAAACTTTCACTGAGAAACAAAGTGAAACATTCTGTCACTGTTGGGAAGAGATAGGATTATAAATCAGCCTAGGATAATTTCATAAAACTGAAAGAAGCCTACTTTGAGATTGAGGGTCGTGAACATGAGGGGGTGTCTAAAGTGCAAGATTACCCATGAATACTATGGGTATACCTAGTGTACTACTAGTGTGTCCAGCTATGGCCCACGGATAGTAGTGGATGCAACTGCTGTTCTGGAAATGCTTTGGCTGAAATTATCTTTATTGTGAAGATGTCTTGCCCAGATGGCTTCCCCACTCTCTCGGCCATGTGGACTGTCAGCTGGCGTTGGGGATGGTTCCCACAGGCCAACCCATTCTCATGGTTGGGGATGGTTCCCACAGGCCAACCCATTCTCATGGTTGGGGATGGTTCCCACAGGCCAACCCATTCTCATGGTTGGGGATGGTTCCCACAGGCCAACCCATTCTCATGGTTGGGGATGGTTCCCACAGGCCAACCCATTCTCATGGTTGGGGATGGTTCCCACAGGCCAACCCATTCTCATGGTTGCAGGCAGCACTTAGAGACAGTGCACATGCTGCTTTGTTTTAGAGTCAAGGTCATCATCAACTAGTAAAATGAGTGAGCTGTAAAATGGTTTTCCATTACCCCCCTCCTCCTGTGGATACTGCGGGTTCTTTCGTACAAATAGTACCCTCACTTTCTGGAAGTTCTTTGCTTGTAACTTCCTCTAATCTATCACTCTCTTTGACTCTGCCTTTTCCTTTTACTTACTGTCATCTACTATCTTTCTGCCCAACTGGTCCATTCTCCTGCTCTCTTTTTTCTCTAGAATTCTTACCCAAAAATTCCCTAGCCGAAGACAGACATGCTGGGCCTAACTATTTGTAGGCGCATAACGGCGGCATGACGCATCTGCGCTTTTGTGACAGGAGACTGTCTGAATGATCGTAGAAGAAGGAGAAGAAGACTCCTACTTTACTACTGGCCCTTAACTTGAGGCTAATGCCAACCAATGATGAAAACTATAGAGTAGGGGTGTATTCTAGTAGTTTGGGCAGTTCCGTTTCATGTTCGAGGATTATCAAACACTTGGCGGTCATGGAAATATGGTAGGAAAACAGAGACAACCCCGTTGGCTATGCAAACTAAAAAGCCCAGGGAGAGGAGGGGGAGTTGGTGGAGTAGTGCCTGAGGATTTATATTACTTAATAAAATTAATTTTCTCTGAGTCAGTCTGGTGTCTTTCAACAACAAAAAGCATGTGCATGCAGCAAGCGAAGCAAAGCCAGGGTAATTGCTAGTGTCGTAATAATGTGCCTTGCAATAACGTCTCTGTCTCTCTGTCTGTCAGACACTATTTCTCTCTCTCTCTCTCTCTCTCTCTCTCTCTCTCTCTCTCTCTCTCTCTCTCTCTCTCTCTCTCTCTCTCTCTCTCTCTCTCTCTCTCTCTCTCTCTCTCTCTCTCTCTCTCTCTCTCTCTCTCTCTCTCTCTCTCTCCCTCTCTCTCTCTCACACACACACACACACGTGTGTGTGTGCACTTACTAGCTATGTGTGTAGGCTATTCAGTAAGGCCAAGTCGTGCAGAATGGCGCCTAGTTTGTCTCGAACCTTGAACACACTTTCCACATGTAATACACACAGAACTTCTGCTACATTACTGTTGTTGGGTCTTTTCCCCTTCTTATCCTACTTCTTCCTTCTTCTTGCTCTCCACGGTGTGTCTTTTGTAGACTACCTCCTTCGCCAGGCCATGACAACCAAACCAGAATCAAACAAAACCACTTACTCTACACCCACACTGAAAATCTCCCTATTATCAATAAATCGTATTATGCATTTTTATTTCACTACACTCAGTCAGTCACTCATGATCATGCCATTGCTAGATCTTCCGATACACAGTTCCACACAGAGTGACACGTTTATGCCACTGTTAGTCCTGTTCTGTCCGTTGTGTTCCTTCAGTAACCACGGGTGTGTATTTAGTTGCTTTAATCGATCAGCCAGATCATCGATCTGTAGTGCTAGGCTACTGTAATGTAGTTCGTGTTGTGACGTAGGCTGTGCCATGCATGCTTCCAGTACAAACGTGTTATGAGGGGTGGGGTAAATAAGGCCACTATGGTGGGTGCTCTTGTTTCTGGGCTGCTTCATTCTCAGCTCTCCCTCACGTTGATTTTGCCACAAGAGATTTATTATTTTTCAGTTTATTGTTAATAAAGTTTACAATAGAAAATGAATAGGGCCGTACTATTGAAACAGTATTTTTCAATTTTGCGGGTAGTTTTATCATTACTAGTATTTTGCTTTCACGTATTAGCGGGTGGAAGCTGTATAGGGGTATGTTTTCCTATGCGCTCCAGTTAAGTTCAATTACTCACGGCTGCGCGCACGTGTGCTCACAGAGAGAAACGAAAACGAAATGTTATTTATTTATTTAACCAGGGAACATGAGATAAGCAACTTACATGCTTTTTTACACCCAGCCCTGGGGAAAATGAGAGAGAGAGAGAGAGAGAGAGAGAGAGAGAGAGAGAGAGAGAGAGAGAGAGAGAGAGAGAGAGAGAGAGAGAGAAACAGATAGAGACAGAGAGGGGGGTTATTTGGTTTTAGTCCCTAGTCTACTACAGAAAAAAAATTGACCTCAGCACCGCCAAAAACTGCCTAACGGTAGTCCGTCCATTTGTTTTGTTGACGCAGCACCATGGAGACGCATGCAGCTCTCTCAAGAGTACACATGCACCCACCTCCGTGCATGCACCCTGTTGTATTCCAAGGGAAATAATTCAATTAACTGTCACGAAGAAGTTGTAGTAATGTCCCCTGCGCATTTTGGTGTGGTGCGGTGTGTGACAGCAAGGCCCTGAGGGGAACCCCTACCCCGTCGTCTGCCTCCCCCGCGCGCACGCGCAGACAGACACACACACACACACACACACACACACACACACACACACACACACACTCACGCGCAGACACACACACATACACTCACGCGCAGGCACTCATGTACACACGCGCGCGTGTATACATGAGACACACTACACACGTACGCGCGTACATGGCATACACACGCGCGGGAATACATGTACGCGCGCACGCGCACACACACACAGTGACGCGTCGACGACGAAAATGGAGTTTTACGTCCTCTTGGTCTGAATCAGACACATATGGGACATTTGTAAATACAAATATGGTGGGAACAATACTGGAGGCAATGCCCGGAGGCAGTACGAAACCAGTAAAGTCCCTATTTTTTAAAATTAATACAGATAGGTGTAGCGGTAACCACGCCTCAGGTAAACCTCATCGGCTATGGCACCGCTACAAGTACCGTTACACAGTGACGCGTGCGCGCAAGCGCGTGCTTTATTGTTCATCCATAATAGTTTTCGTGACTGATAACTTTTAACATAGGTGGAAGACCGATTTTCTTAAACACATGCGCCCCTGGTGTGTGTGTGTGTGTGTGTGTGTGTGTGTGTGGTGTGTGTGTGTGTGTGTGTGTGTGTTTGCAATACGAGATATGATCACATGTCATTGCATCTAAGGGATTCTCCCTAATCACTAAAACTATGGAAACGCAAAGAACAGTAACTCTGGGGAAACGCAAACAGCAATAACTCTGGAGAAACTCTGGGGTCACGCGAAGAACAATAACTGGAGAAAAAACCCTCTGGGGAAACGCAAGAACACTATCTGGAGAAACTCTGGGAAACCGCAAAACACAATAACTCTGGGAAACCTCTGGGTAAACGCAAAGAATTGTGGAGAAACTCAGGGGAAACGCAAAGAACAATAACTATGGAAAAACGCAAAGAACAATAACTGCATAAACTCTGGGAAAACGCAAAGAACAATAACTGTTGAGATGGCGTGTTATCTCTAACCAGGTGACACTGACACCTCATCTTCGTCAAGTTCATCATTGGCTATTATTAATTCTTACGAACTTATCATTGACCGTGATCTTTGTCACCCAGCCCGACTTTTGTGTGCAGACAGACATTGGAAACACTTCACCAAGCAGGCTGTGTAAGTGCACTACAGCGGTGTGAAGTATGTAGGGGAAGACGGGGTAAAAAGCGCATGGGCGGGTAAGAAGCCCACCCCAATTTTCTCATGAAATAAAGAACATTTCAGTCAAATTTGCCCATGACACGAATGCTAGACATTAACGCTCGTCTCATGGGCAAAATGAGACTGAAATTTGCTTCATTTCATGAGATAATTGGGGTGGGCTTCTTACCCGCCCATGCGCTTTTTACCCCGTCTTCCCCTATGTATCGTTTATAAACTTCTCTTCTTTTTCTAATTGCTGTTTGTGTTTCTGTGTGGGGGTGGGGAGGTGTTGGTTTGTTTATTGCTTTTTCCTTCCTTTATTGTTCTATTCATTGGAAATGGAATCGAATTTTTTTTAAAAACTGAAATAGAGTTTGTTGCATTGAATGTTTTAAACAAAATGGCTAGTTGAAGTGACGGACCATCCAAATGCATCACTTTATGATTAATAGACCTACCACTGATCTGCTTCATACTGACTCCAAAAGCAAAAATCGATTTAAAACAACAACAAGGACAAACATTTACCACAATACCTTAATATTTGTGTAAGACAGTCCTTAATGTTGTGTAGCCCTAGGCCAACTTGTCGGATAGTGGTAGTTGCTCCATTTGTGAAAGCCGACGAACATTGGTGACCTGGGACTGCATTTGTCTATATAGAGTGCAAGCAAGTACATGTGTGTTTTTTTAATGAAAAAAACGGGTCCCTGGAATAACGTGGAAAATACAGTTCGTCCTAACGTGGAGAAAGTGCAAAATCGGCCTAAGGTGGAAAGAACAATGGCTTCTTGTACATTTCGTCCTAACGTGGAATGTCCCATTGTCGGGCCTAACGTGGCAAAACTCCCCTTCGGCCTAACATGGAATGTCCCATTGCCGCCGGGCCTAACGTGGCAAAACTCCCCTTCGGCCTAACGTGGAATGTACCTTTCGTCCTAACGTGGAATGTCCCCTTGGGCATAACGTGGAAAACTCCTGTTCGGCCTAACGTCACAGTGGAATGTCCCCTTGGACCTAACGTGGAAAACTCCTGTTCGGCCTAACGTGGAATGTTCTTCGAACTGGCACTTAGAAAACTGCATGACAGGCCTTCATCATGATCAATGACATCTCGAAGTCTGTCATGCAGTACGTGATGTTGGCAAACTGATAAATGACTTCGCGTATCCTCCTCAGGACAGCTGTGTAAATGGTCTCACTTCGACTGGCAAGAAGACAGTAGAACAGTGGAACTGTGTGGCCACAGAATTCCAAGTGAACTGTAAGAAGTGACTGGAATGGATGTGGTGTTCCAAAGAATGTTCCGAAAGGATGTGGTGTTCCAAAGAATGTTCCGAAAGGATGTGGTGTTACAAAGAATGTTCCGAAAGGATGTGGTGTGACAAAGAACACTAATGCTATGGTATTATCAGTCTCTACAGCGTCCATGTGAAACAAAAAAAGTACACACATACACACAGACACCCACACCCACGTATGTACGAAATGTGCATTCCACGTTAGGGCGGACGGGAGATTCCCCACGTTAGGCCCAACCGTACATTCCACGTATATTCCACATTAGGACGGACAGAAGATTCCCCACGTTAGGCCCAACCGTACATTCCACGTATATTCCACATTAGGACGGACAGAAGATTCCCCACGTTAGGCCCAACCGTACATAGGACGAAACGTATATTCCATGTTAGGCCGATGTGTACATTCCACGTTAGTACGCATTCCCCCGAAAAAAACAAAAGCAAATATTTGTCAGTAAATTGCCACAATGAGCGAAGCCTGTTCTATGGTTTCTGGCAGTCTGGGACAGTTATCAGACAGTCTGAAAAGACACAAAAAACCCTCATCTCTCTCTCTCTCTCTCTCTCTCTCTCTCTCTCTCTCTCTCTCTCTCTCTCTCTCTCTCTCTCTCTCTCTCTCTCTCTCTCTCTCTCTCTCTCTCTCTGAGTCTGTCTGTCTGTGTCTTAGTGTGAGTGTGTATCTACGTGCATATGTGCATGTGCTCGCACATGTGTCTATAAAGATATATGTCTGTCTGTCTGTGCGGTTGCGCGTGCATGCATGTGTCACTGTGTCTTACAGACCCAGGTCACCCCACAGATCAGCTGCAGCCCCACGTGGGGTTGAAGCAGACGTGTGCGCCCTGTGCCTGAGCCCGTTCTGTGACCCCCGCTTCCTCCCCTGTCACCACACCTTCTGTGCCCCCTGCATCCACAGGCTGGCCCACAGTCATAGAAGCGCTGACTTTCCCTGCCCCCTTTGCTCCAGAGTCGTCTCCCTTCCCTCAGGCGGAGTGACCTCCCTGCAGAGAAATTTCTACATCCGGGCATCACCTCAGAACTCCAATCCTGAATCCAGGAAACCCGAAACTGAAGGTGCAGAACTTGTCTCTAAATCGAGTAAAAGCTTATGCTACGAGGATGTCGACTGTAAACTCCGCGTACAGCTTCAGAAGTCTGATCTTGCAGAGAAGACGCTACCTCAGGACCACTGCACTCAGGACCACTGCACTCAGGACCACTGCACTCAGGACCACTGCACTCAGGACTACTGCACTCAGGACTACTGCACTCAGGACCACTGCAACGTGCACAGCGGAAAATGTTTGGAGTTTTACTGTCAGCAGTGTGACCTGGCCCTCTGCCTCAATTGCAAGCTGACGAGCCACGAATTCCACAAGACGGTCGACCTGAGTTCAGGCACCTCCCTTAAAAAGAACGAGCTGAGGACGGATCATGAACGACTGGTGAAAGCCTTGCAAGACGTGGAGAAAAGCGAGGTGACGTTAAACAAATGGAAGG